>CM022393.1:18386528-18986528 GCA_011833715.1 Carcinoscorpius rotundicauda | reverse complement strand
CAGGATAAGTCTTGAATGACAAGAGAACAAAACCAAAGATGATTTTAAACTTCCTGAGAACAAACCAAAATATTGATAGAGCTAGTCTAAAACCGAGAACATATATTATTTATATTGGTAATTAAACATGCTAAACTTATCTGTAGTGACAGACAGTTAATAACTACTACACTATCATTTTGAGTTTAGATTTTATTGTGACAGTTTGAATAGTTCTTTATGTATGTTTTTAGATTGTCACACAGTGGGCGATCCACAAGAATAAAGATGGAGTCACTTCAGATCTTTCTCAAAAGAAAATGATTTAGATGAGTTCTGAAGTAGCAAAAGATCCTCCTAAAAGGATAAATTTTACTCAGATCGAAGACATTTCAATTCACTACCTTTAGATTTATTGATTATCCTCCTTAACTTCTAATTTTTGTACAGGATGCCATCATATAGACTTTCCCACACTTTAAGACATCAATTCCAACTGTGATAATGAACTGCCACATAATCAAGTTTACAGTACTAGTAGCACTACTGTTCTACAATAACTTTATTTAACCAAGCCAACATGTTACACGAACCTTTATTATACTTTCAATAACAATGTTCTTTAACTTTTTACCTGGCACTGTTTCTTCGGACAGAAAATAACCAGTAATATACTTGAAGTCATCGTTGGTGTGTAATGGAGTAGCTTTAAGGCAAAATCTTACGAGACAACATTTGTCACTTGAAGTTGCATTCTACTTGATTTGTGTTTAAGTGGTTTTTCAAATACATCCGTTTCAAAAAGGAATCTAGAGTTTTCTGCAAATCATACTGACATCAGTAAGTAAGATGTTATTAATTTTCATCATTTTCGGTACTCACGGTAGAGTAAAAACACAAATAAATCACACGAGTAATTTCTTCATGAATCTATTGTTATGACAGCGCACATTACCGTATAAATGATGTGTTGGTGTGAGAACATTTCTCCTGGCATAAATTGAGCTCTTTCTTAGATTCTTTCAAGAATAACATTTCAAGTTTTCTGACAGCTTATATGATCAACCACTTCCCAATGTTAATAAAATAATGGATCAATCTACCGCACTCGTGTGATCTGAAATTAGTTCATTTTGATCTTTGGTTAATTTTTCTTTCACTTCAACATGTGCTTACGCTATATAACTCTACATCATTTAACATCTTATTTTATTACAATAAACAAAATTTAACATGAAACCTGTGTCATTTTATTCTGCTTAAACGTGTACTTACGTTATACAGCTTTGTATACTTCAACATTTTTATTTTATTACAATAAACAAAATTTACCATTTTGGTTAAGAAGTCAGAACACAAGATTACATACAAAAGTTAAAAATTTTAGCACATAAATTATTTTCTAGCACATAAACATGCACTTACGTTATATAACTTCATATAGTTCAATATTATTATTCTATTACAACATACAAAATGTAATAGTGTTTAATCTCATTAAAAAGTTAAATATTATGGGATCTCAGATCGTGCATTCTATTGCAAGGTTTCACATTCATTGATGATTACAAGGTATTTCACGAAAACATATTTTTTTCTATTTTATTCAGTTATATTAACTTCCTGTTAACTGCAGTTATGGTTACGATGGGCAGTTATCTGGAGAGACATTTTTTACAGAGATAGTTGTCTTAGGGGAAATGTTTAGTACTGGAAATAATTATAGAAATACATAGATAATACACATGCAGGAGTCACAAAGCATGAAATTTTAACTAACTGTCACTTTGTAATTAGTACAGCATACTATCACAGAAAGTAAAAAATAAAAGAAAATAAGTTGTATTCTACGCTGCTATTTTGTTTTTGCTTTATATAAAGCATCAAAGCAAAGTCTTTTACAACATTACGTTTATCAATGAATGATTGTGAAATCTTATTTGAAGTGTTTTGTATCACTCCACATACTTCAGCAAAGCTGTTTCGTTACCTTTGACCTTTCTGATTCCTTGCAACTTCATTCAGTCTTAATAATATTCATTTCGGGAGTACATGGAGGTCAAACCATGGATGTAAATGTTCCGTTGGTCTCTTTACTCTAAAATATCACTTCACAACAAACATTGCATAATACGAATAAAGGTCTTAATTAAATAATTACTACACTGAAATGCTCATTTAAATATTTCAGTTCTATTTTCACACAAATTTCAGTTTTCGTGCTTCTTTTAAAAATGATTTGTCATTTTATAATTATGATCGTATTTAGAGGATATAAGTACATTATATATGTTCAAGTTCACATTAATATTATGATACTTTCCAAAAATACTACTTGGATTTAATACCTTGCTAATGAGGATATATGTTTCGTTCAAAAACATGCAAGAAAAGGCAAAAGTTTCTTGTGATGTTGTAGAAGAAATGGAGAACTGATAATGTCATTTTAAAGTTATTTGTGGTAAGAATATTGTAATTTGCAGATTTAAATAACTGATATCCTTTTCAAAATAGCCCATAATCTGACATGGCAGATTTACATGTTCTAATATAATATGAATGCTAGTTTTACATGCGTGTTTTTATTTCATATTAACATTTGAAAACTCTAAAAACTGATTGAACTCAAAATATTTTTGGGGCAAATTTATATATTATGGTAAATCTACTAAGGCTATATTCTGCCGTCCCTTGTTTTGAACTACTTACCAGAGTAAATAGACAGTCAGCGGCATCCACCACCAACCTACCCTTGAATTGACTGTCACTCTTATAACACCCACACATTTTATTGTATCATACGAATTCGAAACTGCCTCCCAGCTCCAAAATCGAGTTCTATCACAAATCATAGTTAAGATGTTATACTGATTCGAAGAATGCATTTAAATATACTGGGTTTGAATCTCCGTCACACCAAATATGCTCGCTCTTTCAGCCGTGGGAGCGTTATAATATGACGATTAATCCCCACTATTCGTTGGTTAAAGAGTAGCTCAAGAGTTGGCGGTGGATGATGATGACTAGCTGTCTTCCCTCTAGTCTTACACTACTAAATTAGAGACGGCTAGCGCAGATAGCTCTCCAGTAGCTTTGTGCGAAATTTGAAACAAACCAGAGGATAAGATAGCCGAGAAAGACCAGTAGGTCACTTTTTTGTCCTTAAACGATACGTTAAGATGCATTCGTGTTATGGAAACAAATCAACTACTTGTTAAGGAAAATGACGAAAAGAGTGTAATCACATGAAAATAAAGAATAACGTGTTTCGTGATATGCGACTATTGTGTAGCTGCTGAGAGCACATTTCGGTTACTAACAAAAAAAATATAACTGTTAATAAAAAATACGATATGTAATTTTGGATATCAGACTCACGTATTCAATGCGACGTAGATTTGCTGAATTCATTTTTTTAATACCTAGGGTGATCTTGCTACGCGGTAGAGATACACACGTCGCTTTAGATTATTTTAATCTAAATCTAACCTTTAGGTGTCAGTAACAGCTGATGTCGCTTTATTTGTTGTTGCCTAAATCCATAACATATTATATTGAATGTCAGTTAATTAATAGTCCTTTATTACTATCAGGTAATGCATCTGAACTTCAAAAAGGAGCCCTCCAGGAGTGTCAATCACTTTGACTGTATTTTGTTCAGTAACACTACTGGAACGAAACAGGTACTGAAAGAGGTTAATTAATTTTAAACACGTTTGGATTCAATTATGAGCGCTTTGCTCGCAGCAATAAAACCCATTTCCTCCGTTATTTTGTGAGTTATTAATCAATATACTGACATAAAGGCAGCATATAAGACGTTGAAGGCGAAAGTACAAACTTTTAACTCTCTGTTCCAATTTTCAAATTACTTATTAAACTCTTACCTCATACAACAAAAAGAATTTAATAAAATCAATAAATCATACGTGTATTACTTTTATTTATAAAACTTTGAGGGTAACATAACTTGGGCGGTATAGCGTTACGGTGGATCCCAACATTTCCAAGAAATACGAACCAGCATATTTTGCATGATTCTAAAAACTTCCTTGAGTGTTAAATGGTTTATATCACCTTTGTAATGGAACTTCGAATACAAGCCTTTTATACACCTTACACTAGACAAAAACAGTAGTTATACTTTGATTTCAAAGGGTAAAGGTTGGTGAATTATTTTAAAAGAATGTGCAAAACATGTGCCTGAAATACTTCGTGAAAATCGCCCTTTTTCTTTATCAGAGACTTAGATGAAGCAACTACGATGACAAGGATTGTTAGCATCTGCAAAGCATCTACTTGTTACAGAGAATGGGTTGTTTATTTTTGAATTTCACGCAAAGCTAGCCGCGGCTTAGGTGGTTAAGGCGCTCAACTTGTAATCTGAGGATGACGGGTTCGAATTCCCATCACAACAAACATGCTCGCCCTTTTAGCTATGGGGACGTTATAATATGACAGTCGATTCCACTATTCGTTCGTAAAAGAGTAGCCCAAAAGTTGTTGGTGGGTGATGATGACTTTAGCAGTGTAAGACTAGAGGGAAGGCAGCTAGTCATCACCACCCACCGCCAACTCTTGGGCTACTCTTTTACCAACGAATAGTGGGATTGACCGTGACATTATACACCCCCACGGCTGGGAGGGCGAGCATGTTTAGCGCGACGCGGGCGCGAACCCGCGACCCTCGGATTACGAGCGCACGCCTTAACGCGCTCGGCCATGCCAGGCCCATCATAAAAGTAGATTCGTCCGTGTCTCATAAAGTTTTCTTTTTTATATTGTCAGGTAACACGTTTTACTTCTATTTAATTGTAAATTTAAAATAAATAATGAAGAATTAGAGGCCAGAAAATATTATTCTGCAGTATTTTTCTTTAAAGAGTTCTCAAACTCTCCCAATAGATAATGTATTCAGTTTGCATTAAGAGAAGTTCGGAATAACAAACGAAAAGCTGTGACATTACTTTCAAACAAAGAAAAATATGATGGTTTCTGAGTCATTTCGGGGCAGAACGTGGGTTAGCGGTTACTGTACTATTCTGAATCTGAAGGTATTCGATGTGAACCGCGTCGTTTCACCTTCCATGCTTTGGGACTGTAAGGTTTTTTTTTATATATGTAGCAAAGGCACACTGGGCTATCTGCTAAGCCCACCGAAGGGAATCGAACCCCTGATTTTAGATTTGTAAATCTGTGGACTGTAGGAACATAATAACAGTAATGGTTAAATTCTACTATTTGATGAAAATTGCTCAAGTGTTAGTGGTTGGTACTGTGGTCCGTCAGTTCAGAATTAGGGATCTGAAGGCTAGTAGAAGTGGCTCGTGTATTTTTCTGCAAACATCTCAAGAAAACAAAGTTTTTCAAATTATCTGGTTCTTGAAACAGAGGAAGAACAAAACGTTTCTTCCCTTCTCTAACAAAAGATCTCAAGTTTGTATCTATATTACAGTTTCAAATCAGACCAAAGTCATTACTAAGTGGTGATAATTTTCGTTCAGTATATTAAAGCAGAGATTAACTCTTTGAGTTAGTAACAACTGGCACAAACCTCTGTACCACTCCTTTGCTCAGGTGTGACCAAGCGAAGTATTGACTAATTTTGTATGTAACCACAGGCAATGGTTAAGAGCAAAGCAAGTTTACACGACTTGCATTTTGCTCACAAGGGTCTTAACTAACTGCAGTAAAACCTGCACAGGGTGCAATTTTAATTATGGAAAGTTGAAATGTCGCAGCTTTAAACTGTCAAACCTTTGCTAAAGCACGACTTATCTTTTCAGCACGAAAAATACAAGTTCATTAATGTATAAAATGTATAAAAATAAATAAAGGACAGACATAAAATATTTTTATTTATGGTATTTATTGCCTTTTACTGATGAAATGCTGAAATTAGATATGATACTTTAACTTATAAAATATCGAAAGCTGCAGTATGTAGCATCATTATCAAATCCTTCCAACAAGTTAACTACACAAGCAAAGAAGCTACATATTAAAACCATAAGATATCTATAAAAACACATTGACAGAAAATCAGAAACTGATGTATAAACTTTCTATGAACATCTTTATGGTTTTAGTGCTAAACAAATTTTGTGAATGTTTTGATTACTCTGATGATTAATATCACTGGTAATTTTTTTTTTTTTTAATTTCAACAGGTAAATCAATTTCCAGCAATTTTTTAAAATTTTATCTACTATCATAAAGCAAAACTTGGAAGATGTAAATGTGAGCACTAAATCTCTTCTCTAATATAAAATAATGCACATAGAATGTATACTATAATCTTGAAGCAACAATATAAAAACACCTTTATTGTACACTCTTGTAAACGTAACCATAAATATATTTTTATTCATATACAGAACTACAAATATGAAAGAAAAACTTACTTTCAAAATGGTTTAAAATCATATACACCAAATAAATAAATAAATGGTAGAAATAATTACACATCAAATGAACAAGTGTAAATCCCTAACAGAGAAACGAGAAAGGTAACTATAAATGTCTTTAATGAAATGTTGAATTAACAAAAATAACAGATAAGCTAAAAAATATTAACAAACTTTGAGTATATATGTATATTCATATGAAGCGACTTTTTCAGGTACAAGTGTTAATTAGGTTTGAAAAGAAGGGGTCTAGCTTTCTTAAAAACCCAACATGAGGCAGTGTAGTGACTTTAAGACCTAGAACATGGGTTACGTCAGGTTTTTAATGAACAAGAGTGATCAGACAGACATTTTACAGACATTAAAAAAAGATAAAATGACCTATACTGTCAAAATTCACTAAAATGTACAGTTTTTTAATGTATTTAATAAACATGTTAATGTAAAAATTATAAAATTCATTATCACAATTCAGTTCACACTTATGGAAATAGCCATTTCTGTAAACAATATATTCCTTTTAAAAAGCTTGACTAAAGAATTCTGTACTGACTATAACTTACTTTATAACTTGAGAAAACACCAAATAGGTTTTCATATTCTCTACATAAATGCACCTTTACAGAACTTATGGGCGTTCTTCCCTCACCCAAATTTTACGCAAACTTTATAAATTATGTAACAAATGCTCTAAAGTGAATAAACACAACAGTAGAATAAAAAGGTAGAAAACTCCAGCAATTAACTAAAACTTTAAAAATGAGCTCATCTGTTTAATAATTTTGTTTTGTTAATACCAGGTGTCAGTTTGGGCACTAACGTATAGTGTGTTTGCTTATCTTTGAAACTAAAAATATATTTGTGCCATACTGACAAAACTAATAGTATTATTATGAATATCAAATGTTCATATTATCATATGGAGCCTCAGTATATTAAAGGCTACGGTGATAATTTAAATCATAGTACCATCTGATGAAGATATATAATTCCTTTCTGCATTTATATTTCTTCTTGATTTATAAAATGAAAATCTTAACACCTTTTAAATTTCAAAATTACTCTTAAATGTTAGCAATTCATTTATTTTCAGAAAACAAAATGTTCTATAATCCAAAACATGTTCTGTAGAAGTACAAAGTTTATATATATATATACACAAGTGTCCTAGCATAAGAGAATCAGTAATATAGTGACAGAATTCACACTAATGACATCAACCTACTGTATAAGACAAGCACAGAACAGAAACATGACCATCAAGTATCTGGTGGTTTGACAGTTTTCACGTTCAGTAGTTACAAATATCATGTGCATGAAAATATTGTTAGTATTTTGGACAATACCAGTTTTAGAGGTGCTCATAATCACATGCCAGGACACTAGGTGTGTGTATGTATATATGTATACATTCATACACAAATACATACATTTGGCTTTAGTTTAAAGGAAAAAATTCTTTATAAGAAGAAATAAATGGTTAATTGATACGATATATTATGGTCTTGTTACACGAGCTAGGCTGAACTGTCTTGTGTCCAGATAAATAAATTCTTAACTATTAATTAAATGCTTTCAGTTCAATATGTTATCATTTGATATGAATAATCTAATGTATAACATATTTCATAACCACCATTTTGTTATGAAATATGTAAAATTACGCTTTCAGAAGCCACCTTTCAATACACGTACTTCACCAGACATCTATTTAATTTATATTATTCTAAAGTCAGGATCTTAGAACACAAAAGATTCAAAACTGACTATGAAGTTCCTTTTGTTGTGAAATTAAATCTTTTACTCAAAATTATATTTAAAAATTGTTTGTTGTGTAGCACAAAGTTACACCCCAGATACTACAAACAGGTTTTTAGCATTATATACATGAAAAACAAAAATATTTACCAAAGAAATTCAAAACTTACACTAAAGTACTCCATTTTCATTAATAAGTTTTACTTTTTGAACAAAAGTTTGTAACTTTCAGCTCTGAGAATCGTACTTTGATTATGTGAAAGTTTTTTTTATTATTATTATTTATGATATCTTTTGACTTAACTGGAAGAATCTGACCAAGTTGGAACACAAAGAATTATTTGTTTCTCATGAAAAATACATTTACGTATACAATACAAAAAACAATTCAATTTTGGTTTTTCTGCTCTCACTAAACAAGAAATGTAACACAACTGATATGAAATAATTGATTTTAGGTCAATTACTATGCAAGGGACATATATATATATATATATATATAATATGTATAAGAAGATTTCACAACACAATTTAGTTTTACTAACACTAACTTCATGATAAAATATTTGTTATTAAATCACAAAACCTGTAAACTCATTTTTATAAATAAATATACAACTTAATAACTATACAAACTTGTATTAAAATCAATAAAGAAATAAATATAGTTTGAAAATTGTTAAAAAGACACTGGGGAATATAAATTCAGCCTTACACCTAACCCTAAAGAAATATTTTTATTAATATGTTCATCCTTGGTTTAAATAAAATTCTGTTAGCTATTTAAGTATAAGAAATGAAAAAAAAAAAAGATTTTAACAAAAGATAGGATCAATATTCAGGATAAACAAAGTAAAATGCTAAATTTGTGAAATTGGATCAGCAAAACTAATTTCACCACCAAAAGAAAACATACTTAGGTCTCTGATATGGAACTTTTAACTATTGTAAAATGTGAAATCCAATCAAAAATTCAATCGACGATTAGAAAAATTTAAAGCTTAAATAAACTTTCCTTTTTTTACATTTCTTATCAACAGTGGAACTGAATATCTAATTTCTTTTATTGAAATATGTACTTTATGAACAAAAGATCTAAAGCCAGCTCTTTCAAACCATCCAAAAGAAAATTACAAATCTGACATTGTGAGTGGATTTCAATCAAAAAAACTTTGTAAGAATTTAACTGTCTGAAATTTTTTTCAAAATGGGATAAAAGATTTTATCATTATTACCTAAGGTAAATTATACATGCTCTGTCTAATACAAATTCACACTGACAAGCCATTCTTGAGTCATAAAAATACAACACTTTAAGATCATGCAACATGCAGCCTAATACCTTATAATTTTTCATAACTCAAAACATATTTTTGAATATTGGGAAAGATAAATATATCATTAAATATTACAATACAGATTCTATTATGCTTTGTCTTTAAGTTTCCATGTACATAGGTGTCAATAACAATGAAATTATTTAAATATGCTTAGGACTAAATTTTAAAGTTCATATTTATGAGCCTTATTGTTGGTTAGGAGTTAGTTTATTTGTGACTAGATTTGTCAATGGTTAATTTAGTAGCAGTCATGAGATTGTCTCCCTACATTTAGGCATAGATGGGTTGTAAGTATTATTCTTTTTGGATTACCTGATCAACCAAATGGATGTTCACTAATACTTTATGAAGATAAGCACTTAAAGCTTACAGTTAGTTAGAATAACACGAGATCTACTTTCAGTCCTGGGCTTTACCTACCTACTGATTCACAGTATGATAAACTATATCTCAGTATAAGCACTTGCAAATGGCAAACAAGACAATCAAATGAAATCTTTGGTAATTACTTAAACTTGAAATATATGTTTGGAAGACTCAAAGTCAAACATTATTGTGACTTAACAGTCTGTGTAGCATTTAAATGTTGAATAGCATGTTCTTGTACTGTTCTGTGATATATTGTGTCATACCAATTACTATTTTAGTGTGCTCTGAGTTCATTTAACCCACTGACTACTAACTCATTGCATAAGATAAGATTTACCTCTGACAGTTGAACTTGAGTGTGATGTATATGGTGTACAGCTTGCAACAGGTTAACAGCAGATAATGTAAATTCTGATAAAAAGGGTTAAGGTGTGAACAAACCATCTCTTACATAAAGGTTTTGGCTTTTATGAAGCTATTAAGGAAATGTACATGTATTGTAATTGGCATCTGTGTATTGATTGGAATAGCATACTGATTGGCTTATAGCATGCTTATGAAATATTTATTTTCAATATTATCCATTAAGTTATTCAAGCTTATGCTACACAAACAAATTTGTTTTTAAATTTTACAAATGTATCACAAAACTTCTACACTGTTATCAACAGATTCAATTTAACAGAAAATTAAATTGAAAAACCACTACAAACAGTAACATTAAATACAAATTACAAGGAGAAAAAATCCACAAGAAAACAGTGAAAATATAAAATGAAGGTCTTGAAAGGTTTAAAAATGTAGGAAAAAATTCCTTTCCAAGCTTATAGTTTTAAACCCTCATCATGATTAAATTAAAAAAATTTTCCCCACAGTTCTAGAAGTACAAGGAATTTTTTTAATCTAGAAAGGGCACTTTTTTATTAGAGCTTTGAATTTATTTTTACTCTTCTTTTATTTCATAGAAGCTTCCTTATCTATTTAACACTGTTCATCATCACAATAGCCATAAATTAGTATTTTTCGGATCAAATTGTTTATTTGTTGGCACTTTGCTCAACAAAAAAACTTCACTATAACTGCATTTAAAAATGTTAGCATATATTAAAGCAAGTTGATAATGCCACATTTTTACTTACTATGTACTTTGGTGATTAAATTTACCCTTTTTACTTTTTATCTACATGCACATATGTATAGCTATCTCTGGGTATGATTTTGAGCTGAGAACAGGATTAGAAAAGGTATAAATATAAATTCTGTACAGGTACAAGGTATGAGGGAGAACCATTCTGACTCCTGAGCTGTTGTCATCACCTCGTGGGTAACAAGAAAACCTGTATGTGGAACCAGAAAAGTCCAGTGCATGGTGGCAGGCTAAAAGACTAGTCTTTATACTTGGAAGTATCTACATGTATTCACATTTATGTAAAATACATGGATTGAAAGGTTTTGAAAAAAATCAAAAGTAGTCACTAGATATTACAAAAAACAGGCAAATATTGAAAATTGTGCTACTTATTCAACTATGATTTCCATACACCACAGTTTACAGCGTGTGCACAATTCCATGGAATGAGCATGCACGAGTTACCAAGGGCTTGAGTTACAATGTTATAGTTAGAACTTTCTACTTGAAATCATAACGAAACCATATCATTCCTTCAGATTGAACCTAAAATAAACCTTGAAAAACATTGTATTTCTTGATTAGATGATGCCTCAGAATCAATCCTGAAGTTAACAAATTTTAATTTCATTCCTCATAGGAAGACAACTTACAAATACAGAATCTTTCTTGGCAGTGATATAGATATAATTATAGCCCATATAATAAATTGAGAGAAGATTTTATAATTTTGTTCTGTATATTTCTCACCAATATGCTTACACAAGGATGTTTATGAATAGACCTAATGGTACATGTAAATCTATTACACCCAAAGAGAATAAAAGGTTATAATTTTTCTACACTGATAACCTACTCCCTATAGATACTTACCTCCATAGTAGATTTTCTTATTCAGTGCTGCCCTCTTTATGTTCAGTGTCTGCTTACTATTACTACTGATACTTCCATCTATCTTCAAGTGTGTACACATGATACAGCTGCAGTATGTGACAACCCTCCATTGATATGAGTGCAACACACCCTTCTGGTGCAGATGGTTCCCTCCATTCTGTGGAACCCAATCTTCACATTAGAAAAGAAGCACCAGAAGTGGAGATGATAGGTGGGAAGTGTTAGTAGAGGTATGTGTCTATAAGAAATTAATTTTCAATGTAGGAAAATTATAACTTTCAATATGATACTTCATCTTCCCCTCACATAACAGCTAGAATCCCACATTGAATTGGTGGAGAGACTGATGCAAAACGTACCTCAATGAATACCCTTCAAAAAGCATTCATGGAAAGCCCATGGAATGTGATATCTCTATGCAGAGGAAAATACCAGTGAGAGACTGCACCATGTTTGTACCAGGTATAGTCTTTGCCCAACATGAAGATACACTCTGGATAGAAAAGAAGCACATCCAACATTCATATGATTGCACCAAATTGTGTAGAGTTGATAAGGTACATCAGACTGTAATCAAAACTTGTTGGCACAAGAGGAGCAAATAGGCCACAGTATGAGGAGGGTCTTTACCTCAAAACCAGGAACCAAAAGAGAAAGAGGACTTCCCTTCCAAAAACCCAGGTCAGCACATCCATGCAGATCTAGTACACAATCAACATCAACCACTTTGGAGTGAACATCTGGATTACATTATGAAGATCGTATGCACATGGAGGATAAAGTCCAGACCAAAACCAGGTGGCTTTGGGAATGTATCATCCAGTCCAAAGAATGGGATTGAGCACACTCAGGAGGATGCTTCCATGATCCACCATTTCAGTGGCTAGGAGCTGGTATTGGATAAAGACTACCATACTTCATTCAAAGAGGGTGAGGGGAACAACATTATGGAAAGTCCACACGGACACAATACTGGTGAAGAGAAAATAGGTGATCACAAAATCCTATTTTTAGAACCATGCCAGTCCTGATTTATTCAATTGTGATCAGATGAATGGGCAGTTATCCTGACACTGCTTAACTCCATGAGTTGGTATGGAATGGGATGGACATATTTATGATCCTATTTGTGGTCTTGTGGAACACTCCATCCCTCTCAACAATGGGTGGTATAGATCTTGAATGACATACAACATGGATTTAAGGATGAGTATACCTGGATAAAATTCACTTGCCACAGAGTAGGATCCAACACATAAAATGAGCCCCTGTAATAAAAATAATGAATTAAAAATTACCTTGAACCGAGTTGCATAAAATACCAATGAATGGAATTCTTGATCCCAGTGAGGAAGAAATGGCTACATAATGAAAGACAATAGTGTGTAGTACTAACTTGAATGATCTTTTTCCATAGACAATGGAAGTGGGCAGCCAGGGAGAGAGTGAAATAACAGATCTGATGAGGATATCTGGGAAACAGTGGAAATTGAGAAAGGAGGTGGGGATAGTAACTATAGAAGGAAGCCATGCAGGTAACACATCACTGAAGAGCACAACCAGGACAAAGAAGAATATCCAGACAAAAGAGAAACACAAATGTGAAACAGAAGGGAGGAAAAAGGTGCAAGTGTAGAATCAGGGAGATAAAGTAACTGAAAATAACAAAAAGAAGAGGACAGGAGATTAAAACTAGGGGAACAAGAAAAAAGAATCCTACATATGAGGAGAGTCCAGACTGCACCACAAGGAACTAGACAAATGCCACACGTGCAGCTGGATTGTGATGATGGCAGGATGACATGCAGATGACTAAAGCTGATGAAGCACAGAGGAGGAGAGAGAAAATGGTAATAGAAATGATGACTGACATAGATATGGAAACCAAGGTGAAACAGGTCAGAAAAGTGCAATGAGAAAGATTCAAGTGATTTAAATAATGGATAAAATTCTGGGAAGGTTTGTTTGTTTTTTAAATTTAATGCAAAGCTATGAGAGCTATCTGTGCTAAAGTATTTGGTTGAATGTTTGGAATTAAGCACAGAGCTACATAATGGGTTATCTGAGTTCTGCCCACCAAGGGTATTGAAACTAGGTTTCTAGTGATGCGAGTCTGCTGACATACCGCTGCACCACTGGGGGGCACTCTGGAAAGGAGAATAGGAATAAAGATTGAACTAATCTTGACTCAAGGCATCCAAAGCTAAAGGATGTGAAAGTGTGGACCAAATAAGGGGTACCTAAGAAATGAGATGGGTGGCAACGCATCTGGAAGTGAAGTACCCAACTGAATACACAACCACAAAAACACTTGAGGATCTATGAAACATTCCTTGAGGAAAATCTTGTCAGGTCAAGAGAATCGATCTACACTAAGATTCAAACTACATAAGACAATCTAACAGGTGTGTGGGATGTAAATGTGACCAGCATACGAGTTCAAAGTGAACAAGAATAAATACCCCTTGTCAGTGGTCAAATTGTCAGAATGAATTACAACCAATTTGCCTCACACTAATGATATAAAATTATCCCAAGCTCAACAAAAGGCAAGAAGTTCCTGAATACTGACAAGCACAGTTGACTTGACCAAAGACCAGCAACTCACAATTTCCTGGGAATCTATAATTGATCCCAAACTCAACAGAGAAGCATCTGTAAAAAGATGCAACTCTGGAAGAGAAAAGTGATCTGTGGTATTGTCCCTTTTGGATCATTAAGCTAAACTGACTTGTAGTAAGAAAGGGGGTAGGTCAACTGAAACCATGAAATTTCGAGCACAATTCATACAAAACTGAAACCTCCTCAACAGGAAATGTGAAGACTGATTTATGTAATGTGTTCACATCAACTCAACTGAACAGTTGCTAGTTACAGGAGAAGAACAAAGTTCCTGAACAACTGCTGGCTGAGGTGTAGTAGTAGGAGTAAGAGCAATAAAAGATATGATTTGATTTTCAAAATGAGAATGAAAACCTATAAAATCAACCTATAGTATTTAATTTCACTGAAAAAAACAACAACAAAGAAACTAGTAGTTTAACAAATCAAAGTAAACATGAGCAAATGTTAGACATGTCCAAACTTTAATATGCCAAATTAAAAAGATAATATTGGGCTTAGGCCTGGCATGGCCGAGCGCGTTAAGGCATGCGCTCGTAATCTAAGGGTCACGGGTTCGCATCCGAGTTGGGCTAAACATGCTTGCCCTCCTAGCCGTGGGGGCATTATAATATGATGGTCAATCCCACTTTTTGTTGGTAAAAGAGTAGCCCAAGAGTTGGCGGTGGGTGGTGATGACTAGCTGCCTTCCTTCTAGTCTAACACTGCTAAATTAAGGGACAGCTCGCACAGATAGCCCTCCAGTAGCTTTGTGCAAAATTCCAAAACAAACAAACAATATTGGGCTTTATGGTATAGAGGGAGCCAGCTATGCTACAAGAGTATATGTCACATTCCTATTATGTGAGGGAAGGTAAGGTATCATACTGGAAGTTATATGCACATGCTACAGTGCAGCTGTATCACCAGTAAACATGTGAGTATTAATGCTAGCGGTGAGCGAAAACTGCATATAAAGAAAGCAGTGCTGAACAAAAAAAGCTATTACATGAAAGGAGGTAAGGCATCACCTTAGAAAGATTTATGTACTTGCAAGTATTTACCTGAACTATCTGCTACAGATGAATATCTATTTATCTAATCACACTTTTAAATTCAACTTTACAAAATGTTACAAGTAGAACACTGAATCTGCACCTAATTCTGTAGAGAGAGAGATAGATAAATTATCAAAGTTCATGGAATTCTTTAAAAAATGATATATGTTTGATAAAACATTATGAATAGAAATATTTTAACTGTAAGTTATTGAGTGTCAGAGCTATAGAACAAAGTTCCAGGTACACTAAATTTACATTAATATCCATTATTCTTTGAGCTTTCTTCTCTTGGTAAATGAACAAAGTTAATTCTTTTGAAACTAAGCAGCACCTGACTCCAGCAATGACCAGAACAAAATTTCAGTGTTAAATATAAACACCAATCAAAAATAACCTGGGTGCTCTATAATTCCATAGTACTGTCCATTGTAAATTACTCCAATTTCTCGAAGCACTTCTCCTCGAATAGATGCTTTGATTGTCCAGTTGTGCACCTCAGAGTTTTCTTTCTCTCGTTCTAATTTGTCAACATCTACTATTTTGGAACTTAATCTCTCCAGAATAACACCAATGTCTTTAATGGTCAAATGACGGTTTTGCTCTAAAGATAGCTGGTCTGTCAACAGGAGATAACGTTCAGATAGTTGTTCCTCATCATAAGCCGTTTTTTCTGTGTCTGATTCAGATTCATTTTGTTGAGGAATCTTTGACTCTCTTGTAACATTCAAGAATCTAACACGACCTTTTCCTGCCTTCCGTTGTACAGCAGGTCCACTGGGTCCTGCAAAAGTTCCTCGTTCTGACAGTTCCTAAAAAAATAAAAAATACACACACACACACACATATATATGACATCTAATTATTTGTAATAAATATTTTGTTACTTAAAGAAAAACAATAGTATCCTAAAAAAAGAAAAACAATAGTATCCTTCACATTCACAAATAAATAATCATAATTACTTCATCCTTTTCTATAATTTTTTTTGGCAGCATACAAGATGGAAACCTGGTTTCTAGGCCTTCAACACTGAGTTTTCCATAAGCTTCTTTCTGAATTGAAATGTCTTTAATATTGGCAGTGGTTTGGTCAGCAATCTGTATGTCTTGTGACATCACTTCTACCCTCCACATGGGACCCTGTTTGCTGGACGGTTGATGGCCAGGTGGCCTACGAAT
Organism: Carcinoscorpius rotundicauda; assembly: GCA_011833715.1. Taxonomy (NCBI): domain Eukaryota; kingdom Metazoa; phylum Arthropoda; class Merostomata; order Xiphosura; family Limulidae; genus Carcinoscorpius; species Carcinoscorpius rotundicauda. Next base: position 18,969,812 of record CM022393.1, on the reverse strand, counting down.
ATCTCGCTGATCCCAGTGTAACACAACAGTAATGCGGCCTTTATTGTCCATGATCTTCCATGATGGCTGCTTATCTACCAACTCCAGGCTGTTGATAGCATCACAAACAATTCGAGGAATGGCTGTAATGGCTAAACAAAACTATTCTGTAACAACTTATAAAAGCATTTTAACTCAAATGACATAAATTGCTTGAGCATAACTCAGGTGATAAATTAATTCTTTTGACTGATAATCCTTTCTCCAACTACATCTAATTACAGTTAAAATTAATTATGCTATTTTAACATTTTTTTTTTTTTCTCACAAATGCCCATTATTTTTTAGTTTAAAACTTAAAACTAACATACACATGAAGTCAACATTTACTGGTCATAAAAATTCATATACAATAACAAAAATATACAGTATTTGAACCAAATAAATTCTAATTTACTATATTTGATAAGAAAAAGTACACAGAAAGAAAATACAATTGAAGGAGTACGCTTCAATAGCACATGAAATATATACACATATACACACACACACACACACACACACACACACACAAGTGACTCTCATCTAATTATTTATTGCAAATAAAAAAAGTTTACATAAGTCTTAGAAAACAAAGACTTGAAACTAAATGTGGGTAAACAACAAATGAATGTTTAAGATGCTTACATTTTAATAATTAAGAGTTTTCTTGTTGAATTTTGCTCAAAGTTACTTGAGGGCTATCTGCGCTAGCCCTCCTTAATTTAGCAGTGTAAGACTAGAGGGAATGCAGCTAGTCATCACCACCCACTGCCAAACTCTTGGGTTACTCTTTTACTAACAAAGTGATATTGACCGTCACATTGTAACGTTCCCATGGCTAAAAGAGTGAGCATGTTTGGTGTGACGGGGATTCGAAACCCATGGCCCTCAGATTACGAGTCGCACACCTTAACACGCTTGGCCATGCAGGACCAATATACAGTGATATCTGACAAAATGAAAGAGACATAAAATACACTAGAAGCAACAAAAAAATCTGTTGACAGTTCTAAAAAAGGAAAAATCAAGCAGTCTTGCTTTGTAATGAAACATTTTAATATCTACATTACGATATATGAAATTAAAACAGGTGCATGGGGTGAATTTACAAAAAAAACTAAAATCACTATTCCTATGAAGAATTGATGTATGGTTGGGTTTTTTAAAGAATCATACTTATATACATGTTTTTTTATTTCCTGAGTTTATTTCTTTGGAAACGAAATACCTGCTCGCAATGTTTCCATGCTAGGAGGAAACCACTGTTCATCAGGACGGAGCAGGATGAAGATTGTGTCTCTGTCCATTGTTTTAAAGTAATTTTCATCTTCAACTTCTGTTCCATCACTTTCTAGCACCACCTTGAGCTCTGAAGGGTTACTATAGCCCAACCTTTCTCCACCTGAAGTAAAGAAGAAATGCAAATGAAACTATAAAGTTTTATTTTTAGTTTGGTTATTAGATATTCTTTCCAATACTTTTCTTTTTTCAAAGACACATTTTACAACATATTATCAAATTAAATGTTAAAAGTTCAACAAGATTTTTCTAAAGGCAAAATCAATTTCCATAAAATAAATGTACTATGAATAAAATCATCATATTTTAATGATATAAATAACAAAAGTTATTAAAATATGTAAAAATAAGATTCTAAGTTTAAAACATATACTTATCTGTAAAACAGATTACAAAATAAAACTGCATAGCTTTTCTATCCATTTATTCATTAGCACAATGTACAACTACACAAGTGCAATATGCTTTAGATGTATTAAATATTTTAGTAAAATAGAAAACAAAACAATCAGCTTCTATTATTAATTTCCAAACTGCAAAAGCTTCTCACTGAAAGTTTCTTGGTTACAAAAATAAATAGAAAATTGCAAAGAAGATATATATAGCAATCTTTGTAACTAAAAATTCTGATTTATTATTACACAGTAGCCAATTACTGTTAAGTTATGACCCATGTTACAAAGTTTATAAAACACTAAACACATTTTTCCATGAAAAATCATTTTGATAGCATTGCAAAAAACAACTTATACCTGGTCTACACATATGCCAAAATATGGGATAAAACAAATTCAGTTTATGAGTAGTGTATGATATGTTGAAGAACTGGTAAATACACTTACAAAGAGATATCCTTGAACAAAACTGAAAGTTAACAAATATTCAAACAAAGCACAAACTGTAATAATATGGAACAAAATGAAACAAAATCTTTTTTTCATGAAATATATTTAACAGAACAAAAAAATGAGAAATGAATTATTCTTAAAATACAAATTTTGATGAATTTGCTTTAATATATTATAAAAAGCATTAGCTAGTTTTAATATTAAACAATTTATCAAAATGTAGCAAAAATTTATGGAAGTTATTTTCTATAATATTTATGTGAAAGCATCAAATAATTTCCATTAAATAAAATAAAACAATCAGTAAATTAAAACACTGTACTAAAAATTCTTATGTTTGAGTACATTATACTGAAATTATTTGAGCATAAAAATCAAAAATGCACATGGGAACCACAACCTATTATAAAGTTGTAAAGACATGACATGTATCAAAACTAAATTTTGACACTGTTTGTCATTCTGTAGTTGGTGTGATACCACAAAAAAGATCACTTTTAGGAAGAATTTGAAATAGCTTTTTTTGACACAAAATATTTATATATTCAGATTACAAAAGTGTGTTTAGATTGAAGATTTAGAATCTTCAGGATGGGAATATCTGTCGTACTTAATTGCATTGAAAAACAAAGGAATATAGATCAACTTTGAGCCCCAGAACCATCTAGAAAGAAACCTACAACCAGTCACTTCCAGGCTGTGGTAATTAAATTTCAGCACCTTGTAACACGTGAGAATCCTCAAACACAAAGGTCGATGGAAAAAACATATTCATTTGGTTCAAGCAAGAATAGCCGTACATACCACAGTCATGAAGAATCTCTATTTGGAAAAGTGACACAAGTTATGTACAGACAAACTGTTTCCCTGACATATCCAATCAACCACTGCATACGTCAAGCCGATTGATGCATCAATTATAAATTTCTGTGTGCTTGGGCTGCTGATTCAGGTGCATGAAACCTGTCATCCTCATACACCAAATTGATTATGGAAAACATTTAGGGAAGAGTTGTAAACTTTGAGCATGGCAGCCTTCTGACTGAATTTCTTACAGTGAAAACTATGCTGCAGGGCTATTGTCAAGATGCATAGCCATCAGGCAGGACACAACCAGACAAAGCAATGGTGATGTAATGATGCGATAAAGATCAAACTCAGAAAAGGGCATCTATAATTATTCAAGGAATGGAAGGGTTGTCTTATGAAGAACAAGATTTCCTACAAATAACATATCAGTTACTCTTTCTTCTTTAATAGGAATAATTCCAGAGATCTGATATAAAGCTTTGCAAAGTAATCTGTTGAAATGTATTTATCATAAGATAAATTAAGTGTAGATTTTATAACATCTTTCCTTACTAATCTGTGGTGTTGAAAAAATAATAGAATATTCTAACTTATTCATTTTCTGGCCAATTATTTAATTACTTACACTCACGAGACTTTGACAAGTAAATTGATGAAAAACAGTAGCAACTGGAAACATTAATTTTAACAAGTTGATTATTTTCTGTATTGTGAATCTGATTGAGTTGTTTGTTTTTGAATTTTGTGCAAAGCTACACAAAGACTATCTGCACTAGCCATCCCTAATTTAACAGTATAAGACTGGAGGGAAGACAGCTAGTCATCATCATCCACCACCAACTCTTGAACTACTCTTAACAACAAATAGTGAAATTGACCATAACATTATAACACCTCCATGGCTGAAAGGGCGAGCATGTTTGGTGTGATGGGGATTCAAACCCATGACCCTCAGATTATGAATTGAATGCCTTAGCCCACCTGACCATGTTGGGCCAGTTTGATTAAGTTGAAGAGTTGCGAGTTAATCAAATAAAAAAAATGAGATATTATGTCAATATTTTGGTTAGTTGATTATTTTATTATATTAATAGATTTAACCATAATTTTAATTATTGGATTATTTTACCCTACTTTATTTGATGTAATTGTTATTTACAGGTAGTCAATTATATCAATGAATCAAGTTAATTGACCAGCTCTACTAATCCATATTTTTTCAAGCATGTGAGAGAAAGGGTATGGAAATGGTATACTTAGAATCGAGAAACCTTTGTTGTCACAAAACAAATATGATTAATTAAGAAAATTATGAAAGTGGGATCTGAAGAAAGACTAGTAAATTAAATTGGATGAGAGAAGTTAGAAGTTGCTATATTAACAGAATCCAGTCAACCTGAGCTCATGTTATCAGTTAAACATTTCATGAGACTTTTGTTTTTTTCCAATATACATTAATGATATTGATGAGGATATAATTAATAAATTAGGAAAGTTTGGTTACGACATTAAATTCTTGGGTATTTCTAGCAGTAGAAATGACTTGAAGTAATTGGTTAGTTGAACAAGTTTTTAGCAAATAACCTTTAATTATAGTGAGTGCAAGATAATACAATTATCATAATTTGTACCACACATTTGATACAGATGGTAAGTTACTCAGTATTGAAGCACTGCTTTGGATTAATTTATTTTTGATTACAAGTCAAAAGAGGTAAGTAACTCCATGCAAAAATCCCAAGCCAAACTTAATTTGGAATGATAAGTATAATTTTGGTCTCTTACCTAAGAAATGATATTAACTAATTGAAAATGATTCAGAGGAGAGCTAAAAAGATATTATTCCAGGGATAAAAGGTTAATCTTATGGGAATAAGTTAAGATCTCAGCTTTTGTTTTGTGAAGGGTTAGAGGTGACCTTATGAAGTTTACAAGAATACCAAGGGGATCAGTGAAAGAATGTTTTATTTGTGTTATAATCTGAATGAAAGAAAATGAGAAGATTAAAATTTAAGTGTGTAAAAACCAGGATAAGCTGAAGTTAAAACAATTTTATTTTTTGAACAGTGTCATTGGTTTTTGGTATGAAATTCCACCTGCAGTAATAGAGACAAGACGTGAAAAAAAATTCCCAAAAATTAAAGTGCAAATTTAATTTTTTTACTTTCTCAAGGATGTAGGGACAGCAATAAATTACCAAAAGGCTACTTACTGTCAGGATGTTATGTTATATACATGTACGTATTAACTTTTCATTCGCACTAGGATTTCATACACAAGTACTGTACTTTTAAGTTCTAAGTAAAAATAAAAAAAATCAGTACGCCTAATAGAAAACTGAAATTGGTAAACTGAATTTCATTATATATGGTAAAATTATACACCAATTTACATTCAAATTAAAAATGTTTGCATTGATAAAATATTGTTGTACACATGTTTCTTTTGTTACAGATTAATTATGGTACACAGTTATTTTTACAGGCTAATTCTGGTACATATACTGTTCTTAAAAACTAATTATGATACACATTTGTTTTTACACATTATTTCTTACACAGCTGTTTGTTTTACAGAATAATTCTGGTACATACATTTCTCAGGAAGGATAAAAATTGGCATTTTAAACATAATATGCATGGTTAAGTTTGGTGTATTGTGTAATTAACAGCTCTTGTATATTTAATTTTAGAATTCTGAGTATGAATCACTTTGAACATGACATGCAAATTAACAGGAAGAAAATCTAGTAATAAAAACATCTTGCTGAAACGAGTTTTCACCTTTAATTCGAAGATCTGAGAGAGAAGCTGCCACAACTGCTTTCCTTGTCTCTCTGTGGCAGCTCCATACCTTGTATGGAAAGTATCTCTGTTCCTGGAAGGAAGGGTAAAATTATAAAATTCTTTGAATTGAACATACAAAGAACTCATCAATGATAAGAATTTAGAATTATTTAGTGATTTAAAAGTAAACAAAATAAGCTTTGCTTGAAGCAAAAATTACATTCCAGGGTTTTTTTTAAATGGAATGATTTTTTTTATTTCTTTTACAATACATGCAAATTACAGAAAAACTGTGCATAAAAATAGCAAATAAACTACTAATCAATTTTACAATTTATCATAAAATTACATTTTGAATAATTTCATCATTTTTTCCAACTGTTTTATCAATCACATTTTACCCAAAACTTTGTCAAAATATTAGTCCTTTAGCACGTAACATAATACTAACAAAATATTAATAGCCTCAATTACCCTGCGAAACTATGAACCGAGTTACATTTTCATGTGCATTTTTTATGGTGTTTAATGATTCTAGAGCAATACCTGCACATACACATAACTGTAAGAATGATAATTATCTACTTTAATAAAATACCTTTATATTTCAACTGCACAAATACTGAATATCACATGTTAAAAAAATACAGATATACAAGTATTTGGAGCTTTACAAGCAACTTTTGTGTCAGGAAACATTTTAATCTATCAATATTCTGTTTCCAAGGTAATACTAATTTCCTGTTACCTTTTCTACCAGTTTTATTAAAAATTAACAACTAATTGTGTGTTAGACTTTTAGAAAGTTCTAATGCACAAAAAAATTTATTTGCTTTTACCCAAAAGAAAAGCAAATGTCCTACTAAAAAAACAATAATTTTAAGCATTAACATTCCAAAAGCTTTCTTGATGATGATTCTAACATCTAGCTAACAACAGAAAAGAAACTAAATGCCCTACATTAACTTCAAATTCATACAGAGAACATTGGATATTCTATTGATTTGTAATATTTAAAGTATCAGTCGCTTTTTTTTTTTTTTTTTTATAGGCAACAACTAAAATTCTACTATTTATTCACTAAGAAGTATTTAGAAGGTTATTTGATAAATGTAAAATGCAAAAAAAGCAATGTTACAGAAAGTCATTCACCTAATGAATCAAGACAATTCCTAATAAAAAGAAAAACTTATGTAAAACTGTCCTTCACATCCATACATTAACAAAAATTAAAAACAATACAAACCAAGTACACATTCCACATCAGCCAGAACAACCTCTTCAGAAGCTCACAACTCCAACTGAAAAATATTAAAAAAGTACATGTTGCAGAATAATACCCTATCCAAGTTCCCAGAACCCACTCAATAAAAAATGTACAACTCCTACTTCTTCCAAACAGACTACCTAATCACCTAATAATCCTGGATAATAGAATCAAATTCTCACCAAATTCTCTAGAATGAACAATAAAAATTTCCAAACTTTTCATTGCAATTTAAGTTACCTAAACCAGATGCCACTCAATATTCACAATAAAGGCTATGGTCACCCTTCATAACATCAATGCTACTTGTACAAAAAATGCAATTTCCTCCAAACTTCTACATCTAACAGCATGCAATTCTATACCCTTCAATGTCAAACCTTATCTTCCACACTCACACTCATCCATCAAGACTTTCAAAGTCCTTCTGAATAGAACAGGCATTCAAAATAGTTAGCCCTTACCAATTTCAAAGTTTTCTATCATTAAGAGAAACAATGAACAACATACATCTCAAAACACCAACTCTAATGAACTTTAATAAACCTCAGACTCATCAATTACATTCTTCAAGTTAAAAAATGCTTCCCCGCATCAAGCCAACTTTCTGACTACTTCCAAACCTTTTCACTAATCTCATAAACACCCAAATCTACATAATCTCTCATAAGGCACCCCATCAAAACTAGAGGTAAACAATAATAACGAGGGCAAACCAATCCAAAAGTGTGCAATCTTCATCATAAAATATTAACAAATCAATAAAAATTCACAATAATTTCTCAACATTAAAGAAACTGATTAGCTTAGAAGTAATCACCTTTAAGTGAGCTATCTCCTTCTGAAATAAGGTTCATTTTAAAACTCGTTAGAGGATGATTACTCTTGAAATATATATATATATATTACAATCAATATGAGCATAAAAAAAGTTTTAATCATATTCAATGTTTCAAACAAAAACCTCATTCATAAATCTTTTTGTTGGACAAAACTATAGTGTTTGATTTCTTTCTACTCATAATGATCCCAGTGGTACAGACGAACATCTTTGGATTCACAGTACTAGAAATCAAGTTTTGATAACTTGTGAGAAGAGCACAGATAACCAATTGAGTAGCTTTGTGCTTAATTTCTAAACAAAAAACACATTTACTTATAAATTTCATAATATTGTTTTTTAAATATTTCTGCATTATATTTAGTTATTATAAGTTGAATTTCTCTATTCTGTCAGGCACATAATAATATAAATAAAACTAGGTTTGTATTATATATTTCTCCATCATCAATAAAACCAAAGTAATTAGACTTGTGTCTTCTAAAGATCAAGACATCTTTCTCACTTCTGTCTCAATATAATTTAAACATTACAAACATTTGTTATGAATACTCCTTCTCAGCTAATTTAATTAAATTATCAATGTATCCAAAGCATCATTAACATTCTGTCCCTTCAGTTTAGGCACTCAATTTTTTGCCTTCAAATCATCTTATAATTAGTGCAGGTAAGTTTTCTCAAATCTGAGATACGACCCCTATCTTGAAGAAGCTTAGCAAAAGAGTTAATTTGGAAGGAAAGGTTCTCTTTTTTATTTCTTCAAGCACTTCCATAGGTTTATTTTCTTTTAAGTTTAATTGAGGTTCTCCTTAAAATTAAAAGAAATTTATCTGTTAAAAGAAACTTTGTAAAACAATTTAGTGAACTCTGATATCCTGAGGACAAAAATTATTTCACTGAAGAAAAATTTTGTCTTACTAATCTGTTAATTTTTTAAGACAAACTTAATTTAAGCTATGGTAAAGGCATTAACTTGGTGTACTTAGAATGTTCAAAAGGTTTTTAAAAACAACTGTCACACACATCAGCTAAGAAAGTCGCATTAGTGGGGATAATGTAAAGACTAATTCTTGAAGACAGAAACCCACCTGAAATAAAAATGTGTCTCAGGACAGTTGGTATGGGTATTAACACTTTTACTAATAAAGCAGAAAACAATGTTTCAACCAGTTGTTCCGGTATACAGTGTAAAGACTACTTAAATGGGTTGAAAGATAGCTGAAAGAAAGTTGTCAATAAGAGTTCTGTAAAACTGGAATTTCTGTTACTAGTGGTGTTCCTCAGAAGTCGGTGTCTAGATACTCATGTTTGTTTCTTTTTTACTTTAATGATGGTTACAAAGGAATAATTAGTAAATTATTAAAATTTATAAAGATGGCATTAAGCTCCTATCCATACTACAGTTACAGAATCATACAGATCAACTGGTAAGTTGGACAAATAATTGTTAAATGGTATATAATTAAAATAAGTGCAACGTGATTCATTTATTATAATTTGGATCATACTTTTCAGGCTACAAGGAGGATTCCAAAAGATAGTAAAATTACCTTATGGGGGATAAAATCCTTTAAATTTTTCTTGAAAAACAGGTAAATCATGATTACATTGAAATTCACAAAACTGTTCAGGTGATTCATAAGATAAAGGCCTCTCATTTTTTTGTCCAGAACTTTGAAGCCAACAAGAAAAGAAGGCAAAAGTTCAATATTTCAGTAAGACACCCAAAGCTTCAGCTAAAACAAAAAGAAAGTAAGAAAAGCTGTTGTTTTGTTGAGGTGAGTGTAATGCTGTAGGACTATGTGGTTCCTTATCTGTATATTATAATCTTAAAACCAAGACATGTTATCACACTCTTTACTTACCAACACATGTTAATACCAATAACATCTAAATAGGTTACACCATCCAACGATATCAATCGTAGCAACTAGCTGTAAACTTCAAATAATATAAATAAAACTTAAGTGTATATTATCAACTACTCTGTCATAAGTAAAACTTGTATCTTCTAAAGTTCAACATATCTTCCTCACTTCTGTCTAAATTTAATTTAAACATTACAAACAAATCATTCTCTTATACTCCCAAATCTCTACCACAAGTGTAGCTGCTCTTTCAGTTTTCATATTCTGCTCAAAATTTCTTGTCTACACTTCACTGGAAGAAGAACTATTGCAATAACTAATTGGAAATCTTAACTTTGAAAGTCTATATTAATCAAATTGCATGTAAAACATGGGAAAGAAGTGACTAATTAGCAGTAATTATCTGTTAATTCTGCTGGAAAAGCTAAAATGAGTCTGTTTTCTCTTTGTTTCTAATTACATTTTAGTATCCTGTTAGTTCAGCTGTAATATACAGGAGTAAACTTTACCCAAGGTGAGCTAACTTATCTTTAGCTGCTAAATGCATTGTGGTATTTTCATGGCAACATATTTAGAAATATTTCTTAACATACTTGTAAATACATGAAAAACATTATTTTTTGTAAAATACACACACACATATAATACACATCACATATTATAAATGGAATTGAAGTAAAACTATTTCATAAGTATTACATCCTAAAGTCCAAAGCTTTGGAAAAGAAATATATATCCATCACAGATGAATGGTTACCAATCTCAAGAAACAGAGAAATGTTAAAGTACTGCATGTTCTAGGCATACTACCATTTGTGATGGAATTTTACATACATGTACAAAAATGAATCAAGTAATCAAAGTTTCATCTTTAAAATATGTCATCACTTGTTAGAAAAAAAAGGTGTTACATTATTGTTAACAATAAACACATATTTGAGTTAAAAAAGAATGAACTAGGAATAAATACATGAATAACAATAACAGAAAGAATATAGTTAAATATTATAATTATTTACTTTTGCCTAATATATAACAGATTTTTTGCCATTGTCAAAAATTCTACTTCTCTTGTGAAAAAGTATAAAATTGGAAAAAGAAGTTAATAAAATACATTATAATCCATTATTAATACTATAAAAATAAAAGTGCGCTTAAAAGTGTACTTAAAAACAATATTATAACGGTTTTATTTAAAACACAGAAGATATTTCACAGATATAGATACAATAATTATTACTTTATGAAATCGTACTTCTAATAAAAGTAGAACTTGACCTCAAACTTTGTAAGAAATTATAAGGTTAATTTAAATGTTAATAGTATTAGTTGCCCTTAGTTTTGTATTACAAATTTGCATTATAAAAAGAAAAACCACCATATGCACTAACAGTAATATATTAAAAAGGTACGTGAAACTTAATTTTACATACCAATAGTGATGAAAAACAAAGGCCAGGTAACAATAATGTGTAATTTTCTGCTAATGGTACAAAGAATACTTACTACAGCGGACATTATTTCACTTTTCCGTAATTTTTAGCAGTGACCATGATGTTTAGAACGTCACTCATAACTTGACACGTTTCCTCAACACACATCTCATTTCTCATCCTTTCTCCATCTGCTTTGTTAGGTGATTAGAAAGACTCTTGCTCTAAAATATTCTCGCAGGTGGCGCTGTGTTCTAGAAAGCGAAACTGAAACTAGATATTGTTTGCATGGAAGAAGGTGAATTTATTGATTTGATTAACTAAAGACAACCTTTCTCATTTTTAATACTAGACTACACGTTTATCAAATAGATTATTTTTATTTAATTTGTATGGTAATAGGTTGATACATGACGTACTATTTTCCATTTTTGAACTATTTAAATATCAAATGTTATTTAATAACCATATAACCAACCTATATTAATTAAAATTAGCACGAATTCATTTTTTTTTCTTTGTTTGTCGAATAACATCTTTCACAAAATTGAAATGAGCAGAGCCAAGAAGTGTTATCTGGGGTGTCCCGAGGGTGTATTTATCGACAAGGCAAAGGAAGGAAAGCTACCACTGGTAGGTATTATAACAAGGTTTGTTTTCGGGTATAGACTTCACTCACCCTGAGATAGCTATAGAAGTAACTAGGGATAATAGACGGGCTTGATTAGTAGCCATGTTGGACTACTTGTTGTTCCACCGCGAGAATCGAACCCCAGTGACATTAGATATTTGGAATTGAAAACGTGATTGAAATGAAATGGCTATTTACCAAAAAACAAAATTAAAAAGTATATTTGATTGTTATATATATTTCAAAAGTATATCAACCAAAAATTCACAGAAAATCCTGACCGACGCAGTGTTTTTTTTTTATTTCTCCCAGTAGATGATGGAGATAGCCCGATGTGGCTTTGCTGTATGAAAACATACACACACACGCACGTAGTGTTCTTGTTGTTTTGGAATTTCGCACAAAGAGCTATCTGTGCTAGCCGTCCCTAATTTTGCAGTGTAAGACTAGAGGGAAGGCAGCTAGTCATCACCACCCACCGCCAGCTCTTGGGCTACTCTTTTACCAACGAAAAGTGGGATTGACCGCACATTATAACGCCCCCACGGCTGGGAGGGCGAGCATGTTTGGCACGACTCGGGCGCGAACCCGCGACCGTCAGATTACAAGCCGCACGCCTTAACACGCTTGGCCATGCCGGGCCCATGTAGTGTTCTCTTTCTTTGCTAATTGTGTGTGTGTTTATGTCACATTTTAAAAGATAAACCACCATAGTTTCCCTTTACTTTTAACGATGCTTAAGTGATACATATTATGCGATAAATTCTACTGGAATTTTTAACCGAAATATATCAAATTATTTTACCTTGGGTCTGCCGGGTCGCAATCAAAGGAAATGTGCGACAACAAATTTTGAAAAATTATTTGAGATGTACTGTTAAATAAAATTATAAGGGAAAAATGAGATTTTAAACTTTGTTTTTACGTAAGTTTTATTAATATTTGTTTTTGGTGAAGTAGTAAATGGATCCTTAACCCTGATTGTTGATTTTTTAGCCCTATTTTGAATTTTTATTGAAATATTGTAAATAAATAAGTTTCTCACTTTCACAAAAATAAATTGATAATAGAAGCAATAAAGTCAAAAATGCATAAGATTAAAATAAATTCAAGTTTATTTTTAGCTAAAATATAAAAACAATGAATTATTCAAGTTAGTGATGTCACGAACTGTAAAGTCAACAATCACGATATTTTTGTAAAATCTGTCTTGTTTCTAACGTTGTCGAAGTAATAAATATGTCGGCTGAAGTTGCTTTGAATTTTGCGCAAAGCTACTCGAGGATTATCTGCGCTAGCCGTCCCTCATTTAGCAGTGTAAGGCTAGAGGGAAAAAGTTCGTCATTCCCACCCATCGCCAACTCTTGGGCTCCTCTTTTACCAACGAATAATGGGATTTATCGTCATATTATAACCTTCCCACGGTTAAAAGGGCGAGCACGTTTGATGTGACAGGGATTCGAACCCACGACTCTCGGAGTATAAGTCTAGCGCCTTAACACGCTTGGCCATGCCGGGCCCGAGAGAATTTGGATTATGTTCTTTTTCGTAATTTATTGCCTATAAAACCACATATTTATTTTATTCTATCATGGAATGCAATTTTACAAAATATTTGTTAGTACATCGTGAGACACATTTGAAATAATGTAAAGTTACTGGTTTTCTGCTATACTAGGAGTCTTACAGGGAAAGACTAAAGACTAAGGAACACTGGCAAAAATATCAACAACATTTACACCATTTACCCTCGCACAATAACCAACTGTGGATGTCTGGCATGGTTTAATGTTGCACTAACACCTATAAAATCACATACAAAATACCCAAATTCAAATAATCAATCTTTCTAAAGAAACAAGAGAAATAGAAAATTGGAAATCTAGAAATCTTCAAATAAGGATAGCATAAAAAAAGGAAATAAAGTTATAGACATTATTTGCTCAAACAACACCTCCTTGTTTTGGCTGTTACCTAAAATTACATTTGCTGGAATCAAAATAGGGATTTGTAGTTTGAATAAATAATTTGTGCAGTATCTCTAGCCTTGTTTACTTATTTCTTTTTTTCATTTTCTAATTTTTCATTTATCTTATTGGCTAGTTTTAAACGCTCGACTACGAGCAAAGGGCCCCCCAGTGGCTCAGCGGTTTGTCTGCGAACTTACACGCTAAAATCCGGGTTTCGATACCCGTGGTGGGCAGAGCACAGATAGCCCATTGTGTAGCTTTGTGCTTAATTCAAAACAACAACAACAACAACGAGCAAAGGACTACTTGAAGTGGTAGTTAACTTTATAAATAGTTTCTGATGATTTACTGTTGCTGTCGACTGTTTGATCGCGTTAATTCGAGATGTAATATTTTAAGCCATATATATGTATAATGCATATCAATGGGGAAATATATGCCTAGAGGAAAACACAACCTCCATCATCAAGTATACGATTTTACCAGTAGAAAAGCATCCTTTTTACATAAAACATATACGTCTAACACATTGCTTTAAATAAACATTCGTGCTTTTAAAGTAATTATTCTACAAATGTGTGCAATAAAATTTAAGAAGTGTGTTGATTGTTTTTGTAATTTTTTACTTCGTACATAATATAGCAGTTTGCTCCCTAAATACATCGGTTGTATAGTGTACAAAATACTGAGTTTTCTACATGCTAGAGTCGTCTAATATTCATATATTATGTATTGTATGGTAATTTCTATTTCACCCTGTATTTAAGTTTTGAAGAAATATCATATATATGACAAAGAAAGCTAACTTCAAGGGGTAATGACAACATTGTTCACACTAGAATTATAATTATGTTGTTTTTATGTTGTTGTTTACGTAAAATAGAGAGAAAACACATCGACTTTTTAATGTTCCCAATGACCTACGTAGTACCTTATTTAATATCTTATAAAAAGGTTTGGGTGCAACATACAAATCTGATTTTGTTGTAAGCTTTGTTTGTTTGTTTGTTTTAGGAATTCGCACAAAGCTACTCGAGGGCTATCTGTGCTAGCCGTCCCTAATTTTGCAGTGTAAGACTAGAGGGAAGGCAGCTAGTCATCACCACCCACCGCCAACTCTTGGGCTACTCTTTTACCAACGAATAGTGGGATTGACCGTAATATTATAACGCCCCCACGGCTGGGAGGGCGAGCATGTTTTAGCGCGACCCGGGCGCGAACCCGCGTCCCTCGGATTACGAGTCGCACGCCTTACGCGCTCGGCCATGCCAGGCCATGAACCAAGATATGGTGGTTTATAACATAGAGAGACGTTGCTTTTCATACTATTTAAATAACGACGCTATCTTCATGTATTCTGACTTTCCAGCCCTTCATTTTCAATTGAGACATATATTATATTATTTTAATATGTTTCATTATTTTTTATAGTTTCTCTAATACTTGTAGCCGTCACACCATTTAATTGACTCAAAATAACAGTTTTTTATGTTAAAATAACAGTGACAATTCTTTACCAGTTTAACATGCAAGTCATGGCGACAAAGTCATTCAGAACTAAACAAAATTTATTTTTACATTCCTAGAATGACGTAATTTAATGTTAAAACATGTTAACAACCTTATACACATATAATTTAACGTAAGTTTTATTAATATTTGTCTTTGGTAAAATAGTAACTGAATCCTTCGCCCTGATTGTTGATTTTTCAGCCCTATTTTGAATTTTTATTGAAATATCGTAAATAAATAAATTTCTCACCTTCACCTCTTTGATTGATCATCACATTATAACCTTCCCACGGTTAAAAGGGCGAGCATGTTTGGTGTGACGGGGATTTGAACCCACAACCCTTGGATTATAAGTCTAACGCCTCCAGAATGAGGTTTAGTTGATTACGGTTTTATTTGTGCACTAGAAATGTCGATGAAGCCTTCTAAGCACTTCTCTCTACTGGCATCTACTATGATTTATATATTTAACCAAAAGCCACCTACAGCTAGAATTTAAACATATTGCTAGATTGACAAATTATGGGTGTACTAAAGGGTATTTATATGTAGCAGTACTTAACCCTAACGAAAAGTGCGCGTTACCATTGTAACTGTTCGTAATTGTAAAACCGTCGCGCAAACGAAACAAAGAATAATAGATGAGAACATTTGGAACACTACTCTCATTGCGCGCACGGACATGACTAGAAAATGGTCTGAGAGTGTATTCAATATCTTGGATAAAAATCCGATCTCCGTAACGTAATAAAAATAGCATTTTGTCGATGAAACCAAATGTCAAGAATGGAAAAAAAGTCTGATATTGAACCCGACCTACTAAAAGACCTAAATCGTGCTCTGAATAACAAAGCAGGTTTAGTGTTGTTTGTGTGATACTGAAACATAAAACATTAACTTAACGAGTTTACAAATGAGTTTTTTTGTCATGTTCAAGTAATTTCTTTAGTAGTTATTTTTTCTCTTTTTTTTTGGTGCGAAAAGGTATGAAACATATCTAAATGTAGAGCGCATGCCTTTATATTAAACAATTAACTGTTTTATTTGATAAATAGTTGTTTAGTCAGTGTAAGAATGAAAAAGAGATACCAGTAAATATTGATTGAGTAAAATAATCTGAGTGACCTATATATCGATCACGTTTGTTTGTTGTTTGTTTTTTACTTTCGCGCAAAGTTACTCGAGGGTAACAAGTACTCGTGTTATGGAACAAATGTATTATCGTTAAACAAATTTACAAACAACATTTCGGGAGTTTATGTTTTAAATTTTGCGAAAAGCTACATGAAGGCTATCTGCGTTAGCTGCCCCTAATTTAGCAATGTAAGACTAAAGAAAAGGCAGCTAGTCGTCATTACCCAACACTAAGTCTTGGGCTACTCTTTTACCAACAAATAGTAGGATTGACCGTCACATTATAACCCCCTTCGGCTGAAAAGGCGAGCATGTTTGGTGTGACAGGTATGCGAACCCGCGATCCTCAGATTAGGAGTCGCACACCTTAACCCACATGGCCATGCTGAGCCCGTATTGATCACGTAGAAAATATAACTTACAGGCTAGTGGTCATGAGTATACTGCTATGTTAAGAAATGGTTCTTATTTCTTTACTAGAACCTAAGCCTGTCAAAAATGATTGAAACCAAAGCCTCTCTTCGTAATAATTTTGAAGCATAGATTCAAATTATATTTCACAGGAGTGTTCCACGCTTTCTCATTCTGATTCTACCAAGTGTGACATCATAATGATGTGGATGATGCTCCTTCTATGGCAGGTTTTTATACGTTAGATATTAAATTCAACTAAAATGGAAACGTGCAAACAAAAGAGTAAGTATTATAGAAGTAATGCTTTCTGCTGTGTCTACCAAAGGGAATTCAACCAGTATTTTACCATCGTAAGTCCAAAGACTTACCTCTGTCCCAGTGTGAGATTTTTTTATATTCCATAAATATTTAACACTTTTCTTCAAACATTATTCATGTGAAAGGGTCGCAGTTTGAGGGTCACGAGTTTGAATACCCTTCATTGAACGTGCTTGTCCTTTCAGCCCTGGGGGAATCATAAAGTGAAGGCCAATTACACTATTCATTGGTAAAAGAGTAGCCCCAGAATTGGCGGTGAAAGTGTTGAATAGTTCCCTTTCTTCTAGTTTATCACTACTAAGTTAAGGACAGCTAGTGCAGATAGCCCTTCTGTAGCTCTGCGAAACATTCAAATCAAATCGAACCATGAAAATGATACGACAAATAGCCAAATGTGGCTTTTGCATAAAATACACATATACACATGTGACAGGCTTATTTATTCAAAAATCTTCAACGATTAAATAAAGCCATACGTTTTTATAGCCATGGTTATTTTTATTATCACGTTGCTTTATTATACCGCTTGTTTATTACGGTCTCCCACTCACATTTGGAAACCAACAAATATGGCTATTATCACTTCAGTGCTGACGATGTTTTTCTCAGTAGGAGGCGTTGATTGATATTCCCAGCGTGTGTTCGCGAGAGTTCAAGTTCATTGCTATTAGATTTTTGTCTTACTTTTAAACGAAACTGAAAATTTCTTTGTCGTTATGCTTTAGTCATCGTGGGTATTGAAACACGGCTTATAACGTTGTAAACTTTCAGATTTACTGCTGAGCTACCAGATGGTAACCTGAAATATACTAAGTACATTTATCAGTCCAAGATGAGCCACACTGATATTTAGGATATGACATTACAACGATGTGTTTTGTTGTTAACATTTGAAAAGCTGATAGTTCATTTTTGGGTCTCCTTGAAGTTCTTTTGTAAAATAAATTTTTAAATGAGAAGTAAAAAGGTTTGAATAAAAACATATTTATTCGTTCCAAAAGTGAGTTTTAAAAGTATGGGAATCATCTTGTACTGTTTTCTTTCGTGACGTCTAACTTTTAAGTTTGTAAAATATGACTAATTAATTTTCGAAACTAATTTTTTCCCGTTCTGTAGACAGTACAGTTTCGTAACAAATATTTGATAGAATTCTAAGAAAGGCTTAGTTCTATTTGAACGATTATTGATAACTTTTATTTCTGTATTTCTATGCTCATATATATATATCTCCAAATATTTGATAAATGTATTAGAAGTATATGTAAACTGTAAAAGATAATACCAAAAATCATGACAGCAGTTGGTTTTAACCTTAACCCTTGTTTTTCTTGCAGTTTCATGGTATTTAGTGTTATAGTTATCATAATATTTCATTCTTTAATATAGCTAAGTGTGAGAACTAACTATTCAAAAGATGGCTGCTGCTTTTGGTGCTCTGTATAACAGTTTCCTCTCTAGTTTCAACTCATATATCTTTAAAAGTGTTTTTTTTTATTTAAAAGGAACTATGTTAGATATTAAGTTGATATAAGTGTTTTATTAAGATTGCAGCATGGTCATTTTTTCTTGACCCCAGTGTATTTCTTATCTTGTACCCCCAGCGGTAAGTCTGTTGGTTAACAATACTAAAAACTGAATTTAAATGCCCATTATGGTCTCAACACAGAGATCGTATTGTGTAACTTTGTGTTTAACTACAGGCAAAAATATATTACCATAAAAAAATCCAAATATTTTAGATTTTGTATACCTTAAACTGGTAAACAATTTAAATCTAAAACCAATTTTTAAGAATGCTTCAAATGAACTGGCCATCGAGCAACTGTCCAGTATCCCTGACTGAAGTTGGCCTTTTTATATTTACTTCCCTTTTCGATGGTTCGGCGATACATTTGTGAGTTTGTTACCCTAAAATTCGGGTTTGATTTCCGTAGTGGCCACAGCACAGATTATGCATCTTTGTATTTAATAACAACAAACAAATAGCCGTGTTGTTTAAATATGTCACCTTCATCAATAAAACCTGCTGTTTTAACTATTTTAATTACGTCGTTATTGAATAATGTATTTATGCAAACATTTACACAACGTTACCATTGGATTATAGAGATTCAGTAATTTTATATATTTAGTGTATAATTCTTGGCTGTTACAAAGTAGGTGTAATACAAGGCCAAAATCACGACAACATTTTACTCCCCGGAAGTTATTCAAGGTGAAAACAAGAAGAAAAAAGAAAAGAAATCAGAGCCAAGAAGGGCGGAACCGAACGAATAAAGAGGTGTAGGAGCGAACTTTTACTTTCACGTGCCTCCTTAAGACATTGACTTTAGTTAATGTCAACAACAGTTTCATTTGTTCGTTCAGTAGTTCCTTGTTTATTACAGAATGTTTCCTCAACTTAGGATAATATTTTAGTACACAAGTAGCTGCTTAGATTAGCATATAAATTATCATCTTGGCAATCGTTAAGTAAGGGACAGTCCAGAAACTGGATAAATCAAATTGAATATTTTACCATTCGTGTTCAGATCTCAACAACAACAACAACAATAAAGTTCGAGAGAAATAATGATATGCAAACAGTTCCGTAAAATAACGTTATACTTGATAGTAAAACTATCAGTACAATTCAGATGTCTTACGATAATAATACTTGTAATTACACACAAAGCTACATAATGGGTTATCTGTGCTCTGCTCTTCACGGACATCGAAACTCGATTTCTGGTATTGTAAGTCTGCAGACGTACTGCGGCGCCATTAGGTTGAGTAATGTATTACAATGTGTTTAGTAACGTAAGACGCCAATTTAAATAACAACTCTCTCGTCCAATAAGTTGATGTCAAAAGCTTTTTATTTTATTGATGTTATTGAGTTTGAATTGAAACCGAATTACTTGAGAAGACATCTGTTAACTGTTCAAACAACGAACATGTGGGTTCGTTGTGGCTATTTTTTTTACAGTGTACATCTTATATTATATTTTTGGTGAGGGATTGAAAATTCTTAATAAGAAAAATAAGAAATATAATGTCTTAGAAAACTGTAAATAAATTAAAGTAAAAACACACTTTTCAAAGTTCACAAAATAAATGCCTCGCGGTTGCACGAGTAACTATGCTTCATGCCGTAGATTGCAATTGGACTGTTATGTTATAGTTATGTATGCACAAAAAATTCTATTCGAAGATATTGGTCGATTGAATTATCAGTTGTGACGGATTTACTATTACATATTTATTTTAATACTGATGTTTGTTTCAGTTGAATATATATTTAGAAATGCGCGTAACTTATATGGTTAATTCTGTATTGCGAAACTCCCTCTTATTCACTAGATCTGTAGAAGATTCTCGAGTGTAAGAATCAACTTTTCACTATGTGTGTATGTAAATACTAGCGACTGACAGTATTGTTGTATTTGCCAAAATTTCTAAAAGCTATTTTCTCAAGCTTATAAAAGGTAACCAACGCAACGCAGAGAGACAGTATATATTGTTGGTTTGCTACAGTAATGATACTATAAATCTAGGAAGCTACTACTGTGATTAACGCTTATTGATCAGGAAACAACAAATATTTGACCAGGAACGTTTATAGACTTCGAACATTACAAACCGCTTAACTTTAACCGATTAACATCAGACATTAGTAGTTTTATGAAGACATTACATAACACCAACTGCGAAAAACTCGCGTGTGATCAGCAAAGAATTAGCTCGCTCCTTGTAAAGTGAACTGTGCCAACATCAACTTGAAATTAATTCACTCATCGTTAACCCTAGATAGGATATCATGGAAGTTGTGAATCAGTAGTAGACTAAATCTTGTTTGTGATTTTGTAAAACTTTTGTATAAACATTACTATAAATTGTATTATTACTTGTATATTAAAATATACTTCCCTTAAGAAAGAAACTGTGTGTATCATTCTTGTTGACGAATATAAGTCGGCATTTATTACAGTTTCGAAAAATAATCTCAAATGTAAATCTGTTCTAGACAATATTAAATTATAATTTGTAACATGCTGGACTGGAAACTCAACCGCGATAAATCACAACACATGACAGAGTAATAAAAGTTTAGAAGCGAAAGTGTATTCGAGTTATTACTTATGTTCAACATTCTTACACAGACATCTCCATGTTAATATGGGCCTGGCATGGCCAAGCGCGTAAGGCGTGCGACTCGTAATCTGAGGGTCGCGGGTTCGCGCCAAACATACTCGCCCTCCCAGCCGTGGGAGCGTTATAACGTTACGGTCAATCCCACTATTCGTTGGTAAAAGAGTAGTCCAAGAGTTGGCGGTGGATGGTTATGACTAGCTGCCTTCCCTCTAGTCTTACACTGCTAAATTAGGCTCGAGTAGCTTTGTACGAAATTTAAAAAGCAAACAAACAAACCATGTTAATAGATAGATTTCAAAGTAAACCAGTAGATTGCTTCTGTAAAAATATTAATAAAATGAATTATTGCGAACGCTAATAAACTTTATCATACTTTATACTATAAACCTGAGTACTTCTCCCCACTAAATCTAGAAACCTCTGTGTGTAATCGATGGCCACCTTCTACTGAGTAAACCAATAATTAAGTTTAGTGTTAATTATGTTTTAAAGAGGTTTATTTATGTGAAAATAGAATTAGTGCTGTGTGTTTTAAATTTATATTTATGGATCTCTCCATGTTTATGTTGACAATGCATAAAAATAGAAAAGTTTATATCAGAAAACTAAAAAAATCGTTATTAAACATTCACGAATACGGCCTGAAAAGGGTCTCTGGCCTGTGTCTTCATTAAACATTTATGGATTTTGTCTGAAAAGGGTCTCTGATCTGTGCCATTATTAAACCTTCATGAATACGGCCTGAAAAGGATCTCTGGCCTGTGCGAATGATTTATGTAATGACTGCAAGATATAAGAACGCATTTTCTGAGCTACTGTTGTACTCTACTGAAAAATTAATGAAGACTTTATCCAACACTTAAGAATCAAATCAATGGTCCAGGATGGAGATGTACCTGATCCTTCCAAGTCATCACATGATCAGACAACGACCAAATGAAATAAGAACACATAAGAGTTTTGTGAAATTATACCAACTTTAGAGAATGAGATATAACATATGCCAAAACCTGCAATGTATATAACGCACACAGGCTTTTTAGCACAATATTACAAAAAAACTATTATTGTGACTGCTTAACGCACGTTGATTTTACGTTAACCATATTATCTAAAATCTGTCTTAATCAGTTGTTATTCAAAGAATGAATTCGTACTTTCAGTAGGGTACCTTGTGTATCAACTTAAACCTCCTTGGGATGAAGAAAGGTATCACGGTATCAACAGCCTGTTGTTTATCTATGTAAACAGAAGCCATCTAATGGCGAGAGAGCAGAATTTTTCAAATGTCCAAATTCAGTTCGAATTACTTTAAGGATAAAAGACACCACGTACATTATGTAACTTAGACTTGTATGAAATTGGTGGTTTTAAAGATTTTTATTCCTATAAACGAGTTTGGAAAATGCGTAATTTCTGCTGTATTACAAACTAACAACAACGAGCACACGTTTTTATTGCGCATGTTTAATAAATACCACAACACGGGAAGTTACAGGAGAGAAATACTTAATTACATAACCCTGTAAGAGCTATCAAAAATGAAAGAAAGAAAGAAAAGAAGTGCTTTTTAAGGTAATTTTGAAATAATAAGTCTGTAGTCTTGCATTTGAAATTTTCATACGTTTTCTGTTTCTACCCTAGCGTACAAAACATATTAACATAACTTTCTGTAATGTTTTCATAAGTATGTTACGTCATAAACGGTTTTTCGGTTGTTTTTTAAACATGGTTGTGCTTCGAATTCCTGACCTTGTATATGTGTTAAAAAACTATAAATACTGCGTTTACTTACTTTTTGACTTATTATATAATGTTATAATTATTTATATTAAACTCTGAATGCGCTGTAGGCCTATATTCATAATGTTGAACGTCGTTACGTAAAAGTCGTAAGTGTTAATAGTTGTTGATATTGAGGTCCTTTTGTTATTATGACTATTCCAAGTTTATAAATAGTGTTAAACTTAATAAATGTAACTCAACTATATTAACATCATCAAATGTTTTTCTTAGGGAATATGTGTCAAACATCTGTCAAACCAATAAATCTGCATCATCTTTGTACATTTATTTTGTTACATTCACTTGGAAAACAATAACAAGACTTTGAAACTTTAAAGAACTCTATAAAATTTGCGCAATTTACTATGTTAAATATAACTTTAAGTATCCTTTCTTTTCATATTATTGAACAAAATGACCGCAAGATAATTTTAACTGATCTTTCAATTATTTGCATACGTTGTTTTTGAATATTTCGCCACCACTATAATGGCTCGATGCGCATACTTGACTTGAGCAGTTTAAATTTTCTTTTCAATACCATTGTTTCTATTACACACAAAATGATGAACTTGTAAATTTTGTTTGTTACCTGTCGTCCTGCTTTCGACAAATGGGCACATTGTATGCCAACTAGGAGTTTTTTTTTTCCAGATAGATAAAACGTGTTATCGTACCGTGCTTGTGAATATTAAACGTTATTTCTTCCTGGCAGATAAACGTTTGTTCTCGAACTATTCTAATCCGAATTAGGTATTATTTTTTCCTGACAGATGAAACATGTCATCGTACTATCAAAATGTAAATTATGTGTTTATTATTTCTGCCGGATAAAACATTCGTTCGATTACTATTCTCGTGGTTATTAAATACTATTTATTCCTAGCAGTTAATCCATGTGTTCTCACATCATTTTGTGCTTAGTTGGTAGTTGTTCTTCCTTACAGCTAAACGTGTGTTGTCGTACTATTCTAATGTTAATTAGGCGTTTATTTTTCATTTCAGATACAATTGGTATTATCACACTATTTTAGTGCTAATTAAACTTTTATTCTTCCTGGAAGGTAAAAAAAAAAGTTCTCGTGCTAGATTACTAAAATCTTTATTAACATTTATCATTATCAGGAACGCGATCTAATTATTTTGAAGCTAAATGTAAATAAGAGAAAGATTTAAGCATTTATTTAACATATAGGCACTAAAGAAAAAAATGAAATATTACCAAAACCTGTTGATTTTTTGAATGCTTCTTTTTTTTCTTTGTTTTGTATACATCTATAGCAAGAAAGGGTTAATTTTTTTATACATCAGATGGTTATATCTAGAAAGCTATTCTTATCGAAGGAAAAAGGCCTAATAGCGGTTAACAGGCTGCATATTTCTGTATCTCTGCGCCATTAAAACATTATTTTTAATTCCGTCGCATGTTTTGGACTTAAGATTTTATTATAACTTAATAGCAGATGTTCGATGTGCGAAAAACGAATACAGCTCTTCTTCTAGCCCTGGGGGCACTAGTTCTTGAAAATGAAAGTTTCTTAACCTTGAATATAAATCGTCGCCTTCGCAATTTCTTATCTCCCCTCGTGGACTCTTGTTTCTTCATACCTGCGTCAAAGCCGCTTTGCTGCAACTGAATCTCTAACTTTTGTAAACCTATCTACAGTTTATGAGAACAAAAACAAAGCGAAATTACTAATACAAAGAACGAAACTATCCTTTGGTCGAAAGCTTACATTATAAATGAAATTCGTTTCGTTAATAAGAATTATGAGACAGATACACATACATACTTATTATTTGAATTACAGCTTGTTGTTTGTTTGGAAATAACTTATTGAAGTAACTTACAACTTTGACGTTTCAAGAGTCCTGCATGTCTTGGTTCGAGATTATTTTTGTATAGTCTTGTAAAGCTTCAATTCGACGCTATTACTGGCTCTATAACACTATCCACCATGATGGCACTATGGTGTATCTGCGGGATTCCAACGCTAGAAACCGCGTTTCGATACCCATAGTGAGAACCGCACAGATAGTACAGTGAGTAGTTTTCTGATTAACTTCGAATCTTAATAATATATATTTTTTTCCATTTGAGGAAGTTGCTAAATATTTTAAGTCTGTGGTTACTGCAAGATAGAAGAAAACCTCGCTTAATTTTGGAAAGGGTTTATGCAGTATTACATACTGTATTGTTTGCCTCTACCTCAAATAAAAGGTGTTCGTAAAATATATGAAAACTAATTTTATGTAAAATTTGAAATATTGCATGTTTCTATTTTTGGAAATAGGATTTAAGTTATTGCAATGTTCAATAAAAAAACAATTATATAAAACATGCTTGTGATACCAAAATAAATCTTTGATATCATCAATTTTCGTCACCAGGTGATTTATTAAAGGTCATTGCACTCAAAAGCTTCTTTCTCTCTCAAAGTTAATTTTTTAAAATAAAGTGTAGTGTAGTAATCTTACAGAATGATGCCTAGTGAATAATCTTAGGGTATTTTAAAATAATATAATTTCATATAAATTTTAAAATACCCAGAAACTCGAGCTTTTTCGTATAAATAATTTTTTATGTGCTAATCTTTCACCATGGCTAATATAACTTCAGATGTCGTAGTTAAAAACATCAGTTAGTATTCACCGTTATAGTTGGAATCTAATTATCATTTAATTCTACCAGTCAACCCGGTTGTTCACCTGTTTCTTTCATGTCATCAATTTATATAATATCTAACATATGACGTCACTGGTGATGCACTAACACTTTTGTACTATTCAGGTGTTTCAAACCACGATTTATTTTATTTTAAAGTGAAAAGTTGAAAATGAATTCACTAGTTTAAAACAGCATTTTTTGTTTCAAGTCTGTGATTAACAAACTTTGATTAATAATAATTAATCAATAAACACGTGGCGAATCATCAGGGTTACAAAGGTTATAAGAAGAATATGATTGTCTTCATTATCTCAAGCTGATGAGTGACAGATAACATAGACATATGAGGTTAGTCTTAGGAAGAAAGGGCATAAAACTATCGTGTAGTGGCCGAAAATCCTTACCCTTAAAGGCAATGTTTAGGAGAGGTATTTGGTTGGGGCTATCAGCAAGGGAAATGAAAAGAGAAAGGAGGGGCAGCATGAAATGCTTGGATATTTGCCAGTAGTGGACACCCACACAACTTATATATGGACAGCTGAGACTCGCTAGGTGGTTAGAAGTCCGAACGAAAGCGTTCGATCATGTTCTGAAACCTATAAACTCACGCGCAGTGGAAAGACCTCCCGTTAAGTCCTGCTAGCGACTGCATCTCCAATATTACCGATCGCAGACATACCTGAGGCTTTTGTTATGTATAACCAGGTAAGTCTTGGGTTCATTGTATTGTTACCTTTTTAGGTTTACAGGTAAGCCGAGGTTTTCCCATTCTTTTATAGCTGTCTTATGTTTCATTTCCTGGCGTTTAATTACACAGGTCTGCGAATTTAAGCTCCATAAAAGTTGTGTTAGTTTTAATAACGGTTTTTCATAATTCAGCTGTGTGGATTTCGAAAATAATATTCTTTCTTTTTTTACGTAAGAATATTTTACCAATCGAGAAGAAAAATATTTTTCTTAGATCAAATTTACAAAAAAAATTGCCAAAGGTATACAAAATATATTTGGGTCATTTACACAACCTCTTGTTGTCATAACGACGAATAAATAATACTGAAAACATAATGACATCAGATCGAAGGCACAAACAAATATTATTCAGAAATGATACATCATGTGGCCTTTAACCGTTTATATACTAGCGGTGTGTTTCTCGTGGGTTCTACAATAATCGATAAGATTACCATGTCGCGATTAGTAAGAGAAATCTGTAGTCAGTGGTTGTCAAAATTTTAATTACAACAAAATGTGACCAGATTACGATGGAAGTGATTCATTTATGTAAAAGTACACATAATGTTTCATGAAAAAATTGTACTTAATGGAGAAAAATGGATATCATTTGTTGCCCGGCATGGCCAGGTGGATAAGGCTCTCGACTCGTAATCAGAGAGTCGCGGGTTGGAATCTCTGTCACGCCAAACATGCTCGCTCTTTCAACGTTGGGGGTCGTTATAATTTTATGGTCAATTACACTATTTGTTGGGAAAAGAGTAACCCAAAAGTTGGAGGTCGGTGGTGATAACTAGTTGTCTTCCCTCTAGTCTTACATTGCAAAATTAGGGACAGCTCGCGCAGATAGCCCCTGAGTAGCTTTGCGCGAAATTTAAAAACAAAACAAAAACTTTCTACAAGGAATATTTTATTTTCAGTAGTTAAAAAATGTATTTAATATTTTTTCACATATGATGCAGTATTGAATCTAATAAAGCAATGTTAACTTGCACACAGATGTTACTCATTTTTCACCCTCTCAATCATTTCTTTATTTGAAGCTAACAATAAATTTAAAATAGCATTGTTTGTTTTAGATTCAGGCTACAAGAATTACTTTAGAACATGAAAAAGTTCAAGACAAGAAAACCATCGCGTGTCTGTGTTATCAACTGACGGTTTTAAAATATTTATCCTTTATTTTAAAAAGTGATTATCTGACACTTTAACATAATTGAATGCTGACTTGACAATGCATTCCCGGTTTCAAACAGCACAATTGTGTTTAAACTTTTAACCAAATACGAAAACCTATTTTTATCAGCTATTTGGTAGTTTTCTGTGTGAATAAGTCGCTTGAGTGATAACGAGAATCATGTTTATTTATTCAATATTAAAGATAAAGAATGGTAAAAAGGCTAACATTAAACAAAAGCTATCCTGATAAATAATGCCGTTTCATTTCGAAACAGTACCATGAAAATTTGTTACAAAGTACTACCTCTAAAATTTATCAGTATAGTCGGAGAATATTTTGCCTAGAATGTTTAGACGTCACCCAGACACTGATTAGAAAAAGAAATCAGTCTAGGTTACAAGCGATCGAAATTTTTGGTGTTAAAAGTGACAACAGTGTTTTGCCTCAAAACTATGTATTTAGTGTTATCACCACCATTTGCTCCTCAATGCAACAAGACACATTTCCAATATGATATGCTGTTTTAGTTTAAGTTGCCTCTAAGCTACTTATTTGCATCACCCGTAGTAAATTAATTCTGTAACTCAGGCTCCCTATAATCAATATGATTGGCATGTGAAAGAAATTCCTAAAGACGCCTACAGATTTTTGAAACTGATTTAAAATCTTCTGAAGACACTTTTTGGTCCCTCCTCCCCCAATGGTACAGTTGTATATATATCTATATATATATATCTGCAGACTTATAGCGCCAAAACGGTTTCGATACCCCTGATGGACAGAGAACAGATAGCCCTTTGTGTAGCTCTGTACTTAATAACAAACAACAACAAACAATTTTTTGTTCAAGAAGAATACATTTCTATAACTCACAAAAAAAAATCCGTTAGGACCATTGATCTATAGAAATTACATGTGCGCGAAGTGAGTTTACGCAATATTTGATTGTGCAATAAGTGAAACCTGACATATAATTACAATTTCTGATTACATATTTGGAGATGAATCATTTTCTTCTCTGCTTTTTATACATTTGATTAAAAAGTACTTATTACAGTTTTCTATTTATTTTTTTTTTGCAGTATCTAAATTGAAATTTATCAAATTTAAAAATAAACAAAACAATTGTCAAGTTTGTGTGTGCGCGTATAGATGAGTAAACTATTATGGGATGGATAGCTACTGTGCACATAACAATATATTTAAGGAAAAGGACCATGCTGTAGCTACGGTTATGACAAGATGAAAACCATTGTTATTGAATACTATCAACTACTGTCTTAGTTCAATATTTGGCGCGATTAAGTATCTGGTCAGTCGTGTGAACTGACCATGAACATTTCACTTATGGTGGTCTCGCATATAGTCATCTTAGTTCTTACTTCACAGTTAATCTCGTATTTTGAGCTATTCAAAGTTGTTCGTGAGCCATAGCTAGATTTGAGGAAATATACCTGAATTTTTCGGTCGTGTGGATGTCTACTGGACGAATGGAAGCTGCCAGATCACAGTACTCTGTTGTGAACTAGCTACGAGTGTTACAAAGAGTCATAAGGAAAATATGAAGAAATATTGCTTCTAAGTAGCTGGGTTCTCGAACAAGATGTATATCATCTATAACACAAGCAAATACCCATTATTTTTAAATCTAGCTGGCTGAAGTCGAAGGCTAACCTGCTGTTAACCTGAATCAGGCTGTCGATTACCATAAACTGTCAGTTACCGAATAATTGAAAGCATCACCAGCTTTTACTTACCAGATAATCGCTAAGATCACTAACTGTTAGTTACTTTGTAGTATCATCAACTGTTAGTTAAATAATTGATAGCATCACCAGTTATCGGTTACCAATTAATCGACAAAACGCTAGTTTTCAGTTACTGATTAGTTGGATACAACACTAGCTATCAGTTACCGATTAATCGACAACAACACTAGTTTTCACTTACTAATTAGTTGAAAACAATACCAGTTATCAGTTACGAATTAATCGACAACAACATTAGTTTTCAGTTACTAATTAGTTAGAAGGAACACCTGCTATCAGGTATCGATTAATCGACAACAACACTAGTTTTCAGTTACTCATTAGTTGGAAGAAACGCCAGATATCAGCTACCAGTTAGGCCTGCTCAGCTGTTAGATACCATGCAATCAGAAGCTTCGTCAGTAATATGTGCATATTTTATAAGAAAATAATTTGGAAAACTAAGAATACAAAGATTATTCCACTTAACTTTGTCTGAGATATATTATTTGTTTGTTGTTGTAAAAATAAACTGAAAACATCTCCTGGCATAAAAGTCACATTGTTTGCAAACCTCGTCAAGGTTAGTGGGTCTTATAAACACCTGTTCCATCTTTATATCCGTTAAGCATAAGCACTTCCAACTGTGCGTCAAGTCAGAAACTTTAATAAATGTCGTTATTAATCATTAACCAGAAGGTCCATTAAATACACGTGCTTTATACCTGGAAATAAAAATATAGTTAAGTCTACATATTGTTTGTTTTAATTTCGCACAAAACAACACGAGGTTTATCTGCGCTAACCGTCCCTAATTTAGCAGTGTAAGACTAGAAGGAAGGCCGCTAGTCATCACCACCCATCGCCAATTTGTGGGGTACTTCTCTATCAATGAATAGTGGGATTGATAGTCACATTATACACCTCCTACGGCTAAAAGGGCGAGTATATTTGGTGTGATAGGGATTCGAACCCGTGACCCTGAAGTTGCGAGTCCAATGCCCGAACCACCTGGTCATGCCAAGCCTAATTCTAGATAAATAACGTTAAGTAACATGAATATGTAATGATGAGACCACAATGTAACGAAGAATGTTTCAAAAGATCCAAACAGTGAGTTCTAATTAGGCTCTTAGCTACGGCTTACTTTAACATGGTTACGTATGTTAAAATGATTAATATACAGCAATGCTACAGGCTGTATTTGAACCGATCAATAAACGACCAACATATACGGGAATGATTTTAAAATTTGGTTTATTTACATCACAGTTAACTGTAAACGGTTAACATTGTATAGGTTACTTTGTTTATGATCCGTCACCCTTGCATGAAGCTTATGGTAGCTTAAAACAAAAGATTTTTATTATCTATAAACACGTGTAAGTATAAAATAATGGTTGTCAACCAAGTGCTAGTTTTTAAAAGTATATCGTGCCATTAAAATCACGAATTTCAAACTCTCCTTTGCCGTTAGATTAATTTAAGAAAAAGAAAAGTTCATTGGTATACTTTAGCTTAGAGCAGTTTCTCACTGGCAACCCGTAGAGGGCAGAGCACAGACAGCCCAATGAGTAGTTTTGTAATTCACCACAAGCAAACATACAAGCTTAGATCATAAGATAGCGAAGACTGTTTAAAAGTTTTCCGAATATTGTTTCACGATAATCGTCATATATTATATAATATGTCATAAATGGAAATCAGTAAAAAATGAAGTTTGCTTCATCTAATACCAGTTTGTGGTTGAATAACGTTTCCTCTTTTGTATTTCAGGATTTGTTATTTATTTCGTTCATCGGTTTGGTTACTGTTACTGCTGTATTAGCGGTAGACTACGTACACCATCCGATTCAATATCATTCCCAAACAGACAGAGGAACATATAATTTCGGCTACGACACAGGCCTCTTTGGAGCTCACTCCTTTCGTCAGGAATATCGCGAAGAAAACGGGATCGTTCGAGGTCGTTATGGTTACACTGATCCATATGGAAAGCTCCGTGTTGTCTATTATGAAGCTGGGCCTTCAGGCTATAAGGCTTGGGGTGACGTGTATCCGGATGGATGGTTACAAACTCAACCTCCTTCTAACACTTTGGACAATTCGAGACCTTCTGGAGACAACTATTATCCACAAGCGTCACAAGTCATAACGGATTCCGTTTCTTCACACGATAATATTCCTACACTTTCAGACGCTTCCAAGAGGAATAAACATTCATCTGAAAATTATTATACCAATCATGACCACCAAATTACACAAGATTCACAAACTTCATTCGGCAATCGTTACAGAGCTGTTAAACCATCCATTTCCCAGTGGAACAGTCACAGTGATGATCCTTCAACAGTGATCATCAACGGCGAGACTAGGTCATCAACTTCAAACGGCCCAATACCAGATTCAACTAAAACAACTTCAGTGCTTACAAACAATACCAATAAAGGCCAGATTAGAGAATCAAGATCTTCATTTCCTAAAAGAAATTATTATTTGTCTAATCTTAGAAACCTTCCATCATCGAAAATACTAGATTCTGTTGAACATTTCGAAACTGAGAAAAATAGAGGGCAGGTTTTAGGTGCAATCAAAAAGGAATATTCGACGAGCTTTTTGGACAGTGATGAAGTTATTAACACAACTGTACGTGACAATAAAGTTTCCACGAATTCCGCGACGACTACAGTTACAGGTAGCGATCAGTTTTCCAATGTAAATAGGAATGATAGTGGTAGTAGAACGACATCTGCGAACATCAACGAAAGTTCACAAACAAACACAAAGAACAATGAAGTTTTAACAGATAGAAGAGAGCAAAATGGAGTGTCATCTATAGGTCTGAGAAACGATAAAACTTTAACCACAAATATAGATAAAGCTGTGAATGACCCGGTGAAAGATGAAGACAATACTGAAAATCTCTTTGAATTTGGAAATCCCACGAAGAGTGACTCGCCAGAAAGACTTCAGAAAATAGATCCTGTTACCACTACAACAGCAGGGAATAAAAGTTCATTTTTAAAGTTAAAAAAACCAAACACTCAAACAGAAGGACCGAACACTTTGAAAACACCCAATACATCTAATACATTCCAGTTTATTATAACAACCCCAGAACAACCCCATAGTACTACAATGAAACCCCTTCTGGCGAATTCTCAAACATCAGATGTTGGTGAGCGATACCAAAAATTAAAGAAAGAAAACACGATGCATTCTCATTATCCTTATTCCATCTATCCCAAAGAACTTTGGGCCTACTTAGCACAAGCTAATGTTCCAATAACGCGCAAGAAAGAGTAATGGATTCTGACTTATTGAACCTTAACCCAAACCATCTACTACTTGTTTCAAACATTTTTGTAAAAAAAACCCACAAAAAATTGACGTATCACAGAATCAGATAAGAAAATGTAGCGCACCAGAAATGTTACCTTAATGTAGCCAGAGTTCAGTGTCATTAGGTATTTCTCTTTTCTTTGTTTTGAAAAATGAAAACAGATTGAGTTACTCTTTGAGAAATAAAATTCCACATGATCAAAATTTTATGCGCATAGTATTTCGCTAATGCCTTTATATTTTACTTATTGATTTTGTATTTTGATCATGTCTATAAATGGTTGATATTTTAGTGTATGAATAACGCGATGAAACAAACTGGTACTTTGTTTAGGTATACTACATAGAGACTGTTTACTTCCAACTGCCAGTTGAAGCTCGTAGTTAGTGTTAGTTGTTATGTTTTGTGGAGAAAAATATGTCAATATTTTGGGTTAAGGTATTAAAACGATAGTTTATATGAAAACGTGATAGCATAATACATTTGCAAGAAATTTAGTTTGGAATACTACTGTAGGTTTTATTTGTAAAGTTCCTAGGTATTTCTGAAACTGTGATGATGTTAACTATATAACTTGCCAACAACTGCCAACATAGAAATAAAGATTGTTATATGCCAGTATACTCGTTTCATCCTATTCTTTTGACATGCACAATGAACAAAGTTTCGTATTGTCAAATATATTATGTAATACAATAAGTGCAGGCCCGGCGTGGCAGGGTTGTTAAGGCACGCGGCTCGTAACCCGAGGGTCGCGGGTTCGAATCCTCGTTGCACCAAACATGCTCCCTTTTTCAGCCGTGGGGGCGTTGTAATCTTACGGTCAATCCTACTGCTCCTTGGTAAAAGAGTAGCCTTCCCACTGCTAAATTTGGGAGAGCTAGCGCAGATTGCCTTCGTGTATTTGCGCAAAATCCAAAACAAACCAAAGCAGTGAGTTTAAATGTACGTGAAAAATCCTGCATTCCCTACATTATATTCTGGTGATCGAACTTATTCTTTGTGTTTGTTCTTTTCTGCCTCGGGTGTTAAGCTGAGTAGTATTAATTTCGTTGTGTTTAAACGTACGCTATTAATATACCGTCCAGTAATTAATTTCGAACGTAGTTATGATTTATAAGACGTAACATTTAGTTGTAAACGGATTAAAAAGTAAGGAGAACATCAAAGAAGTGTAAAAATTAATTATACGTACAAACTGAAACAACAAATTCATGTTTGTTTGTTTTGAAATTTCGCACAAAGCTATTCCAGGGGTATCTGTGCTAGCCGTCCCTAATTTAGCAGTGTAAGACTAGAGGGAAGACAGCTAGTCATCACCCACCGCCAACTCTTGGGCTACTCTTTTACCAACAAAAAGTGGGATTGACCGTCACATTATAACGCCCCCACGGGTGGGAGGGCGAGCATATTTGGCACGACTCGGGCGCGACCCCGCGACCCTCAGATTACGAAGCGCACGCCTTAACGCGCTAGGCCATGCCGGGCCCAACAAATTTATGTTAAGTCTCGTATGAATTATATGAGTAACGTTAAGCAGTACAATGCGGTAAAAACCTTTTGTTATTTGTATGGTTTGTGACAAAAGTAGCAGGAAATATAGAGGGTAGTTTTTGTATCTTGTAAGGTATTAGTTTTTGTTTGGTCATAAATGATTTGTGAAAAGTGTTAAATCATGAGTGTGTATGAACACAAACCTATAAGTTTAGAGCTCCGAGCAGAAAAATTAATAGTAAAATACTAGAAACAAATTTATTGTGCTTCTGAACAATTGCGGACTCAGTAATGGCATTCAAGTGGACAAATCCACTAAGTTTCCATGGGTAGGAGAGAACGTACCTTTATTAGAAACCAGTCTCGTGTAGAATGTCAGTGGCTAAAAGTGATTAGTTTCTTAGCTTAAGCCTGGAATCTTATTTATAATAAAGACCTCCCAAGTACTGGAAACATATTTTTTCCCTCGTTCTGTTATATGCTTTCTTAGTTTGATGAAACTTTGTAGAATGGACGGCAACTGCCTGTTGTGGGGACAGAAGTGTAGAGGACGACGTTTTCACAACGTTTTCCATTTTACAAAGTTTCATCATAAATACACTGCCTAAATAATCTATCAAGGAACTTAAGGCCTTTTTACTTTATCAAACATTAGTTTAATACTAATGATGTTGACTGTGAATATTTTATAGATTTCACTGCCAAGTTGAAGAATTATAACGATTAAATATTGAAAAATGAATTTTAAGAATATATAATAGAATACATACGACATTATCATCTGTGTTACGATCAGCTAAAGACAGCAGTTTCTAACAACTTCACCACAGCTAGTAGAATATTAAAACATTAAAGTTTTTGCAGTGTAAAGAAGTGGTACGTGTATTAGGTACATTAAAATATTTTGAACATGGTTGTTTTTTGTATGTTTCTTTTCAGAGCAAATACCGAGAGTCGGGTAGAATCGAACCCAACTGGCGGACTTAACTTGTGTAATTTATCTGTTTTTAAAATTAAGTATAACCAACGAGAGTTGGCAGCATCCTACTGGTTATCATGCTTGGGCTGTAGCTATGGTAGTCTTGAGCTCGCGTCTTGTCACAAAAACTCAGTATTGAAAAGTTAGAATGTTGTCTAGGAAAAGAAGTCCCTAATTTTTGATACCCGAATACAATATAAAGTAATACAAAATAAACAATAAACATTTGAGGTCATTGCAATAATAACATACATGAGAATGTTGAACAAGAATATGAAAAGAACATGGCATACATACACTAATTTCTCTTTCTCGGGATTTGGGTGATTTTATGTACCTCTTCTTTCTTCCTTCACTTTCATCGTCTTGCATAATTTAGGGTCAGAGTTTACTCCGACCCTTTTCAGGACAATGTGATTTTCCCCATCAGTAGGAAGTCCAGTTTGATGGTGGCCTTGTTTTCTTTTCCCTTTTTAATATTTTTTATTTTAATTTACTTTTGTGTTTAAAATATGTGTTGATCGGGGAGAGATATTTAGGACTATCTTCATCATGTATGAGGTACCTGTTTAGTTGTATACAGTCGTATAGTTCGTATAATAATTCATTTTTCATCTAATTTTTATCAAAATACGTTATTGTACTATGTAGGAGTCTATCTGCTGTCGTTGGTGTGTTTGAATACTTGTTCTGGGAACCCTGCATGTTGTTGTGAGTGGTGTGTTTTGTATTGTTTGCTTTTTATTATCTTGTTACCTACATTAATGCCCCCCAGTGGCTCAGCGGTATGTCTGCGGACTTACACACTAAAATCCGGGTTTCGATACCCGTGGTGGGCAGAGCACAGATAGCCCATTGTGTAGCTTTGTGCTTAATTCAAAACAACAACAACAACCTACATTAATCCAAGCGGCAGCTGCATAGTTAATTACTGATCTAATTAATGTTTTGTAAATTTCTTTGTGTATTGTCTGTAGATGCTTTACTGTTCTTGCTAGTTGGTTCTTCGCCAGACTTTACTTTTAATTTAACATTTAAATGGTTAATCCATGTTAATTTGGAGTCATAGGTTAAACCGAGAAATTCTGCCAATGTGGCAGTCTGAAGTTGTGTTCCGTTCATATATATTTCAGCTGTAGGTTTTTGTGTTTTGTCAGTTTGGTTTTTTCCTGTATTTATTTTGATTCTACACTTTTGGCATTATTAACTTATTCTGTTTAGCTGTGGCTGTATGTTTGTGGCTGCTATTGCTGGTGTTGGGACACTTTTCCAAACTGCCACATCATCAGCGAACTGTGAAGAAAATCCATGATTGTGATTCTTCAGTGGCGTATTGCTTACATACATGATGAAGAGTATAGGGCTAAATACCCTTCCCTGAGGGACATCTGCTTCTGAAGTGAAGAACTTAGAAAAGGTTCCCTCTACTTCTGCTCCACATTTTCTGTTTACCAAAAAGTTAGATAACCAGCGAATAATTCCACGCGGTAGTACCATTAGTCATGCATACTGAACCGTATACCATTGTGCCATACAGTGTCGAATGCTTTCTCAAACATGCGTTAATAACATACCTTACATAACTGTTTGAATTTCTTGCAAAGCTACACGAGGGCTGACTGCGCTACTCGTCTCTAATTTAACAGAGAAAGACTAGAGGGAAGGCAGCTTAGTCATCACTACCCACCTGGTTACTCATTTTTTCAACGAATAGTGAGAGTGACCGTGACATTATAACATCCCCACGGTTTCAAAAGCAAGCACATCCGTCGGGACGGGGATTCGAACCCTCGCCCCTTAGACTGTGAATGTTGTATCCTAAACACCTGGCCATATTGGGCAAAAAGTAAATGGGGATCTATTCTATTGCTTTACATCTGGCCTGAGGAACTTGGTGCCTGACCTGACCTCACATGAGATCAGTTTGGACTACAATCCTGGATGGTTTTCCTTATATATACATTATATATTGAATTCACTAACACAGTTCTTCATTAAGATTCATAGTACCATGTGTTTGGATCAAATAGCACTCTACCAATGGTCTGTTAATTTGACAAATGTATTTATATTCAGTGCATGGTTAAGTGCTCTGTTCAGGCGGATATGACGTCAATCGTGACATAAATGAGTGTAATAATTCAACAGTTTAGCTTATAAATTAAAAAATATATATAAACATATATTTTAAAACTTTGTTGTTTTTTTCCCTGCATTCAGTTGGTACGCTATGACTGTATATCAATAGGGACGGGTATACGCAGATAACCTTTTCTGTATTTTTACGTAAACGGTCTGAGAAGATATAAGAAACACCATCTGTTCTCAGAGAGTAATTACGGTTATATTGTTTATAATTTTTTTTTGTAATTGAGCACAAACTACAAAATGGATTATCTGTGCTGTGCCCATCACGGGTATCGAAATCCGGTTTCTAGCGAAGTAAATCCGCAAACATAGTTGTGTGCCAATGGGGGGGAAAAATTAGGGTTATAACGGGTACTAAGAATGCTGTATAACTTCTAGTTCCCTTAATTAATATTTCTACTACTTCATTGAAATACAACAGAAGAAACGAAATGACGTCCTTGCTAATTGAAGTCGCGCCCTTGCACGTGACCGTGGTAGATATATTCCTGTTCTGTTAGAAAACAACGCGGAATGCCAGGGACCCTTGAGCGAGTAGGTGTTGTGTAATGTAGCATATTGACTGACTACTTGGAACTGAAGTCACCTGGTTCTTTACTAAATAAGGCCAAACGGATGAACTTCGCATTGTTATAAATGTATATATATAAAAGGAAAGTTTTGTGCAAGAGTTTAATCTTTCGCAAAGTACTATATAGTAGCAGGGTCCTATGTTTCGCAATAAATGATTTCATTTCTAGTTTCTCGTTTTAAGTCAAGAATAAAGGGAAGCTAGTTGATGAAGTGTGATTTTGTTTTCCAGTCTGTTAAAACAACAACAACATATCTTTACAGTTGATAAAAGTGAAAGTAATTAACAAATACTGGATCTCTAGTTAATCGTTTTAAGCTTAGACGTGAATGAACTTCGAATCAAATCAAACTACCAGCATAGATCAGAACTAAAATTTATGACAGTAGTAAATATACTTATATTAAAGTACTGTGCTTACATCGTTTCATTATTTGAATGCTCTCACTGTTGGCGTTATTTTCGTCCATAATCCTAATAATATCTCAAGGCCGGCAGAGGAGATACAGATTACCCTAAAGCGTATTACAAAAAAAGAAGAAATCTATTTATATATGTATATACAATGAGAAAAAAAAAGAGAACTAATAGAAATAACAATAAAGAGAGAAAATAGTATAACTTACAAAATATATAAACATATAAGCATTTGTGATTTGCTCAATGCACTATTGTAAAATTTCTGTGAGAGAAATCTCATAAAATTAACAGTTTCATTTAATGACACTTTTTATAGTTAAGGCATTCGATTCACGATCTGAGGGCCTCGGATTCGAATCCTTGTCATCAAATAGGCTCGCTCTTTTAACCATGATGTCGTTATAAACTGATGGTCAATTTCACTATTCGCTGGTAAAAGAGTTAGATGGTTATTTACTTGTTGTCTTTCCTATAGTCTATTTTGCTAAATTTTCGACGGTTATTGCAGATAGCCCTTTTGTAGCTGCTTGTGAAAAAAAAACAACTCAGAATGTATGTAATAAACTGGAATTACAGCTCTAAAATCAGAAAACACACACGCAACGGACAAGTTAACGATGAATCATCAACTTCGTTCGTGTTTGGATTGGTATTTGTAAGTAAAGAAAAGTAAGGAACATCACTGAAATAAAAACAGAGATTGTGATTATCACCTCGGGCACCGAGGGTTATGTTTCCACTTGTGTTTGTCAGGAGGATTTCCCGAAAATGAATGAATGGTAGTAAACATTTGGACTGAGACTCAACTTGTTTGGAGGGCAAAGTTCACAATAATGTCACGAAACTAAAAAATCACTATCTGTTAATACGAGTCTGTTAGCTTAGTCACGAGTGACTGGATGTTGAGGAAATTTGATGGACGTATATAGAATGTCATTCCTAATTGCTCTGTCTAAAATTACAATGCTAAAATCAGGGATTCGATTTCCCTCGGTGGGCTCGGCAGATAGTCCGATGTGGCTTTGCTATAAGAAAACACACACACACACATACTCTGCCTATAATGGTCCGTGTCTGATGATAACAATGGACATATGAACACATTTTTGTATTTTTT
Source organism: Carcinoscorpius rotundicauda (assembly GCA_011833715.1). Classification (NCBI taxonomy): domain Eukaryota; kingdom Metazoa; phylum Arthropoda; class Merostomata; order Xiphosura; family Limulidae; genus Carcinoscorpius; species Carcinoscorpius rotundicauda. Next base: position 18,930,341 of record CM022393.1, on the reverse strand, counting down.
GAGATCCGGATATGACTAATGCCGAATAGAGGTGGTATACGTTCTACTGAGTGTCTCTCCAGTTACCTTTGTTTTGTCATTGATATTCTAATGACATTTCGGTAGCATTCATTTCAACAGTTTTTTTTTAACGACACGTAAGTGAGACGTTGTTGTTGTTTTGTTTATTAAATACTGTTTCTTGATGCTATTTTTTTCACCTAAAATTTTGTGAACTCGAATCAAATCGTGCGTGGTATTTTAACAAATTTGGACTTTGAAACTGCAAGATTCTCGTCACCCCTACTCAGTTTTCTGCTGGGTGTCCATCCTACATTTGGTGGTGTCAACCTGTAACACGTTTATTTCTTCACATATTTCAAAATCAGAGTAGGAAGCCGAACCTTATTCATCACTGCAACTCGTAAGCTTAAATTCGATTACACAACCTCCACAGCTGTGAACAAAGTCAAAATAATAATTATTTCAATTTTGTCCAAATATCTGACTTTCGTCCATTGAATGTGTGTGTTTAAAAGTTATTTTAACCAGAAAACCAGAGAAAAGAAATGACAGTAGGCAATAAAAAACGTCTGCGGACTCACACTGCTAAAAACTGGGTTTCGATACCCTTAGGGGGCAGAGCACAAATAGTTCATTGTGGTTTGGTTTGTTTTGAATTTCGCGCAAAGCTACTCAAGAGCTATCTGTGCTAGCCGTCCCTAATTTTGCAGCGTAAGTTTAGAGGAAAGGCAGCTACTCATCACCGCCCACCGCCAACTCTTGAGCTACTCTTTTACCAACGAATAGTGGGATTGACCCTAACATAATAATGCCTACATAGCTCAAAGGGAGAACATGTTTGGTGCGATGGTAGTTCAAACCCGCGACCCTCAGATTACGAGTCAAGTGCCTTAATTAATTACCTGGCCATGCCAGACCTAGCCCATGTGTAGCTTTGTGCTTAATTATAAATAGGGCCAAATAAAAAATACTGAAACGATTCTTTACATTCTTAGCTTCTTATTAAACACAAAGTTGTACTATTAGTTATCTATGTTTTTCCCACCGGTATTAAAACCAGGATTTTTGAGTTGTAAGCCATAACACTTAACGCTGCACAACTGACGGGGCAAGTTAAAATGCCACAGAAATTGTAAACATATCCTGAAGCCATTTTGTTACAAGCAGTTACAAATTACATTTTTGTTTTGTTTTTCAGAAATAAGTTACCTTCACTAATAATCCGTATGTATTATTTCAATAATAGGCTTAAGCGTGTCCCTGTGGTTAGCATCTCGAACTGTAGACCATAATGTCTTGAGCTCAAGGCGAAATGCTTTTTAACACTTTTTACACTTTCGGAGGTAAACATGTTATGAGAATGGCAGTCAGTTCCATTATTTGTTTAAGTGCGGTAGGCTTTCCCAAACAGTTATACTATCTCTAGCTACAGTTTGAATTAAAGATGAGTATGCCTGAACTACAGTTATACTATCTCTAGCTACAGTTTGAATTAAAGATGAATATGCCTGAACTACAGTTATACTATCTCTAGCTACAGTTTGAATTAAAGATGAATATGCCTGAACTACAGTTATACTATCTCTAGCTGCAGTTTGAATTAAAGATGAATATGCCTGAACTACAGTTATACTATCTCTAGCTACAGTTTGAATTAAAGATGAATATGCCTGAACTACAGAGAGGCCTTGACCTGGCCACTTAACCTATTGTGTCAATAAGGTGTTTTTTAGATAGAGAAAAAAAATAGTGCGCAACAGGTAAAATACACTCACTGAACTTATAAGGTGTCTTCTTAAGATTTTTCTTTACTAGTAAGGTGTCTCTATAAAAAGCTATTTTGCTTGTAAGGTGACTCCTTAAGATACCACTTTACTTAGGTGTCTGGCTAAGAAGCTATTTTACTTGTAAGATGTCTCGTTAGGACTATACTTTACGTGTAAGGTGTCTCGTTAGGATTCTACTTTACGTGTAAGGTGTCTCGTTAAGACACTACTTTACTTGTAACATGTTTCGTTAGGATACTATGTTACTTGAAAGGTGTCTTGTTAAGACACTACTTTACTTGTAACGTGTCTCGTTAGGATACTACTTTACTTGTAACGTGTCTCGTTAAGTTTGTTTGTTTGTTTGTTTTGGAATTTCGCACAAAGCTACTCGAGGGCTATCTGTGCTAGCCGTCCCTAATTTAGCAGTGTAAGACTAGAGGGAAGGCAGCTAGTCATCACCACCCACCGCCAACTCTTGGGCTACTCTTTTACCAACGAATAGTGGGATTGACCGTCACATTATACACCCCCACGGCTTCAAACAACTAATCCCGCCCTCTACATTGCGACACTCGGTTACACAACCCCTTCCAAACATGTGGTCAGCTTCCGGTCTGTTACCTCTTTCTTTGTGAACCTGACGATGACCGAAGAAGGTCGAAACGTTGTTCGCTCTTCTATGTAAAATATTTTCTCAACCCAAACGAGCCGTTTTTGCATATAAAATACAAAAAGTTAACAGAGTACAAGGGTGAATGTTATATTTTAAATACCATATAGACTGAAACCACAGCACGTAAAAAAAAATGCATCTATGAGGAGTGATGAAGACAATATTGTTTTCCATATTTTGATAGAAGTAGATTTGAATTTAGTATGATTAACGAAAATAATGTTAACATCGATTTGTCTGATCAAAACGTCCAAACTATTCTTCTATTATAATATTATAATTTTCTGACAAACTGTTTTTTGTAACAATCAAATGTTGTAGTTGTAACCATTTTATAACTTGGAAAATTAATATATTCTTATTCAAGTGTACTCAAATAATTTTTTCAAATTTTTAGTATACATTGCCTGCGTAAAAATTCACATTTTATGTGAAGGAGATGTTATAACTGTGAATTACGTGTCTTTCATCAGACAGTCACTCATATAGGGTGTCTGATTTTCTACAAAAGTCGTGCAATTTGATTACATTTTCATGGCGTTTGACTTTTTATATGACTAGTAAGTACTTTACACTTTATATTTTCATGTCTTACAGCGTATTAGAGACATTTGGCAAAAGCAGATATGCTGTAAACTTTCATTTTCCTTTTTGTTGTTGTTGTTGTTTTGAATTAAGCACAAATCTACACAATGGGCTATCTGTGCTCTGCTCACCACGGGTATCGAAACCCGGATTCTAGCGTGTAAGTCTGCAGACATACCGCTGAGCCACTGGGGGGCCGTTTTCCTTTTAAAAAGAATAAAAACATATATTTTCACCTGGATAACATGACATTCGAGAAGTTTATCAGTCGATGTATGTCAGATACTTACACTTATAAAAGCGGCCTGGCATGGCCGAGCGCGTTAAGGCGTGTGACTTGTAATCCGAGGGTTGCAGGTTCGCGCCCGCGTCGCGCTAAACATGCTCGCCCTCCCAGCCGTGGGGGTGTATAATGTGACGGTCAATCCCACTATTCGTTGGCAAAAGAGTAGCCCAAGAGCTGGCGGTGGGTGGTAATAACTAATTACCTTCTAGTCTTACATTATTAAATTAGGAACGACTAGCACAGATAGCCCTCGAGTAGCTTTGTGACAGCGAAATTCCAAAAACAAACAATCACTACGGGTTTTCATTTCATTTTTTTTTCGTGAGTTTATTTCAACTCGTAAAACAGTCTTATACACTAAACGATCATAACTGTTTTATACTTTTTTCACTATTATAAGTATCATTTCTTTCATTTTTTTATTTATTTTACGTGTAGTTTATAAAGTAAAGCTACGTCCACTTGAGTTATATTGTCTACTCTCATAATTTTGTTTGCTTCAAATGGACCAGAATTTATCGACGTAACACATACAGTTTACAAGAAAACATAAGTTAAATAGCGTGCGTGAAAATGATACAATAAGGAAAATTAAGGTGAAGGACAAGAAAAATACTGCAAACATTTTGCGAGTTGCTGTTAATATTTGAATAAAGTACAAACTTTACGATAAATTTCAACATTCGCTGAAGAAAATCAAAAGTAAATATGGTGCTGCCACCTGTTTGTGTATCAACAAAACGTTTTATGGGAGTGACACTGCTGAAAAATTCACTGGTTGCTGAATGAATGAATAATAAAAAAATATAAAAGCAGGCTTATTTGTTTTTAAGCAAAGCCACTTTGAACTATTTGCTGTGCCCACCGCGGGGAACCGAATTCCTGATTTTAGCGTTTTAAGTGTGTAAACTTATCAATGTGTTATCGGGGACAACAACAACAGAATACATATAGAAGTGTTTGCTTACGTAAGAAAACAAAATATTAGTCCATCACAAAAGCCCCCCAGTGGCTCAGCGGTATGTCTGCGGACTTGCACGCTAAAATTCGGGTTTCGATACCCGTGGTGGGCAGAGCACAGATAGCCCATTGTGTAGCTTTGTGTTTAATTCAAAACAACAACAACAACAACCATCACAAAAATATTCTGGGAACTTAATGCTACACTTAGTAATATTATGTTTAATATCTCACATGCTACTGTAACATCAAATGAAGAAGTATAATTAAGTGATTTCTAATTAAAAACAAAGAATACGTTTTGAATATGAGCATGACATGATTTTCAGGTAATAAATACACAAAATGAATACGTTTTGAATATAAGCATGACATGATTTTCAGGTAATAAATACACAAAACGAATACGTTTTTAATATGAGCATGACATGATTTTCAGGTAATAAATACACAAAACGAATACGTTTTTAATATGAGCATGACATGATTTTCAGGTACTAAATACACAAAATGTATAAATTATGCAGGCATGTGACTGAAGTGGAACTGGTTTTGCCATCTGTCATTTTGGACTTGACAATGGTAACTTTAACAACTGTAACCTTAAATTGTACAGGAAAACTTTGTATTTATCGCTGTCACTAACGATTTAGATGAACCGTCTAAACATCGATGGATGGTAAAATATTAGCAGTTTGGAATGGCTATGAGTGACCAATACTATATTCCCTCGGCAATGACCACAAATTTAGCTACCGCTTCGTTGGCCATGTTGACAAAGAGAGACACAGTTATGGACATTTCCAACATGTAATACCCAGATAATTTCAGTTTCCTTGTTTCTAGCGTCTTATGCTAAAGGCATTCAAAGCTCGGTTTGTCAGTTTTCGTAATTTGATTGAAAGTAAAACAACTGGTTCAAAAACTGTTTTTGTTTTAAATTGGGCATGGATGAGTTTGGATAATCATGTTTTATATCCTTAGCAGTATTTCATGTGTGCTGACCGTCGATGTCGTTCTAAATTAAAAGAGAATCGACATCAAAGATGAAGAAAGGATAGATCTGTATTTTGTACGACGAACAGGAACACAACTGACTGATATTACTACACGATTCACGTCTAAATGCTAGGCTTGTCGTTATTTCGCTAATCTGTACTTACGTCAAATACAGCGGAATAAATAAAACCAGCTTAATTCATGACGTCACGTGTATAACCTCTATAGTGTGATAATTTCAAGCTAAATCAAATATTATAAATCTCTCTATCGAAAAAAAATCGATACATCTATCTCACCAGCCTTCATAAATGAAAGATTAAAATATATAGATATTATTTTTATTTCAATAATAAAAAAAACAAACGATAATGTGCGGCAACAGTGTATACAGTATGTACAAAATACTGAAACAGGATAAAACCTTTATTTATATCTCACTTTCGTTTGTTTGTTATTAAACACAAAGCTACACAAGTAGCTATCTGTGTTTTTCACACCGCATGCAACGAAACCTGATTTTTAATGCCGTAAGCTCTTAGATTTGTCGTTGAGTTATGAGTATGGGGGATATTGTAGTGCCATCTGTAGATAGAACAATGAAATAAATATCGATGTAAACTTGATTATACTTTGTAAAACAACTGAATTAAAACAACCCTGCAATAAATATTCATTTTATATTGAATAGTGTTATATTAACTCAACCATAGTTAACATATTTTGTAAAATAGGCTATTCATCTTTCTCGTTATTTGTGTTATACAAACAAATTTGACATCTAAGTGTGAAATATTTGTTTTGCTTCACACTCAATTGAGGTCAGAAAGAGCCCGATTTCGACTCAACCATAGATGTTTTCTTATTATTCTATGGCTTCTACACAAGAGGTCGAAATTATGTCAATGAATTCTGATAATATTAGATGCATAGCAATCTCAGTAGATCAACATAACGTAATGGAATGAATAATGTTATTTTTCCGTAGCGTAGACTTTCTAACTGATTATTTTACTTCTAATATCGCTAAGTATTTTCTGTTGCAGTTTCTTTAAGTTTAAAGCATGTAGTACTATTATGTTACATTAATATAAATTACCATTAGTCAATTCTGAAATTAGAAAATTAGTGGATAGTATAAAATGAACATCTTTGCTTACCCTCTATTTTACTATGTTTTCAGGCCTGGCATGGCCAAGCGCGTAAGGCGTGCGACTCGTTATCCGAGGGTCGCGGGTTCGCGCCCTCGTCGCGCTAAACATGCTCGCCCTGCCAGCCGTGGGGGTGTATAATGTGACGGTCAATCCCATTATTCGTTGGTAAAAGAGTAGCCCAAGAGTTGGCGGTGGGTGGTGATGACTAGCTGCCTTCCCTCTAGTCTTACACTGCTAAATTAGGGACGGCTAGCACAGATAGCCCTCGAGTAGCTTTGTGCGAAATTCCAAAACAAACAAACAAACAAATACTACGTTTTCCACATCTTCATTTCAAAGAGAAATAATTTTTAGATTTTTTTTTGCTGCATGATGCATCTGAACTCCAGTTCTTGAATTTAAAAACTGTGTAACTTAAGTGACCGTCCTCTATTTAATTGGAAGCAAAAATTTTACTTTGGAATTCTTGAAACCTCTCTCCTTTCCTCTGAGGCTGTTTGCTACTCGACCTTGCATGACTGACAGACGTATTTATATCCACCAGTTTTCCCACTTTTTTCAGCAGTTAGCAGAATTGTTTGATTAATGCTAATCATATTTTGTTGTTCTAGGCACTTAAGCAATGTTTTTTAACTAATTTATAACTTAAAGCTAGATAAATTACAGTGATTTGGGGACATTTTATTCTAGTAATCATTATATTTCTCATGTTCTAAAACATATATTTGAAAGTAATATAAATTTTTACCTGGAAATTAGAAAATTCGGAACTCGAAGCTAGAGAATATACACAGTTCCTTCATTAGAATCCCCGCTAGTACAGCGGTAAGTCTACGGATTTACAACGCTAAAATCAGCGGTTCGATTTCCCTTGGTGGGCTCAGCAAATAACCCGATGTGGCTTTGCCATAAGAAAACACATACTCTTCGGTAGAGTTCTCTGCTACTGATTTCATTTGATTTTTTTTTTGTCTTGTAGCTAATATTTCTTTTCTACCATACAGTGGTCTGGACTCCTCCTCGTCTTGGAGACAATAAAAACTTATGTACAAATGTTTATTTTATGTGCCTATTTTTGTTTATATTCATTTAGTAATCTAATTCCTTCAGCCATAGACAAAACTATTGTAAACAGAGAGGAGGAAAGGCTAGTTAAGCCAATATAACTAATTTTAAACGCGTTTCCTAAATGGAGTTTGTTTGGAATTGAGCCCGAAGCTACACAATGGGCCATCTGTGCTCTGCCCACCAGGGTATCAAAAACCCGGTTTCTAGTGGTGTGATTCTGCAGACATACCACTGCTGTGCCAGTGGGAGGCCGTCTCTTAAAATTGCCAAGTACAATGGTATTGAACAAAGCGCAATGTCCATGTTTTACTTGGTCAAAAATGATTAATGAGGTAAAACTCACTGTTAGCAAAGTTTTTCTTACGTATTAACGTTTTCCTTTTAATATAAACAACATACGTTGTTAATCTTTCAAAATTAGCTTAACAACTAGGAGCAAAATAATATAAGATTGTCTTCACAATCATATATATGGATATTCATGTTAGGGCGAGGTTCTTTCAAAAGAAGGGAATGCCTTCTTTGTACAAAAACTCGTGTACATATCTGTGTAATCAACATTAACGAATGATACACATTTAGTACCAATTGTTGTTATTTGAAACTTAGTCAATAGACTCATAATAATCAGTGAACCTGACGATGACCGAACAAGGTCAAAGCGTTGTTCGCTCCTCTACGTAAAAAAAATTTCTCAACCCAAACGAAACGTTTTTACATAAATATTTTTCAATCAACAGAGTAATACTAATCTTTTACATAAATCTACAATAAGTATTTGAAACACACGTCTACTACCGCAATATTCGAAATATAGTTCCACGTAATGAAAGGAACAGAAGTAGGAATAACAACTTTTAATGTACCTGGAAAGAAGTGTCCTGTTACAACTCGTGCTTTAGACTCTCAGAATATCTTCGAAGAGCACATCAGCGAAAAAAACAATTGAGCCTGCACGTGCATCGGTCATGTAATTGTCACCGACATCAAAGCAAGCAGCTTCTACACTTTCATAGTCGATGGGGTAGCTGATGTGTTAAACTGGGAACAATTACGAATATTGAAATAGCTACGTCAAACGCTGTTGAGAAATTGTTTGGTTTCGTGGCGTGTGAAAGTGTACGTGGGAAAGATCTCTTTCGGGAGATAAAAATGTTTTGAGAGAAAAACAATTAATCTCCTGAAAGAGACTTAAATCATTATCGAAGTAGAGGATGTGATGGAACAGTACTATGACAGGAGCTAAGAAAGGATAATGTATTGTCATTGTAGCAGTCATCAGCTCAACATATCATTGTTCGAGGCTCACACAACTCCAGAGATGCATAGAATGACTTTTTCAATGAAAGCACTAGGCATAGTTTCTAAATACTGAGCTAAACGCAAGAGCAAATTAAGGGCTTGTACAGAACGTGTGAACGAGAGTAAAAAATCTAAAGAAAAGCTAATACTTTCCAAGAAGAAGCTTAATTTTTTTTGTGGGGTACTCGATGGGTCGAACAAACTACAATGGAAGCTTCCATGGTTTCTATTAATGTCTATTTTTATGTATCGAGCAGGTATCCACACCTAACGGTGTGAAATGAGACACTCAAGGTATAACTGAAGCTTCGGGATTGCTAAAGTAAAGGCAATCATCTGATTTATTGGTTGTATTTTGTGTTCGTTGTTAGTTCTTTAGATTCGCAAAAAAATCTTTCCAAACGGCTGGGTAAGGGGGGGTGAAAGCAAAGTTATACCCCGCTGCTCCTTACATATCTCGTGTTATTACATGTATTGCATCTGCAATGGATGATGCTCAAACACGAGATCTCAGATATTCCACATATCTCAAACATGTTGGTCAGGGTCAAAAGAAGAGTTTACCGGTTATCTTGTAGAGGACCTGAAGTTAAGGTTTGACCAACTGTCAACCAGAGAAACTAGTCCTGTCTTCTTTCTAAAAATATAATTGTAGCTCCAACTCAGAAATTACAATCGACAGTTCCAGAAAGTATTCTCTAGTGACTTTCCTAATGTTGATCTTTGTCCTAACATTTATCTTTATCTTGTAGGTTCAGGAGCAACTGGTTCTATTGAAACACCAAATTCTCATCCAAATTATATAAAGATTTATCTTCGACGCTCTATGACAGAACAACGCTTAAACGATTGTTTGCTTTTGAATTTCACTCAAAGCTATACGAGGGCTATCTGCACTAGCCGTCCCGGATTTTGCAGTCTAAGATTAGAGGGAAGGCAGCTAGTCATCGCCACCCACCGCCAATTCCAGTAATGTTAACTGAACTTTCTACACCTCGCCTGAAAATTTATAAATCGAAGCACTAAAAGACAGATATAGAATATTATTTGGTAGCTATAATCAGTATACTATATGGCTCGGAAGCTACAATTGTGACAACGCTTACACTGCACAATAAGTTGTTTTAAAAGTTGTTGATGATTGTAACAGGTACCTGATGCGTATGCACAAATAGTGTTTTGGTTTTCCTTCATCACGTAGGATAGGAACTCTGAGAAATAGACAGTTAACTGTTTACTGGCAATAACGTATTTAATTGAGTTTATGTTTCTAATATGCTATTAAGTTCAACATAATTAAAAGTGTTTTGCTCCTGATTTTCGTTTGTATTCAATGTCCGGTGCATCACGTTGCAGTGTCCAACAGTAGTCAGCAAACATTGACGGATTTCAATTGCCCTGATATAGTTTTTCCATTGTAGCAATGTCCTGGTGAAACTGAAGATTTCGATTAAACGGTACATGATTGGCAAATTTGAATGTGATTTTCGTGGTCAGCAGCCAAAAATATATAAGGAACACCCAACAGTGTTCAAGAAGCAAAAACTTTGTTGTGCAATGTTATTAATCGGAAAACTACATATTTGACCAGGAAAATTTATATATTTTGAACTTACAAACCATTCAACTTCAGACAATCAATTTTGCACGTCAGTATTTCTATACGAATATTAAATATCTTCATCGGTAAAAAGTCAGCTTATAAGCGGCATGAGGCCAGCCAAACTGGCCAGCTTAAGTGTAACAATATCAATTCAGAATTAATGTGCTCGTCGTAGACCTGGACTGTTAATAAAATATTTAGTTCTATATCAGGTAAAATACTGAATATTGTTTGAAAGTTGTACAACTCTCGCACATAAACTACTATTTTTAATAACTATTTGTAATAAACGTTAATATAAATTGTATTGTTGTATGTATATTAAAATATATTTATGTTAAGGAAGAAAATTGTATGTATCAATCTTATTGACAAATTACATAATTTTGATACGCATCAACATTCAATTAACTTCCAAGTTAAATTAAAATTTCTGGCTATATGAAATCTCAATACATAGTACACGTAACATAATAAATTGGAGGTTTGTCCAGGATAAATTATAATACATAACATTTTGTATAGCTATCACTACTTTGTTACACTTCCTCAGCCCCCCAGTGGCTCAGCGGTATGTCTGCGGACTTACACGCTAAAATCCGGGTTTCGATACCCGTGGTTGGCAGAGCACAGATAGCCCATTATGTAGCTTTGTGCTTAATTCAAAACAACAACAACTAGACTCCCTCTAACGGGAGACACGACTTCAAATATACCTGTATTCTAATCCACGTTAGAATGAAGAATAAAAAGGTGGTTATGCATTGGGCTATGTGTGTTTGTGTGTTTTTCGTATAGCAAAGCCACAAATGGCTACCTACGCAGCCTCCCGAGGGGAAGCAAACTCCTGATTTTAAGAGAAATGCCGTTGTACTAGCGGGGAGCTCCGGTTTCTGGCGGTATAAGACCGCAGACATACCGAAATGATGTCACGCCGATCCTTGATTTGACCCTCATCCTCTGTATCAGAAGTTTAATTGAAAGTATAATCAAGAAAATTCGAAGCATTTATTTACAGTTACGACAGAAAGTATTCGTACCCCTACATCCCGAGTGGTGTTTTACTCATAACTTAAAAAGTATCACGATTAGGTTAATAGACGTGTAGCGTATTATAAATATTATACTAACACACATCTACATACATTTTTATGTAAATTAAACAACAAATAAACTGTTTATAAAGAAATAACCAAAAATAGGAGGAGTAGAAAGTGTTCGTACATTTCAGAATGTGTGAAAAAACTGATATTCCCGTAAAAAGTTTTTTAGTTTGGCGAATAAACTACATTATACCGTTCCAGAACTAGACACTGAGTTCATAATTATTGAAATTTAGCCAGCAGAACATTTACTTCCGGCAATTTAGCGCCGTCTCCGTCATTATCTGCTTGGTCATCATGGCGAACAAGAAACAACTGTCCAGTTATTTTAAAAATCGAATTATTGTAAAAAGAAGTCTCCTCTATCTCTTTCCGTTATTGCTACACAATATTTCGAAATCTACTGCTCAAAGCATAATTACCAAGTTTAAGCTTACAGGATCATCTGCTAACCTCCCTCGTTCCGGGTGCCCAACCAAAATTCCAGAGAGAACCAAGAGGAAGGTTCTCAGAGAAGTTAGTAGGAACCCTCGTTTAACACATAATGACATCCAAAAACTGGTAAGGAAAACTAGGGTTGAAGTAAGCACCTCTACAGTTACGAACATGTTACGCTCTTTTGGGTTCAAAGCATACTGTTCTCGTAGAACTCCATATTTAAAGCCAGTTCATTAAACAGCAGATTGAGGTATGCAAGAAAGCATGTAGATAATCCCTTTACCTATCGAAAGAGTATCATTTGGTCAGACGAGACTAAAATCGAGCTTTTCGGTCACAGTGATGTTCGCTATGTTTTCCATAAGAAAGGGGAGTGAAATCTTCCAAAGAACACCGTCCCTAGAGTTAAACACGGAGGTGGCTCAATCATGCTATAAGGTTCCTTCAGCTCTTCTGGTATAGGCAGCCTTCATCGCGTCAACGAAATCATAAGAAAAGAGAAGAGTACGTTGATATATTAGGCACTTATATCAAGAATAATGCTCGGAACTTGCTGCTTGGGCATCGTTGGATTTTCCAGCACGACAATGACCCTAAGCACACATCAAAATATGTGCAATCCTGGTTGCAGAGGAACCATATAAGCGTTCTGGAGTGGCCATCGCAGTCACCTTCTTTCAACCCAATTGAAAACGTTTGGCATGAGTTGAAGGCCAGGGTTCATCAGTGTCATCCGAAAAATTTGCAAGAGTTGGAGGCCTTCTGTGAAGAAGAATGGAAGAAAATACCAGTCGAGTATTGTTAAACGATCATGGAGGGCTATGAGATGAGATTGCGCAAGTAATTCACCTGAAAGGCAAAACAACTGACCATAAAAGTTGACGCACGAACACTTTCTGTCCCTCCTATGTTTGGTTATTTGTTTATAAACAGTTTATTTGTTGTTCAATTTAGATAAAACTTTATGTAGATGTGTGTTAGTTTAATATTTATAATATATATACTTTCATTATCCTAATCGTGATACTTTTTAAGTTATGAGGAAAAAACTACTCACAACGCAGGGATACAAGCACTTTATGTCGTAACTGTAAGCTTTTACAATCTACATATCTTTTATGTTATTTTTAAAAAGCTATTTAATGATATGACGTACGTATTTCATTTCATAAATGTCACGGTATAATTTATTTAATAATAGTGCTCGTAAATAGAAAACGAAAAAGTTATAAACTGGGTTCTGTAAGATATATACAAATGTTTCAATTAAGTTTGGCCTGGCATGGCCGAGCGCGTTAAGGCGTGCACTCGTAATCCGAGGGTCGCGTGTTCGTGCCCGCGTCGCGCTAAATATGCTCGCCCTCCCAGCCGTGGGGGCGTATAATGTGACGGTCAATCCCACTATTCGTTGGTAAAAGAGTAGCCCAAGAGTTGGCGGTGGGTGGTGATGACTAGCTGCCTTCCCTCTAGTCTTACACTGCAAAATTAGGGACGGCTAGCACAGATAGCCCTCGAGTAGCTTTGTGCGAATTTCCAAAACAAACAAACAAATCAATTAAATTTAATGCAAGTGTTTTGGTTTAGTTTGTTTATATAGCGCGAGTGTTAAATATTTCTATGTATTTTTAAAATTTCAGTAAACTAGCTAACAACATTCACATGTTTCATTCTTTATTTGATGATATATGTCTGAGTTGTTATATTATTGTTTCATTTCTTTTCCTGTGAGCGTATGCTCCACCTGCAGACTTAAAATGCAAAAATTCTGATTTCGATACTTGAAGTACGCATAGCCCATTATGTAGCTTTTTGCCCAAGAACAACAAAACTGAATACATATCTGGTGTTATGTTATTTTAATATTGCTTATTTTTATATTGTCCTGCGAGTAGTGTCTCTGGTGGAATATTTTACATTTGTTTTATACTTTTGGCCCCCCAGTGGCTCAGCGGTATGTCTACGGACTTACACGCTAAAATCCGGGTTTCGATACCCGTGGTGGGCATAGCACAGATAGCCCATTGTGCAGCTTTGTGCTTAATTCTAAACAACAACAACAAAAATTATACTTTTGTGTTAAAATAGTCTGGTAGAATATTTTGCTGTTGTTTCATACTTCTGTGTTAAAATAGTCTCTGGTAAAATATTATATTACTATTATTTCATACTTCTGTGTTAAAATAGTCTCTAGTGAATTATTATTTAACTATTTTTTTCTCCCCACTTTCAGTCCGAAGGCTTATAATGCTAAAAACCGAGTTTCGATACTCTTTTGGGGAGGAACTGATTATGCTAGCTCATTGCGTAGTTTTATGCACAACAACAAACAATCTATTGTTTTCTTTCTTCTATTAATAGTATATCTGGCGGAATATTGTTTTGCTATTGTTTGATTATTTTCTCTGGTTATTGTATGTCTGGCTGTCTGTTATTTTACTTTTTATTTAATATGTTACTTAAACCTAAAACTTCCCGAATGTACATGAACAAATTCATATGTATTTTCAATTAAAAAAAGAGTAAATGAAGCAGTTTTCAACATTTTGTAATTAGTGTGAAAAACAAAATTATTTTTCTTAGTTTCATTAAGAGACTTGTATGGTTAGGAGTGTACTTTATACTGCGACTGTGTCTTATCATTCGTCTTAATTAATATCTTGAAAATCTCGAGGTTTTATAGTTAAAATTATGGGCTCAGTACCCACGGATAGCCTATAGTGTAACTTTACGTTTAATAAAAAGCCAACGAATAAAAGATGTTAAAGCAATTTCAATGATAATCTGTGTAATATGTACTTATAATCAGTGATGTCGAGAAAATCCACTTGTAGAGAAGTATATACAGTTTGTTCTTTACTATTTTCACGTTTACACGCGGAAGATTTGTACCATCTTATGACAAATCCTATAAATAATGATCAACAGTTGGGATACATCAGTCTATAAACAGCTTTTGATTGTCTTTCAACTTGTATTTCGTGCTTACAGTTGAGAAAAAGAAATCTTTAACGTGTATTAAGGTTTGTTTGAATTTCGCACAAAGCTACTCACGGGCTATCTGCACTAGCCGTCTCTAATTTAGTAGTGTAAAACTAGAGGGAAGGCAGATAGTTATCCCTACCCAACGAGCAGTGGGATTGACCGTCGCATTATAACGCTCCCACGGCCGAAAGGGCAGCCATGTTAGGTGTGACGGGGATTCAAACCCTCGACACTCGGATTACCAGTCGAGCACCTTAACCAGCTTAAGGATTTAAAACACTTCTTAAGCTAATATAAAGACAACAATCTTGTTCAACTGGTTTTTCACGAACAAATAAAGGCTGGTTCACAACATTTTATTGTAGCTGACTATAAAGATATATACGTATAATAATACCATTTATCAAATCATTTGACAATTTCTCTCTAAGCTCTTTATGTTATAAATTGTGTGTGATTGCGATTTTATAAACACGATGTATCGAGATCTCAATTTCTTAAATTTTGTAATGATGTTATTGAAAATGAATTAAATAATGTAATACATATTTCATGTGAATGTTTCATGATTAAATTTATCATTGTTGTTGCATGCTAGTGTAATTTAAAATCAACTTACTTTATGCTCAGAAGATTTTCTCTGATTACATTACGTCAAAAAATTTTGTTCCTCCGTAGTATGTGTTAATTTTTAATTGCTTATGTTGTAAAATTTCAGAAAATGCCCATTATTCCATTCAAACTTTACTTTTGTGACCTGGATAATGAAATTTAGAAATTAACCTTTTTGCTAGGTAGAAACAGGCAAATTTGCATATTTTAATTTACATAAGATTTGAAAAAAACAACATATGAATCAAGATTTACATGTATTTATACTAAAGTTATACAAAAAATGTTTAGAAGTGAGTAGTTTTTCGATATTTGCGAGTGTAATGTAAATCACTTTTACGTATCAGTCCCCAAGTATAATCTCCCATCATGCTTTCGTCATACGCTGCCAGGTGACAAAAGCAAAGTTTGAAGATAAAAATAGATCTTTTTCATTTAATTCAGGCATAAACAGTTGGGAAATAACACTTTCTGCCCAGGAACAAGAAAAAGTAAAAATTTTATTACTTAGTGTTATAACTGAATGATTTATATATTTTCATCTTTGTTAACATAACCCAGATTATTTAACAATTTCTTCACTCAACCCTTATCGGACTTCGTTATTGTAGAATATTATGTCATTTGTATTGAGGATTTCTCAGTTAGGGCTTTGAATCTACTTTGCTACTTAAAAGTATAAATACTGAATTATAGTTATAACATGTGTTATAATGTTGCTAAATGACATGTTACTAATCTGCCACCAAAGTTATTCAAACAACAATTCTGTTGAGTGCTTAAAAATGATTAATTCTACATCCTACTGCGCATGACCACCCCTCCGCACACACTTTCCACTCAACGGTTCCGCGGTAAGTTTGTTTGTTTGTTTGTTTTTGGAATTTCGCACAAAGCTACTCGAGGGCTATCTGTGCTAGCCGTCCCTAATTTTGCAGTGTAAGACTAGAGGGAAGGCAGCTAGTCATCACCACCCACCGCCAACTCTTGGGCTACTCTTTTTACAAACGAATAGTGGGATTGACCGTCACATTATACACCCCCACGGCTGGGAGGGCGAGCATATTTAGCGCGACGGGGGCGCGAACCCGCGACCCTCGGATTACGAGTGCACGCCTTAACGCGCTCGGCCATGCCAGGCCTCCGCGGTAAGTCTCACAAGTATCTGATGATATATATATAGTAATTTAATTAAACACGTTTCAAGTTATTGACCTTTCTTCAAGTATTTTTTCTTTGAGTAACAGTCATGTAAGATACTCACACATTTTTCAGGATTTTTTTTTTCCCTTTTAACTCTGTACAGGGCTAGCTAACGGAATTCTAACTCCAATTCTTTGTTTGGAAAATTATTATACCGTAAATATTGCCAGTACATTCGATTTTCTTGACTTTGGTGAATGGTGATTTTGTTTCTTTATGTTATGAGTTCGAACATATCAGTCTCCAAGAATTGGTTTCTAAAATTTTTAACGAGGACTCTTAGCAGAAAAGTAACGTGATTTCAGTTTTAAATGGCAATTCGGTTGATAAAGAGAAACTTGTTCTGTATGCGTCCCAGAAGCTTAATTGCAATAACCTCAAATAGTGCCCATCTATCAAATTAACGATTGTTGGATACATTGTGTTCTTCTTTCTCCCATGTCTTACTTTTCTTTATTTGTTTTTGAATTTCACGCAAAGCTACACGATAGCTATCTGAGCTAGCCGTCCCCAGTTATGCAGCGTGATACTAGACGGAAGGCAGCTAGTCATCACTATCCACCGCCAACTCTAGGCCTACTCTTTTACCAACGAATAGTGGAATTAACCGTCACATTATAACGCTCCCATAGCTGTAAGAGCGAGCATGTTTGGTGTGATAGGGATTCGAACTTGCGACTCTCACATTACGAGCCGAGTGACTTAACCACCTGGCCATGCCGGGCCATCAAATCATGGATGTAAATGTTCCGTTGGTCTTTTTACTCTAAGATATCTTGCACAACAAATGTTGCATAGTAGGGATAAATGTCTTACTGGAAGATGAATTCCTGTTCATCCAACAGGTCTTGCGTTAGAGGGAATGACGATGGATAAGAATTTGCATGCACCAGTCAGTAGTCAGGGTGCCATTAATGTTATGTAGACTTTCATCATTATAGGCAAAGATGCAGCTTACATTTCTATTAGTTTTTAACATAATACTTTAAAATGATATGTTAAGTTCAAAAACCTGTCCAAACATTAGAAACAAATGAGCCTAAAATTTTAAGCCCATTAGTTTCTAAAGTTTAGCGAGCTTTCAGCTTTACACTGTAACAACATACGTATAGCATAATTCGTACACTGTGTTATTTAATGATAATTTTTTTGTAATGGTTACGTTGATAAAAACCTAGTTAATACAGGTGTTCGTGATTTGTTATAGCATTTTAATAAAATATAAAACTGTTAAAATAAAATAATTGTTTGTTTTTAATTTCGCGCAAAACTATATGAGGGCTATCTGTGCTAGCCGTCCCTAATTTAGCAATGTAAGGCTATTGGAAAGGCAATTAGTTATTCCCATCAACCGCCAGACTACATTTTAATCAACGAAAAGTAGAATTGACCGTCACTTTATAACGTCACCACGGCTGAAAGGGCGAGTATGTTTGGTGTGACAGGGATTCGAATCGCGACCCTTTGATTACGAGTCGGGCTATAAACAAAGAAAATTTGCATAATAAAAATAAAAGCCTAAACGGGGAAGTTTAATTAAGTTATCTAAATTTGTTTGTAATTGAGCACAAAGATACACAATGGGCTATCTGGGTTTTGCCGACCAGCGATATCGAAATGCGATTTCTAGTGTTATCAGTTCTCACATACTGCTGTACCACTGGGTAGCTTTTATACACTGTAAACATGCTATTACCTTACAAGAAATTTAGTTAAGTTTTAAAAGAGGGGCTGGTATGATATAAAGGACTGTTTAGATATAATTAATTAATTTACTTTTGTAGTGAATATTTTATTATTATTTAGCTTTTATTATAAAGAGAGTTCAAAGCAAACGATGACTAGAAACTGTATTTGTAACTCGCTGGTGTTAAGAATATAGGAAGCAGACAATTTAGTGATAAACATATAAATAGTATGAGATGATCGGGAAACAGCAGAAAAACTCAGATAGTAACGGAGGAGAGAACGAAAAGTTGTACGTGAAGTTAACTTCGGTTGAAGTGTTAGGTCTAATGATTAATGTAGGCCTAAGTTTTAGTATGTTAGAGTAAGATTAACAGTAGAAAAGGAGATATATAGAATTATCTATTTCTTCGAAACGTGGTTCTAAAGTAACTAATCAGCCTGAGTGCACATTGAAAAAAGAAACAGAGAATAATTCGAAATAGGAAAAGGTAATTTTTCACGTCAACCGAATTTCTAAAATAATTTAACAGTCTTAAGTGGACTTTTGCCAATATGAAGAGAATCGTATACTGTTTATAATATCCCTATTTTGTGTATAATGCAAGAAAAATCATTTTACATATGTATAACTTGTTTCGAATATATATATTATTTTGTGAACAACTGAAGTGTGTAATGTTAAATTGCTGAATTTATTGCCAACAAATCACAAACACCTATCGTCGAAGAATCCTAAGGCAAACAACAACAACACAGTATATATTTACACTATTAAGAAATACAAATAAAAACCTCTTAACTGACAAATGGCGAGCATATACCTTAACATCCGACAAGGGCCATCCATTATGTTTGTTCATTGTTGATTTATATTTATGTGTAAGAAGTGATTCTTTAATTTTCCAATCTTGAGAAATCATCGTCTCTTGTGAAAATTTTAAATGGTACTGGGTAATTCATCTTTGGTACACCATGATTTTTGGTATAGAGGTTTGGAAAGTTAAAATAATTTTATATGATGTACTATTAAGAAACATTTGGAAGTACAATTTCCAAACTTAACACTTTGAACACGAACTGTGATCTTAGAAAACTGTAGCCAAAGTTAAAAAAACAACAAATCTTTGGAACATTAAAAGCCCCAATGGTACAACTACATGTCTGAAGACTTATAACACTGAAACTGGGTTTCGATATCCATGGTGGATACAGGTAGCCCATTAGAGCAGTAGTGTAGCGAATTTGCACTAGGGTGGGGAGTTTTTAAGAGAAGGCCAATAAATTTAAAAGTTGAAATTGATCTAAATGTTTAATAAAATACGATAGTCTTTGAATAAGTTCGATTTTTTAATTTAAATTATTCAAAACAAGTTTATTATATGTAAAAGTTGAAAAATGTAATCAATATGCCTAGAATTCTCAGAGGGGACAGTTCCTCTTTAGCCCACCCTTGGCTACGCCTCCGTCTAAAGGTTAAAAATCTTCAGTACTATATTTAAATGTAATTTACCTTATGAATCTCGTTTATATGTTTTCGCATCCTATTCTTATAAAAATAATTACAAGTTGAATATTTTTAAACCAGTAGTAACGACAATTTATAACTTAAATATTTAATGATCTACAATTTTAACACTGATTACATTTTACAATACACAGCAGTTAGCCACTATTAATTCAGATAAGACTTCGAGTTTGTGTGTGTTGAGGATTAAACAAAATCTCTCTTAATAAACATGCATTAATATTCACGCCTCTTGTGGGTCAGAAGTACATTTACGGACTTATGTCCCTGAAATCAAAGGTTCTACTGACAGTAGTAGAATTGGTTCTTGTTTTGTCCACCAAGGGTATCGAAAACCGATGTTTTGTGTCGTTAGCTTGTAGACTTACTACCAAGCCACTGGGGTACGCAGGTAGATATATTGCAGATAGCCCATTATGTAGCTTTGTACTTATAAACAAAAAACAAGCATTTTTTTCACACACATTGACATTGTTGGTTTTGATAGTTCTTATTTACTTGAACAAGAACTTCCCAACTGTGCTTTCAGACGTTATTTTTGTTTTCTTAAAATACTGTCTGGGTGGATCTATAGCATTTAACTATTCATTATAGTGAATTTTAAATGAGCTTTCCCTAAACAAAAAAGAAACGAGAAGGATGATGATTGAACAAAAAACCTAAAGCAAAAAAAGGTTTCCCACTTTTAGTGAATAATTTACTAGATTGAAGCTAGATGGCATTACTAACGACACTAACACATGTAGCTAAAGTTAAAATAGTGGTGTTAGTGGTACAGTTGATGTTATTTACTATCACCTAGTACGATCAGGAAGACGTAGACGTTTGGTAAGCGTGGCAAAGAAGGGACTGGATTAGTTCTGTGTTTACATTAGTTTTGATAAGGTATTTTGTTACGAACCAAATTCAAATTGACAGATGACATGCTTCTGCTTTAATATAATCCTAACTATTATAAAGGAATGAAATCCACCGATATGATAATGATGACCTAAACTACTGAAGTAGTGGGCCAGTAGGCTTTACCATTACTACATTAGCATCGTACGACTAGAACGTGAAGCAAAAATTAGTGAGTATAACTTGAATTTTATGGACCACACAACAAGCTTTACAACCCACAAGTATGACTCTAGGACTAGTAGTACATCAGGTTAGCGTAATCGTAACATATCGCCCCAAATATTTTATTTTCTTTGAAGTTCTTTTTATGTTCATTTTATTTTTAACTAGGTTATATGTATAATGCTGCGAGCAGTAGGGCTAAATCGATATATTCCAATAATTTTTATTGAGTAACATTTAAAAAAAAAAAGATTATAAAGATAAACGGTGATAATTAAAAAGCAAAAATAATAAATTACAACACAAAGTAATTGCACTAAAGTTAGATTTAAAAATCAGGTGTAACTTTTGTTCCTTAAAACGCATCTTGAGCAAAGAACATTTAGTTCGAACACATTTCTGAAAAAAAAACAAAAAACATTATTAATATGTGATTATGCAAATTATATATTATAATTGTAGTGTGTATGTAAATTTGCTTTAGTAATTTCTTAAAATTGACCTGAAATAGGTAATTCTATTACCACTTAAAGAAATTGTTTTTAAATATTATTTACTTCTATTGAATTTAATATTTCACCTATACCTCTTAATGAAGAGTTTCTTTTTAATTACAAGTTATATATATTTATATAAAGAAATCTTCATTTTAACGTTCTTAGTTGCCCAATAAAATTATGACATAGCAATGAATTTTAGTTTTTATACCATATACAGTGGGAAATGTTAATAAGGAAAATTTTTCCAAGTGAGCGTATGAAAGAGAAAGTTATTTCGATCCTTTTATATCTGTATCCATATCTGTATTTTTATTTCATGCGTGTTGTTAGATATTACTTTTGTTGTAGAAAAAATTAATTATTAGGTGCACCGAAGGTTGTTTTCTAGATTTTAAAGCCCTTGTTGGCCCTTTGTGATAAAATAAAAATAAGATGTAACAATATGTGTACATGTAAATTTGTAAAAATTGTATGTACTCTTCAAACTTGATTATCTCTGGACCACTAAATTTATTATTATTAAAACCCATGACTTTCTTCAGTTCATTTGACTAATATAAAGGTAAATAATTAAAAATCTAGTAGTTTTGTAAATTCTTTTGGAAAAAGTTATTTTTTATATAGAGGAATCTTATGTATATTTTATTGCAAGTAATATTCTGTTTAAGACTTATTTTTTATAAAATGTATCGACTGAAAGCTCATTGATCAGGTCCATCTTATGTTTCTGTTTTAGCTGTTTATTTGTTTATACAACCTCACTTTCTAATCTTGATAGGCCGTTTTTCTCTCTGAACAGTGCTGTGTTGTTCTGTATGAAAGTTGATTTTTGTGAAGCCAGATGGTTATGGAGTATGAGATATATATTGTATGGAAGACCACTAGTAGTATAGGGTAGAAACACTTTAACATGACAAGATCTAAGACTGTATTGCTTGTACAGGTTTATAGTTTCTCAGCCAATATGTTCCAAACCATTCTAGAAACTAAAGATAACAGACTAGATAAAAAAATGCATACATTTTCCCACACAAGAAATAATAGAATGATTACCTTATTCCATGTATTACACACAAGAAGCAGCCTATGTGCGTCATCAAGATATAAGTTTACAGTATACTCTTTCATTTTTCTGTTAATTAAATTCCTAATGAGTTGGAAAATGGTAGTTGGCCAAGTCATGTAAAGATTATTTCCCCAAAATGTAATATCATTTTGTATTTGTTATTACAGCTTGTTTAACTTAACTGCAGTGGCACAGAGGTTTCAATTTGGAGTAAGCATATTATTTCATATTGGTTTTATACTTTCATTTAGGTTATAAGCATAGAAAACATGTTTAATAATCTTGTATCACACTAACTGGTGATATTAATATTTTATTTTATAATCTCTCTTCTCAGCTGTTGAGGTTTACTTTGTAGGCTTAAGTTTACATGTAGGTAAGCTTTAGAAAGTCTTTTGTGAAGTAAGAGTTTTTAATTTGACAAAAAATAATACCAAATATAACATCCTTCATTAATGTGAAACAGTTTACTGATGTTAAGCATTTGTACCAATATTTAAAGATTTGAAATGAAAAAAACCAATATATTGCTATTGCATACTGTCTTCAATTCGTGCTCAGTTTTACTGTATTTTTAAAGACAAAGATAAATGCAATAATTTTAGGATTATGTTATTTAAATATATCATCAGTTTATATAAGTATCCAAAAACAATAAACTTGTAATTAGGGAATAAAAGATGTAGTTTAAATGAATATATCTGGTATTGTTGCTGCTCCTGTGCTGGATATGTCTGGTATTGTTGCTGTTCCTGTGCTGGATGTGTCTGGTATTGTTGCTGCTCCTGTGCTGGATGTGTCTGGTATTGTTGCTGCTCCTGTGCTGGATGTGTCTGGTATTGTTGCTGCTCCTGTGCTGGATGTGTCTGGTATTGTTGCTGCTCCTGTGCTGGATGTGTCTGGTATTGTTGCTGCTCCTGTGCTGGATGTGTCTGGTATTGTTGCTGCTCCTGTGCTGGATGTGTCTGGTATTGTTGCTGCTCCTGTGCTGGATGTGTCTGGTATTGTTGCTGCTCCTGTGCTGGATGTGTCTGGTATTGTTGCTGCTCCTGTGCTGGATTTGTCTGGTATTGTTGCTGCTCCTGTGCTGGATGTGTCTGGTATTGTTGCTGTTCCTGTGCTGGATATGCGAGTTCTGAAATGTACATAGGGAGGAACAGCTTTGTAAATCTAATACTTTAACATCATCTTCATGTGATAACTTACAATGTTTCATCATTAGAGAGTAATACATATTTAGTCCATGCATGTTGGATAATTTTGAGATTTAACATGTACCTTACATGTTTACATGACTAAACACTGGTGTATCTTGTTCAAAATAATTTTCATGTTAAAAATATCATAAAGGATGATGACAAAGTTACTAAATGCCACTGTTTTACTTTTAATATTTTTCAACTTTAAAAACTATAGTGTAAGGGAAAAAAAAAGTTTAACTCTGTGGGAAGGTTATTTTGAAAAAAATAATCATGTTGTTAATGCCTTTTATCATTCTCAAATTTTATGTTATATACAACTATATGAAGGAAGATTTTTGTTTTGCATTAATTGGAGTTTCTATTCAGTTTTTATGTTCATGTGCTATTAAAACTGTTCATGCCATTGTAGAAGGTGTATCATTGCTATTATTATTCCCCCCAGTGGCTCAGCGGTATGTCTGCAGACTCGCACACTAAAATCCGGGTTTCAATACTCGTGGTGGGCAGAGCACAGATAGCCCATTGTGTAGCTTTGTGCATAATTCAAAACAGCTATTATTACTCAAATTATGTGATCACTGGAGATTCATAATCAATCAAATCATATGATTGCTGAAGGTGTATAATTACCCGAATGATATACCTTCCCAATCATATGATTTGGATAGTGACATATTTCTATTGACCAAATAATTTGCATACTGTTATATAACTTCATAGGAGTTGGGTGGAAAATTCCAAACAGGATATTAACATCCTCCCATTGATCATATGATTTGGATGGTGAAATACTTCCAGGAGTCATATGGTTTGGGTAGTGATATATGTACAGTTGTCATGTAGTTTGGGTGGTGACATACTTTCAGCAATCATATGATCTAAATCACGGTATATCTCTGTTGATATATAACTTGGGTAATGATAAACTTTCCACAATAATATGATTTGGCTTATGATATAGCTTTAATAATTATGTAATTTGGGTAATTTGACATGCTTCCTCATGAGTTGGGTAGAAAATGCCAAACTAGACATTGATATATCCCCATTGAAACCATATAACTTGGATAATGACATACCTCCAGAAATCATACGAGTTGAGTAGAAAATTGTAGGACAGTTGGTTTCACACAATAAATTCGAACATTACTTCATTGTATTTAAATAGAAGCATTGCTAGGGGTTTATTTCCACAGATTATTAATAATTATTTCTGTAGCATAGTGTAAGAATAAATATTAAACGTAATAAGTAATAAGTGTAGTTCATTTTTATACTGCGTATAAAAAAATTGTATATAGTTTATCCTCCAACACGAGTTCTTCAGTTAAAACCATGTTATATACAGCGTTTTGTTTATGAAGGAAAACGTCAAGTTGTTATTTAGTCTTAAAAACTGTTGTAACATTGCGATTTAGAGACTCATTTTCAAAATTATAAACATAGCTTTCTACAAACCAGGGTTAACTGCTGGCAAAAACTAACAAATAATAATTAAATAAGTACACACACACAAACTGACGTCACTTCGTAAAGGTTCCGCTTTAGGTGTAACTAGCGTCATGTGACCAAGTACGATGTCATTAGAGTTTATTTATGTTACCAGGAGATAACAAAAATGTTTTTTTCTTTTTCTTTGTTGTTGTTCACACATGTTTTGGTACCTGTAGTCTTTACAAAATGTAAGAAGGTATGGCTGCTGAGGGAGGTAGAAGACCAGTGGACCCTCCTATTTCATATTATTAAGTATTTTTTTACTTTGGGTTGTAACTGCCATTACGGTCTAGATTGTATACCACGAAGCATTTTTTAGCAAGCTCTCTGTGAATGCAAAATATTTATACAGGGAGAAATTATTAGGAGCATTTATTATTAAGGAGAAATTATTATTAACATTTATTAGAAACACATTTTTTTATTATTCCCTTAACGGTTGTAGCCCAGAATATTAAACTGTTGAAAGTAGTGATAAACATTTGAAGGCGTTGTTGTAAATATTTGATGTCCGAGACCCACACTGAACGTCACTCACTTTCTTAGAAGTAACTAATTCTCAACTATGGCACTTCGTGGGAAGTTAACTCGACCTACTCGTCAGCTGTTTATTTTCATGTATAATTCTATTGACAACTTTAGTACTTTAAAATAGAAATTATGAGCTTTGAATTTTATTTTGTTGTATTAAAAAATAGATTAAAATGTGTACAGTACCGTAATTGGGCCAGAGGTTGATTTATTTTTTTATGTATGAACATTTTTCAAAATATTTAATTCATTTCTAAATCTTCTCTGCCTTTCTGTTTCTGTGAGCTCTGAAGTCGGTTATGTAATCATTCTTCCGTTGTTTTGAGATAATAAATCTCGTGATCACTATCTACCAGGTCTATAAGTGTGACGAAACCATTTTTGCGACCTTCCAGTTGATAAGTAATGGAACTAATTTACCTAAGGCTCTTGGGCCTGTCGTATAGTGAGACATTGGTTAGCAATGTGAAAAAGACGTTTATTTTAGAGTTGCATCACTTTTTATTCTCACGGTTCGAAACTATGTTGGAAGTTATGCCTAAAGATAAATTATTTCAGAAAAAAAATGGGCTATGTTTAAAGCAAGAAAGATAATATATCGTAAAAGTCGTAGGGAATAGGCGTGACCTATTGGTTAAGGTTGAAAAAGTCCCAGGCTGGAGTTTGCAATAAGTAGCTAAAAATTTTATAGGGGTTGGCACATTTTAAACGTAACTCGCTTCACATATTTTGTTAAAACTAGCCCTAAGACGGTGGGTTCTGTTAACCTGCTGCTTTCCTTGCGATGAGAAATTTAATTATGGATGGTTATATATGAAGGTAGGTACCTCAGAACTTAGTTTTGTTCAGGTATAAAATGCCAAGTATCTCAAAATATATTGTAGGGTACATATAATTTGGTTCGTTTTATACAAAACGAAATATCTCTAACAATAACCAAGTCTAATTTGAAAAAACAACAACAACAAAAAACATTGCATGTATGAAGATTTAAAAAAAAATGAACACCTTATCCTGGTGGAGCTTTGTTTGTTTTGAATTTCGTGCAAAGCTATACAAGGGCTATCTACCGTAGCTGCCCCTAATTTAGCAGTGTAAGGCAGACCATCGTGGTCTGGTGGCTAAGGTTCTCGATTCGTAATCTGAGGATCGCGGGCTCGAATCTCCATCACACTAAACATGCTCACCATTTCACCCGTGGGGGCGTTATAATGTAACGATCAAACCTACTATTCGTTGGTAAAAGAGTATCCCAAAAAGTTACGGTGAGTGGTGATGACTAGCTGCCTTCCCTCTAATCTTACACTGCTTAATCAGAGACGGCTAACACGGGCAGACCTAGTGTAGCTTCACACAAAATTGAAAAAAAAACAAAAAAAACTATCCATTGTAACTCTTGGACTATTCGTGTACCAATGAATAGTGTGATTGGTCGTACCATATAATGTCACCATGGATGGACATGTCTGATGTGACAGGACTTTGAACACGCGACTCTCAGATTATGAGTCGAGCATCCCAACCACCTAGCCATGCAGTTTCGACTGGCGAAGTGTGATTTAATAAGTGTTTCGTGTAGTATTACACCACAATAAGTCTGAATGCGATATTATACACAATATTGAAATATAATGTTTATTCTTATATTAAACACATGTTAGGTGTTATGCTTAGTTCAAGGTCCATACACGTTTTTCTTGAAATTGAAAGCATTTATAATATTAGTGTGAATTTTTTTAAAAACAATGATGTGAAAATAAGAACACGTGCATAAATAAGATATTATAACAGTATGGAGATAGACAATAGTACTGTTAATAGGAAAGACTGTGCTTACGGTAATCCAGTTTAATCCTGGAATTACCTTTGGTTATCGGTGTGAATTCCAAATATTTTAAAACGCATCGAAATTATTTATGCGTCAAATTGCATAAATGCCCATGATTGTTTATACTGCCCCTAATACTATACCAATCGCACAAAATACCATTAGTTTTATATTAACCACGCGAATTATGTACTGCATGTTGTATGTGTTTTACGTAGAAAATAAATCATTTCGCAGTTTTTTTTGTTTTTTTTTTGCGATGTATGTCCACTGATTGTTGTGACTGGTAAATACAAAATTACTCAAAGTAATAGTGGCTCCCAACGCTAATAAGCGATATACAAATAAATTGGTGTTTTTCGTTTCTAAGCTGAAATTGAAACCAATTTGTTGCAACATATTGTAAGACGGTGGCTTACTGAAACTACTTGGATGTTAATCAGTTAATCGCTGTATATGATTGTATTTCATTGCTTAATATCAGGTTCACATTTTATTCCTTCAGACTAAAGCGATATGTAATGTTTTTTTAAAAAATTATTCTATAGTACTAATCCTCTAGGATTTATACAGCGTTATGACTCGAATTCTGTGCTTTTTTGGATTGTAATTTGAGAACTTAAAATCAATGTGACGATCATGGCCTTTCTTGGGCAGACGGAAAATATACGGTGTGAAATAAGGGTAGGGTTAAAAACATCAGTTTTGTAAATTATCGGAAATGAATTAATATACATTGGTAGAAATGATGTTTAACGTTCTGGGCTACGTATCGGAAGCTTCAGAGTTCAAGCCGACGATGTGCTACTGAACACGTTATTCATTTTCAGCTTTGACGTTATTAAAAAAAAATGTGGCAGTCCAACCTGTTAGTGGCTGAAAGTAGCTATGTAAATAGCGGGCGAAACGAATTGCTTAGCTGTTCTTCACGAGGTCACAGTTCTAAATTATGGACAACTTTGCATGAAGCATGGGACTTCTTACTAGACCATCTGGCCAGTATGTAAGAAGAAATACCAAATACCGGACAGTGTTTATGTTACTATTAATGCATCATCTTTAGTTGGTGTTAGTAAAGAATGAAAGAAGTGTTATTTTATCAATAAGCTATTTATTTTTTTCTTAAAAATAAGACGTGACTAAGCGACTCAGAATGATTCTGAGTTTTCTTTTGTTTTTACAAGTAAAAACTCTTAGCTCATAGCTCCGTCATCTTTTGATTGATCTGAGATCTAATTTCAGTTTTGGACTTAAACTTTGGTTAAACCCTTTAGATTGATATATTTGACTACGCTCAGTGTATTATGGATTATTTTGATTCTGCTTAAATAATTTCAGTTTAAGGATAAGTATGTAGAGGTCCTGATGAGTTATAATATCCAATCGGATATGCGCGCGTTCTACGTTTGATATTGCTGGAGCACAAAAATATAACTAATATAAAGGGGGAAAATGCCTCGTAGATTAATTCACTCAAATCTTGCCTGAAAGAATTTTAAGTGGCATGACTTATAGTTTTCCTATTTTCCTCTACAGCTAAGTCTCAAGAATGAAAATGTGAATTTTGAATGGTAAAATAGTTTATACTTTCTGTAAATACATTTTCCATTAAAATATAATGTATATGCATTCAGCTGTTTAATATTCGAACTTGTATAACCTGTATACCTTACCTTGGCAAGAGACGCGATGACACAGTTACTGAATTGTTAACTATGACTCGGTTCAGAGTTTAAATGTTTATAACTCTTAAATCCGGAGTTAATATTTATTTGTATTTGTAGAAACAACATTAATCAGGGCTGACGTTACAAATTTTTATGTAATTTCTTGTAATTAAACTTTACTAACAGTGGTATTAATGTCACGTGCCTAATTCCAATTTATTAATTTGTTCAGATAATCTTTTGTCTTTGAAAAAAAACGTGGAATCAACACATTGAAAGGAAAGTGTAAAAGCTGCCCAATGTCTCTTCGTATTTCTTCTTGGGGTCGCTCCTCTTCAATTGAGTGTTTACCCAGGAACTATAGACTCGAAAAGCAGTTGAATGTACCCAAATCCGAGAAAACAAATGAAATAACCTTCAAGGAAGTTGTGGAAATGGGTGACTCGGACAGGGATGGTAATGACTGCTTTTTATCAAAGACGTTTGAAACACGGAATAATGCTATTGAAATGAATAGAGGTGCAGACTTTGAAGATGTGACCAAAATGTTTCGTAGGTCGTTAGAAATAAGTGATCTTTACCTTCAAAGATGTAGTGTTGACAGTGGTCATGCCAGTTTTGACAGCGAGATGTCTCCCGATTCTCTGAGAAGTAGTAGCTATCCACTGGATGAAAAGGGGACTTCAGAATCCTTTGGACAATGTATTCAAATTTATTCTTCTCCGAGATGTGTTTCTTCAACGGTTACTGCCCGCACACACAGGTCTTGCAGTACAGACTCGGCCATCGAACAGGGTAACGAAGGTTTTACACGTTTATCACTTCCGTTTGAAACCCATAGTAACACTTTTTGTGCGATGACGTCAGGTAACGATGAGAAAACCCGAGAAGAGGTACACAGAAAACGATCTGTGACAATAATGCAGTCGATTTCTTGTCCAATGCTTACAATGCCTTCGGTGGTCGTAAGTGACCATAGCAGTTTCGCTGACAAGGATATTCAAATATCGGACGGGTACGTGAAACCTTCTCAGGATTATCTTCAGGTCACGTTGGACGATATAGCTGTGTGTGCTTCTAAGAGTCGTCGTTTGTCGGATTCCAGTACGTGTTCATTCATCTCCAGTCTTTCTTCTGTCTCATTGGATGATGATGATGCTTGTCAAAGTGACGTCAGCGAGACCTCAGTAGCAAGTAGTTCCAAGGTAAGGGCAGGATGTTTTTAAAAATCTATAAATTGTATATTTTTAGTTTATAATACGGTACCAAAACTGAGACAGTGGCTCAAGTGCCTAAACTATTGAAAAATGTTTTAGCCTGTATGCTTTGCAGGGAGGATTATCCTGTGGATCTGTGAAGTGGAATAAAATATTATAATTGTTTATATTTACCATCCTTAACATTAAATTAATTATTTAAAAAACAGTGGTAGGAATTTCTTTTGAAGGAAACAACAAAAACTATTGGTTATCTAACCCTTTGGTCGGTGACGGAAATGTTCGTTATGATCAAATTTTAACGCTAGTAAAATCAGTTATGTCTGTTTGTTTTCTTTGGAACAGGCCATATAACCATAAATTTCTAAGCCATAAACAAAACACATTAACATGAAACAAAATACGTTGCTTATTGCTGAAAGGGATTCTCGGGTCCAAGCTACAACGTGGGATTATAAAATGTATCCTAGGTTTTGGAGGTGAGTGCGAAATTAGGACCCAAATTGCGGTGGGGATACACCGTCTACCAGTCTTAACCTTCAATTCGCTGGTTTCACAATAGAAAATTAGAAATTAGGAGAACGAAATGCGGGTGCTTAAGCCTACAATGCCCCACATCTATTTCACCCTTCACTGCCTGCAGACAGTTGTGGGAACGTGACTGCGCTCCCAAGTTAAAATAAGAAAAAATATATAAACATAAAAGGATGAAAAATAAGATGGAGCTAAGAAAATGGCAACAATTCTTTATATATATATATATATAAGAAATTCATTTCTCTCTGAATGTAAGACGAATACATTATTTGTACGTTCATACAGGAGTTTTTATATTGTTTACTAATAATCAGATAAACAGTGATTTTCTTTACCATTCTTTTTAGGTCGAGCATGGCCAGGTGGTTAAGACACTCGACTCGTAATCCGAGGGTCGCCAATTCGAATTCCCGTTACACCAAACATGCTCGCCCTTTCAGCTGTGGAGGCGTTATAATGTCTGTCAATATCACTATTCTTTGGTAAAAGAGTAGCCCAAGATTTGGCTGTGGTTGGTGATGACTAGTTACCTTCCCTCTAGTCTTACACTGCTAAATTAGGGACGGCTAGTCCTGTGTAGCTTTGCGCGAAATTAAAAACAAACAAACCTTTCTTTCTACTGGTCTTGCTCCCTCCCCCAGAAGTGACACAACCTTACGTCTACGGACTTTCAGTGTTAGAAACTGTGTTTCGATACCCATGGTGGACAGAATTGTTTTATGTTTAAATTCAAACAAACAATCTATTGGGTGGTGTCTCCTGATGGACCAGCGGTAAGTTTATAGACTTACAACGCTAAAATGCGGGGTTTGATTTCCCGCAGTGAATACAGTAGAAGTTCGTGTAGCTTTGTTTCAAAATGGGCTGAACTAAGTTGTCGTGGCTTAGTTGTTAGCATGCCTGGGCAGTGAATCCAAGGTTTCATGGTTCGCATTTCATTGCCGCTTAAGCGCGCTCCACACCTTGAGCCTGTTTGTGTACAATAAGAATGATGGCTAAGCATCCCACCTTTCAGTCGAATAAAGGTAGTGAGGTTAGTGCTAATGACAAGGTCCATCTAAGCTGTGGTCATCCGTCATGGATGTAGCTTTCTATCAGATAAGTCCAGTTTTTCGTATGTACTGTTTCCATTTTATTCCTGTTTCCGCTATTATATCGTTCCTCCATCTTTTCCTTTACCTTTCCTTAGATCATTTTTGTATCCTAGGTTTTCATTTCATTGTTATTAATGTCCACTTACTGTTGTAATAGGTTGCTAGATGCTCAACCCATTTCCATTTAGTTTTTAGAATGAACCTTGCTGTATATGTGTTGTTTTTTTATTCTGTCATTTGTCCATCTGTCTTGTAGTATATGAAATATTTTGCTCTATATAGTTCTTTGTGTGGACTGTATCTTTTTCCTTATCTCTTTTGCTAGTGCCCATGTTTGGCCACATGTTGAGATTGGTAATACAGAGTGATTCCTTATCATTTTCTTCAAAGTTATAGGGATATCTTGATAATGACAAGTTAGTTGCCTTTCCTGTATTTAATCAATTCAGTATTAGGGACGGCTATGCTCGGATAACTCTTTGGGCAGCTTTGCACAAAAATTATGAATAATTAAACAAACCATAAGCAATAAATTAAGAAATACTTTGTTGTTCTGGCCACAGCATTGTAATTATTGTTGTTTACTTATCATATATCTGTAGAGGAAGAAAGTGGGACTTGTACTATTTTTTACATCATGGCTGTACAAGTTTTCATTTCGATAATGTATTACTATCCTATTGTGTGTATTTATCATTGTGTAACTTTTAAAACTGCTGTAGTTTTCAAATGAAAATAGTTTACATTGTAATTATGAAATTACCGCTTTTTACAGTTATAAATTTTTCTTTTAATAAGCATTGGTTAGAACAAAGTTTTTTGTGTTGTTTTTTCTGCCAAATTCTCTTTGTTATGTTCATGTGAGGATTGAAGATATAGTTTCTGGTTTTAAATAATTTATCTCAAACTGCAGTTGTCAAGGTTTGCTATCCTTGTCAGTTACTTCGGGTCATTTTTGTTATGTTTAAGCTCTATGAAAGTAATGTTATGGGCTGTGTAATGGGTTAAGTAAGTTGCATATGACTGACAGCCTTTAATAAACATATAAACTTTGCGAGTTATTAGTCATGAAAATAATTGAGTACTAACAATATAGTTTTTGTAAATTCATTTTGCAACAGTTCACTTCTTATAAGCTCAAGTATTTATATAAAAAAAACAACAAAACCTTCAGCTCGTCTCGCACGTTTCTTTATATTGAAATATTGACATCAACATCGTTTTATATCATAGAAATGATACAATTTCTAACAATTATCTTCACGCACTCTAACGGATTTTTTTATTATATATTTACTTTAATATCGACGTGCAAGTTAATCTATACATAGAAATACATAAAACTTGTATTATTAAATGTGTATTGCGAAATTCCATCCTATTCCCTAAATTTGTTGAAAATTTTCGAGTGTAAGAACCAACTATATGTATTTGACGAAGTAGTATCGTGTTGTTGGGCCAATTGAAATTTCTAGAATCTTGCCTTATATTTTATAAACCGACGCGCCAAGAGACAATATATGTTGTTGGTTTGCTACAGTTGGTATACCATAAACCTTGGAATTTATAACTGTGATTAACGCTTAGTAATTGGAAATTGCGCATATTTGACCAGAAACGTTTATAGATTTCGAACATTAAAAACTATAATTTCAGCAGATTAACATCGGGCGTTAGTATTTTTACAAAGACATAGTATACCTTCAGCAGTAATCTAACAGCACGAATTTCATTACATGATCTAATAACTTTTTTTTTCTCACTACTATAGAAACTGTTTGTTCTTCTTCAGAGTGCTGCTGTGAAAACGTGCATAGCTCTAAATTTAAAATTATTTGGAAAGTACGTTGCTGGTGGGTACAAGTCTCAAAGTCCAGGAAGCTCTTAAATTTAGCGAGAATGTAATTCATGTAACTTGCAACTGATCTCCTTATAAAACCCTTAGGATAAATATTGGTATTTATAAACTACTAACTTACCAATAAACAATAAAATATCATGGGGGTACAATAATCTGTGGTCATGTAATGTACAATTTATCCAGTTTAATTCAACATCCAGAACAGTTTATTTTTCGCCATGTTTATTAAATTAGTAATCCTCACTTGTTACAAACTTGTTAAATTAAAACTCTCTTAATTATAAACTGTTTCAGTGGCTCAAATTCCGGCTTATTCAATACTGAAAGAGATTATTTCAAGTGTCCTCAGGGATTCGTATTTTCCATAAAGAATGAAATTTTAACCATATTGGGGAATATAAATTATTACTGTCATATTTAAGGTTGTGCGTAACGCTATATGAATCTATTAATATTTTATGAAATCTATTTCCTTTAATTTCCGTAGTGTATATTTGTATATAGAATATACTTTAATACTAGAAATAAACGATAGAACTAATTTTATTTTTAATTGGACAAATCGTTTTGCTTTACAGTTGATTTAGGAGCGTTTTGTTAAAACAAACTTTAACTGTTAGTAGAAAGCCTCAAATGATTTAAATAATAAGAAATTAAAATCGAATTTTGAGCGTGCATTTCTATATGTGACGAACAAACCATTGGACCAGAGGTTTTCGTTACAAATGTTAATAACAATCAAGAAAGCATGACAAGAACTAAAAAAGTAACACTACAAAATGACCTTTCAGCTAAACTTTTTAACCAAGTGTGACTAAACATGTCTTCTCTGAAACTTTTTTTTTATCTTGTTTGATGAAACTATTCCTTTGAAAATACAGAAACGCTCAAAACTTGGCGCAATATCGCAAACTCAACCTCCACAGAAACTGTGAACACTGGCTCAGATATTAATTCAATTTCTGTAATTTGTTCAACTATGGATTCAACAAATCATGAAGCTTCCATATGTCTCACTAAACGCCCTTTCGATACCAAAAAGCGACAACCTAACTCACGCGAACAAAGATATTGAAACGAAAATGTGACTGTAAAGGTTCGGAATGTCTTACAAAGACATAGAAATCATCAATCCTAACTTAAATTTCCAACAGCGAGTAACTCTTGAAAAGAACTTAAAGATAACATCATCATCATCATCAAATAATCGGACAGATGTAAAGGTTTTGTAATTATGAACAAAAATATTCGATCAACTTAATGTTGAGAATAAATTTCAAATACTTAACAAGTGACCCTACGAAAAAAGTTGAGCTTTCAGCAAAATAGATTGACTATGAACTTGCAAAGACTAGCGAACTCCTTTAAGAGGTTACTGGATGAACTTAAAACCTGCTAGAAGCCTCATCCCAGAATTACACGGTTTACCAAAGTAACGTAAAACCGGATATCTATAGTTTTAACATATGAAAATGCAACTGAAATCCTTATTATTTTGGTGTCGTTACTAATTTACGTTCCTAGTGCACTTTAAATAATACCCAAAACTTGCTATCGCAAATCACGGATATGTCTCTTAGTGACTAACACAACAATACTGTTTAGATTGCTTTGTTTTGGAATTTCTCGCAAAGCTACACGAGGGCTATCAGTGCTAGACATCCCTAATTTAGCAGTGTAAGATTAGAGGGCAGGCAGTTAGCCATGACTGCCCACTGCCAACTCTTTTACCAACGAATAGTGGGATTGACCTTCACGTTAGAACGCCCCCACGGCTGAAAATGTGAGCATATTTGGTGTGACGAGGATTCGTACCCGCGACCTGTAGATTGCGAGTCTAGAATCCTAACCATCTGGACATGTCGGTACCTTTACATTGAACGTCGAAGCTCTTTACGTGTCTATACAGAAGATGTCCTTCAATGCAGTAAGTGAACTAATGCCGAATCACATAAAGAGTTTGTACGTACATGGACTGACAACAGAAATCTTGCGTTTCATCCTTCACAATGGATATTTTTGTTTTTAGAACAATGTATCTCCAATTCAGTGGTTTTCAATGGGCAATAGCATCGCTGTTATTTATGCTGTAATATTTATGCATATATTTGAAACAATGACAACAAGTAACGTAAAAATACCAACACTGGACCTGATTTCTGGCTTAAATACATCGATGACGCGTTTGAAGTGTGAAACCACGGTCTTCCTTCTCTAACCTTATTTTTGTATCTCGGTGTAACAGCGGTAAATCTTGGAACTTACAACGCTAAAATCAGGGATTCGATTTCCCTCGATGGACACAGCAGATGGCCCGATGTGGCTTTGCTGTAAAGTAAACAACAAAAAAGCGCAGATAAACCTCTTGTAGCTTTGCAGGAAATTCAGACAAACTGATCAAACTTTTAGACGTTCTGAATTCCATTAACCCCACATCCAATTTGTACTGCACTTTCTTAACGTCATTCAAAGGATCGACAGGAACAATAATACACTACTTGTTTTAAAGTAGTTAAACCTTTCTTAACTTCAATTCATATCAGCCCATAGTTTCCAAAAATTAGAGAATTAAAGCGAATCGATTGCAACTGTAGTGAAAAGAAAACCAACAAAAGCAATACAAGCTTTGATTGTTTGTTTGTTTTTACTTTTGCGTAGAGCTACACAAGAGCTATACGCGCTAGCCTCCCTAATTTAGCAGTATAAGACAAGAGGGAAGGCTGTTGGTCACCACCACCCACCACCAACTATGGGGCTACTCCTTTCACTAACGAATAGTGAGATTGACCGAAACATGACAACGCCCCCACGGCTGAAAGGGCGAGCATGTTTGGTGCGATGGGGATTCGAAACCGCGACCCTCAGATTACGAGTCGAACGCCTTAACCCACCTGACCATGCCGGGCCTACAAGCTTTGAACTAAAAATCACTTTTGAACAACGAAGTACCGACATTTTACATCAAATAAATATGTAAGGACTATGACGTGCAAAATTAGCAAGGACTATGACGTGCAAAAACGAGCATTGCACTTCCAACATTAAAGAGGATAGATAGACAAGGAGGATGAAAACCTATTTTCCAAGATAACACAAAAAATTGATTTAGTAACACCTTTAAAATAAAAAGTATAATGAGGAAATACGAATTGTCGATTAAAGTTAAAGATCGGCCAGGTCCAACCCTGAAATGCCAAGTTTCAAAATCTCGGTACCATTACCTTACAACGTAATAATGATCATTGCCTTAGAAAAAGCAAACAAACTTGTTTGCGATTTAAAGTTGAATGTATTATTTTCCATGAGCCCCCCAGTGGCTCAGCGGTATGTCGGCGGACTTAACGCTAAAATCCGGGTTTCGATACCCGTGGTGAGCAGAGCACAGATAGCCCATTGTGTAGCTTTGTGCTTCATTCAAAACAACAACAACAACTATTTTCCATGTTATTTACCAGTTTGCATGTAAAATCTACCATCATACGTACATAAGGGAAACCGGAAAAAACCCTATATAGCGGGTTCGAGTTCTAGTTACACCAAACATGTTCGCCCTTTGAGCCGTGGGGGTGTTATAACGTGACGGTCAATCTCACTGTTCGTTTGTAAAAGATTAGTCCAAGAGTTGGCGGTGGGTGGTGACGACTAGCTGCCTTACACCTAGTCTTACACTGCTAAATTAGGGAATGTTAGTACAGATAGCCTTCGTGTAGCTTTACGCGAAAAAAAACAGCGTTAAAACTAGTCTTACGTATAATTTTCATTCCGTAGTTTTGACAAGCTTTATGTTACAAGTCATCTAAGTTTTTATATTTGGTATTACAATAGGTTTTGGCAGTCATCTTAACTCATATTAGAAACTGGAATAATTATATATATGCTTCGTCCCAATGCTTAACTCAACTTGTTACGAAAATTTGCATAAAGCTACAAAAGGGCTAAACTGCTGTAGTTGACACTAATTTTGAATTGATAAATTATAACGGGAAGGCAACTGGCCAACGTTTATCATCAACTAAAGGTAAAATTGTTTGTTTTTGAATTTGAATTTTGCGCAAAGCTACTCGAGGGATATCTGCCCTGGCCGTCCCTAATTTAGCATTGTAAGGCTAGAGGGAAGGCAGCTAGTCATCACCACCAACCGTCAAATCTTGGATTACTCTTTTACCAACGAATGGTGGGATTAACTGTAACTTTATAACGCCCCCACGGCTGAAACTGCAAGCATGTTTGGTGCGACCGTCATTCGAACCAGCGACCCTCTGATTACGAGTCGAACGCCTTAACATGCTTGGCCGTGCCGGGCCGGTAAAATTGTAACGTGAGAGCCTCATGCTGTAATTATTTAGTTAAACCGTCTGCTGTGGCCTGCATTTTAGCCTATTTAAAGCTCATTAGCACAGCTTAGGTTAGCAAACCAAAAAAGTACAGTTAGGCCTGTAATGATTATTTGTGTGTAGTATTTATGATTCTATTTTCAATATTATCTTTGGTGATAAAGAAAATGAATCTGTGACATGTATTTATGCACATTTTACCAGAGATCTGTTTGTAAAACTGTTGTCGAAAAAAGCTGAATGAGCCATAAACAAAACTGTAATCTAACCTATATAAAAGCCAGTGTATGTCACGCCATGTTCGATTTCTAGAAATAGGAGTCATAGAAACCAAAATCTATTTATTCACATAGAATAGTTTAATTACTCTCTGCTCGTTATGATTTTAGTGACGGAGGGTGCAAGGGGGCTGTGAAACCTTGTTTTTTTTGTTGTTTTTTTTAATAAGAAGCTTAAAGTAAAAGACGTAGTGTGGGGTCACTTTAATCTAGAAACGATTTAAGATTAAAATACAATCGATATTTTTATTTTCATGATAAATTTCATGCAGTTGGCTAAAGACTATTTTTCGCTATATTACCAATGTTTTTAATTAAGAAACATGTATATATTTTAATCAACGATACTGCAAGGTAGGAAATCAGCATTTTCCCGCTTCTGGTATTAGTACATTTGGTACATTGAATAACTTAAATATTAGGTTATATTTTTGTTGGTAAGCGACATAAAATAGCCGTAATCGGGACCTAGTGTTAGCAAAACTAACTGGCTTTTATCCATATTAGAAGCTGTTACTGATAACACAGGCTTGCGAATTTAAACTTCATGAAGTTATTGGTTTTAATAACGGATTTTACATGATTCAGCACCGCAGATTTCGATTTTTTTTTTTTTTTTTTTTTTTACGACGGAAAGATTTTTTGAAATCGAGAAGAAAGAAGAAAAACTTCTCGGATCAACTTTACAGCAAATAGAATATGTTTTGGTCATTTATGCAGCTTTTTGTTGCCTTAGTGACGAATAAATAATATGAATAATTATGTCAAAATGCACGCACAAACAAATAATATCCAGCAATAACAAGCCATATGGCCTGTTAACCATTTATATGCTATCGGTGTATTTCTCGTTGTGTAACGACCTTTCAAAACAATAACACCATTATAAGCCTGTGTAATTATTGTACAAATCCGCCCTGAATTCATATCGTAAAGTCCCCCAGTGGCACAGCGGTATGTTAGCGGGCTTGCACACTAAAATCCGGGTTTCGATACCCGTGGTGGGCAGAGCGCAGATAGCCCATTGTGTAGCTTTGTGCTTAATTCAAAACAAACAAACAATCATATCGTAAATTATCTTATTTGCCAACATTTTAATAACTCGATTGCAGTTTTCTGTCTTTATATTGGTCAAGTTTGGTAAAATAATATATTTTAGTTGGCTGTAAAATGTGAGGTTAGGGGGTATGCTATGACTATACTATACGTTAGTAACTAATATATTTTACGTAACAGCGATTACAGGAAATTTGAAATCGAATCAAATGTTATGCAGGTGAATAACATAACTGCTTCTTGATAAAAACAAAAACAAAAAAACCTTTAAATATCTTGCATCAACATTCTGATGTCTTTAGTGACATCATGTGATAAGGTTTATATAGGTGTGGAAATGTTTATAAAGTTACCGGCTGGTTGGATACAGCCTGGTTTATGCAATTTAAGTAATCTCCATGTTAGCGGAATATCCACACTTCACAGAAGAAATCTGTAGAATTCTGGAAATTGGTGCTTTTGACACAAAGAAGTTTTGTAATAAAATTTCCTCTTTAATTAGATAATAAGCGTTTGCTTTGATATTTGATTTGAATCTATAAAAATAAATATATCACTAATTTGTACCTGAAATAAAGAAATGAAGCTACTGTTTAAGCAGTGTGTTCCAAATAAATTTAATTTTCGATAAAACATTATGTTCATATGATTAAATGATACAGTATATTGAAATATGACGTTATTGTTTTTCAGTCATCATGCTAAAGTTATAGGTTACAGGCCTCAGACTATTTTTAAATTCACAACTACGGACCATCAGACTTAAAGAGCTTGGGAACCACTGGTTTGAAAAAGACCATTTGGGGATGCAGTTTTTGTTAATTTTGAAACGTTTGAAATGTACGGTAATACAAAAGCTCTAAATGTCACGGGATAATTTCTTTTTTTTATCTACAGTTTTTACTAGTATGAAATATGAGCTTACACGTACATTAATTCATGTTGGCTTGTTACTAAGCGATATTTTAAACTTTTTTGTTTGTTACACAGAAGAGAAAATTCTTTAAATAAAGGGAAGTGAACTCGAAATTAAAACCCACGCCAAACGTTCGTGTGAAAGGAAATATATGTCGTAGAAGAAAGTAAATATTTATATACTTTTGGCACTACACTTGTTAAGTGTATTGCTTCAAGTGCTGTGTATTATTTTACAGTCTGTATTTTCTACAAATATACACAGACATATCATGTACTTATGCACCAAACTTTTATAGAGAAAAGTAAATGAATAAATACGTATTTATGATATAAATAAATCCAGCAAAACCAATTTATTTACAATTGCTACACCTCTATTACAACATATTTCGTACATCAATTCAATAAGTTCGTTTTACCTCTAATTCTTAAACATTTGTTAACATACCTCGGCTATATAACTGATTCATCTTCAGGTATATGTAAATATTCGCAATTTTTACTTTGCCCCTCAAATGGTGGAGTAAGATGTTTGTTTTATAAATGGTAGGATGGACTAAAATGACCCACGTGTAATAAGCATTAAATATATTATCCTTATAAATACAATGGGGTCAGAATGACCCGTAGACGACTACAACAAAAACAAGGATCTATGATAGCATATTCACTCTACTCAACACTCAAGAAATGATTGAAGATGACAGTTCAGAAAATATCAGGAATACTTAAAAAATCGGCGTTGGTCATTCTGACCACACCCTACCAGTTGCGGACTTTTTGTTAGTTTTGCAGGATCCGGGGCGCCACATATATTGTTCGCCCAGGCTACAATATTGCCTAGGACATGCTCTGCCCTAATCCCACGTGTAAAATAATGAAGTATCTACCTTTGGAGTTGAGGAAGTGGTAATCACGAGCACGACAAACCGTTTATCTCTCATGTGAATGATATAAAAATACTGCATTATGAAAAACGCACGTAGAAAATAGACCATTTCTAAGAGTACAGCTGGTCGTGGGAAATTTGTTAATGTAACGAACTGCGAATCTGTGAGATCATGGCTCGTGTTCTGTTTTGGTAAAAAACACGCTCTGCAGTTTATTGAGTTTATCGAGAGGCTTAATGGATAATGTGCGTCACTATTAACCCGAAGAGTGCATAGGTTGGGACTCACTTCCAGAAAAACAAACAAACAAACGACCTGCACGTTAGGATGTATTTTAAGAGTAGCGATAAAATCCGTTTATTCGATTATGTTAACGTTGATACTGTTGCTTGGTTGTCTTCCGTCTAGTCTTAACAGTTTGATACTAAGATTTACTAGTGCAGTTCGCTATTTAGTTTCACTCGAATCTTGAAAACAAACGAAACTTAGGTTCAGTTATCGATTGAACGTGTGCACAGAGCATATGTGTGTGTTTGTATACATTGCAGAAATAATTATTGTAAACTTCCTCGCCCTACTTGCAAACAGAGCAAGAGATAACCCGTCACGCCGTTCGTTTCGGTATCAGATAGTATTGTTTGTTTGTTTGTTTTGGAATTTCGTACAAAGCTACTCGAGGGCTATCTGTGCTAGCCGTCTCTAATTTAGCAGTGTAAGACTAGAGGGAAGGCAGCTAGTCATCACCACCCACCGCCAACTCTTGGGCTACTCTTTTACCAACGAATAGTGGAATTGACCATAACTTTATAACGCGCCACGACTGAAAGGGCGAGAATGTTTGGTACGACAGGGATTCGAACTCGCCACTTTCAGATTACGAGTCGAACGCCTTAACCCACGTGGCCATGCCAGGTCACCTTTCATATAATAGGGGCGATATAATGCGACGATCAGTCCCATAGTTTTTTAGTAAAAGAATGGCCACAAGAATTGGCGGTGGGTGATGGTAACTAGCTGCCTTCCCTCTTGTCTCACAATAAACTATAGACAGCTAGTGCAGATAGCCCTTGTCTAGCTTTGCGCGAAATTCAGAACAAACAAACAAGACACAAAACAACGGATAATATGAACCTGAACTTGTAATATGATATGTATGATGAGGAAAAATCACATTTTAAAAATAATATGAAATATTCCCTTCTATTCAATATTCTGAAGATCGGACAGCCATCTAACGACTAGTCTTGCTACCTGAAATGTAAGCTGTGGAATATTCAGTCAATGTTATATATAGTGGTATGATTAACGATCGTCACCATGAAGTGAATCGCAGAACAGAAAATGTTATGAATTGTTTTGCTGTTACTGGAAAGCCATTGGACGTGCTGTTAGCATATTGAAGCTGCTACCATAGAAATAGTACAATTTTTCGGACAACTACTACAGGTAAATTGCCCTTAACAAAAGCAAACAGACGCTAGTTTGTGTTCCACCGCAATCTTGAGATGACTGTTTCGAAATGGAAACAGATATTGCTACTGAGCCACGAGTCAGTGTATAAACAGCTGTAACAGATTTCATAAGACCGACTTGTGTTTCATAGGTTCTCTTAGCCGTGGTTCAACCAGGTTACTTGCAAGGACAACGACATTTAGAGTGATATTCTTTCTACAGATGAGTCGTCCTTCATCTTCACCACAAATGTAATCGTTTGGGGACAATTAAGAACCATATCCAACCTTATTTTGTAAAGGACGGTGCTACTGTGAGAGGATGTTTGATGTGGGCAGGAATGACCACTGGTATTAGAGTTCACCAACCTCTATATCCTACAGATCAGTACCATTATGTCGTTCATATAATTACATCCTACGACAGTTTTTGTTCCTGTTTGCTGATGTAACTGGTTTTGACTTTAACCTTATGAATTATAATTCCCACCCACATCGTGCAAATAAACTTTTGACACATTCGCAGAAAAGAAAATATTAACGGAATTTCGTTGAAGTACCGTACAAACAATGTGCTTTTTGGAGAGACTTCACATTTCATCGAGAGGCTCCAAATATTGAAGATGCCTTGAGAACGCATCTTTTCAAAGAATGACCGCCAACCTTAATAACAAACTGCATATAACATCACTATGAGACTGCTCATGTTGTTTGTACTGGATACATATTTATCATGGACTGTAAGCCACCTCTTCCAAAAGTTCTTTTGGACTGTACACTGAATAATCAGCCATTAACATGTCAGAGTACATGACCAGTCATTATATTCCTAATTTGCATATACACTGCGAGAAAAGTGCTGAACATATTATTCTTATGATTTTGCTTTGTCGTAGTTGAAAGATTGTAAAATTAGTCTTCAACCTTTCTCTGATGTGTGTTTATTTATATATGGAAATACATATTTATTACAGTTATTTGTTTTGTGCTTGATAGCATTTTATTTGTACGTATGTATTCACTTCATGGTGACAATCGTTAATCATATCCGCAAGAGTGTGTTTTATGTCCAAAATGGAGGCGGACGGACGTAATCTTGCGATTGGTTTTTCCTTTCTTCATTTCCTTCCCTCGCAAAAGTGTCCTTCAAACTGTGCGAGAAGTGGAAACTTTGACGTTAGTAGTGACGTCAAACAGTTGATATAGGAACAGGTTTATATCACATGGTGTAGTGTTTGGGATGTCAGTGTATATTTTGCTTATGTTATACATTCATGTATTTATTAACTCAATAAAGACTGTTATTATAGGTGCACCATTTGCACTGTGAAAACAATAATGTTAC
Source organism: Carcinoscorpius rotundicauda (assembly GCA_011833715.1). Lineage (NCBI taxonomy): Eukaryota > Metazoa > Arthropoda > Merostomata > Xiphosura > Limulidae > Carcinoscorpius > Carcinoscorpius rotundicauda. The sequence continues at coordinate 18,886,053 of CM022393.1, read as the reverse complement.
TCTGTAAAATTCAAACAGCGTTGTTTTTCTTTTTTTGTTAAACATAAAGCAAACGTGACGGACTACACATGGTTTTTGATGAATTCACAGATTATAAACAGAAATATTTCTGCATTCTGAATAATAATGGTATATTATAAAGATGAAAGACAGTTTATATACGATACGAATTCGCCACACCTACTGGCATTACGTATATAGCACGTAGGGCTTGCACTAAGCGTACTTGTACGGTACATAGAAGATGCACTCTGCTTAGTGTGATTGCTCTTATGATATGTAGGACTACGTTATTATCACAGAGGCGCAAACGGCCAAGCGTAGCGAATGATATGAATATTGTGGATCATGATTTAGTTAATCTTAAAGCCGCTGCGATAATTAACAGTGCCTTGGTTGAGTACCACAGTGTATCTTTGTTTTATTCACGTGATTTCATGCTAGTACGTGGATGACTATTTATAGTTTTTAACTTCCTCGGCTAGAAGTTTGTAGTACCTTACATGAGGTAAGCTTGCGAAGTAGAAATAGTTGTTGTATATATAATTTTCGCGAGAAACTACACAAGGGCTATCTTCGCACAGCCATCTCTAATTTTGAATTGATAGACGAGAGGTAAAGCAACTAGTGAACAGCATCCACCGCCATCTGTTAGGCTACTCTTGTGTTATCGAATGACGGGATGTGACTGTCATTATTATAACGTACCATCTAAATGTTGTGGGGAAAAACCACAATTGGAAAATTTATGTTTGTAATTTTTAATTTTAAAAGTTAAATTTTTGAATTATTCCACTCATTCTTGTGAGATTAACGTTATGCGTGCATCCACTGAACCTCTTGGACTAATGTCTTTATGCGACTGAACAGTTGGATTTAGCATTCGTTCGTATAATGTATACACAGCCCCAATTCCTGGATCGCATCTTGTTTTTGTTATTCACAACCGGATCTGAACCATTAAGTGTTGTGTTCACGGTCCAGCCATGTTAACCACTCAACTATCCCGACCCAGAAGAAAGAAAGATTTGTCTAACCATCATGTGTGTTTATATTTACATATATATATTCTGTACTGAATAAAGACGGGGATTATATTACCTGTAGATCAATGGACCTTGAGATATTGGATATCTAACATCAGCAGACGTTAATACATGCAAGCTTTAATAAGGAGGGTTATGAATTTGGGTGATAGATTCAGTTATAGCACGGTTTGCAACTTTTCCGCAACCCTTTTAATTTTAGCATTTACAATAGCTCACCCATTGTCCAAATATAGAGGCTCCATGAAAAAAAAACCCTTTAATTTTACTTCCATCCCATTCTTTATGTATACACTCTATGTACATTAACAATTGCCTTTATTCAAGAATTCTATTTAAAGTACTCTAAACTTTCCATCGTATTAATTAATAATTGCACATAATTTGAATTCGAAAGGCTACACGTGCTAAAGACCTATTTCTGACTTTGTCATTTGTCATGGAAATTATGACCTTAACACTTATTTTGCATTTATGTAAATATTGTATCTATATGAGTATAATACCACTGCCTGTGATATTTCTAAGTAACTAATTCAAAGGTATTGAGGTATATTAGACCTATGGGGGGATGCATACAAATATGTAGTTTCATATTTTGCGTTTTGCTGTTTTTATGGCGTTTTTTTGCAATTATATTAAAGGGAAACAGCTTTTCGTGTCCTAAGATAAACTTTCATGAATAATGAATTTGCTTAACTTGTGTGCTTCAGATAGTAGTTAATGTCTTGTCAATACTTCTGCATATTAGATCGTATCATCGGATGAGGAGGACAACGTGAAAAATACAGAAAACATACAGAAAAATATTCTTTAGAAAGCAAAACTATACATTTACACCTTTGAAGTTATGGAACTGGTTCAGTTATAAGTTAGTCATGTAAAAATGAATCCGGGAATAGTAAAGAAACTCGGAAACAGAATTGTTCAAGTATTATGATGTCTTAATGCGCGTGTTTGTATGTGTGTATATATATATATATATATATATATAGTGATAAGGAGCAGTGTGAAAATCATACAGACATCTGCGTGTATATGTTTACAGGTTTTTCTGTAAACAGAAAGGTGTATTCACGATATGTGGTAATGATAACAACCTTATCTTCCTTCACCACTTGTAGTGTTCTTGGTGATGGTCCACTATATATTGACTATTGTTTTGCAGGAGGCTTTTGCGAAGTATTATGGGGTCAGTGGCATCTCCCTTTCTTTACTTGTTTTCTAAAGGCAGTCAACCATGTGTTTGAACAATCCATAGGCCCATAAATCCACAGGAAACATGCGTCTGGAAGTGAACTTGAGGAACTAACATGCTGGCTTGGACGTGTGGTTGGATTGTCTTCTGATGGCACAAGACTTGTTGACAACCAGTTTTACAATAACGATACATTTTCGTTTAACTTACCTTCATAGCTGCATCCACTACATCATTTGGGCTGCTAGCTTTATATGACTGAACAGTTAGATTTGGCCTTCATTCTTATAGTGCACATATAGACACAAAACATGGACCACGTTTCTTTCATAACCGGATCTAAACCATTAAGTGTTGGGTTCACAGTACGGGCATGTCAACTAATCAACCATTACGACCTAGAAGGAAGAAAGATTTGTTTAATTATCATTATATATTCTGTACTGAATAAAGACTGGGAATAATATACCTGTAGATACGTTGTGTATTGGATATCTAACATCAGCAAACGTTAATACGTGCAACGTTTAATGAGGAGAGCTATGAATTTGGGCTTTATTTGATAGATTTAATTATTGTACTACTGGAACAATATATCTTCGTTTAACGTACTTTCATAGCTGTAACTTACAACCACCATTAATCCTCTGGAAAAAGGTTTTATGATAGGGTCTGTGTGACGTTAGAAATGTTGTCACCGATAAGACATTTCTGTTGGCATATGCTTTGTTTGAATATTATATTTTTATTTGTTACGACACTCGGTATAAAGAATTGACCAAAAACATCGAGTAACATTAATTTTTGATGTCGAAGCCTTTGGGTACCTCAGCAGCAATTAGTTGGACTAATTAAAGTGTTAATAATTTGTGTGTCTGTGTTACACCTAAGTTATTAGGAGTTGCGTAGCCAATAAAATCATAAAATTATAGGTAATTTGGTGTGTAAATGATTTAGAAAAAAAGTGTTGAAAAAGCTGGTAACCTGTAAGGACTTCAATAGTTCTAGAGTTAATCAAAGTGAACAGTTTTGTTTTAAATTCCAACTTAAACACACTTGGTTTGAAATTCCAAATGCTTGATTGATCTAACACAAAGTTTCAAACAGTTCCAGTTCATCTTCTACTACCAGTTACAAAATCATATGGAACAAAATTCAAAAGGTTAGTGGGCAATGTATTTCTGTTCCCTTTCGACCTTACTCTTGCATGTCCAGGAAATTGTTGATGCCCAAAGTATTGCCGATACTATCGGCAAGTTTTTCTCTTGCATCTAGCACTTCTACTTCATTCCCCATCCTCTTAACCATCAAAACTCTGGCAGAGACATCACCTCTTTTCTTTTTGGCTGATCATCTCTATGAGTATAATCGTCCATTTTCACTGGTGAAACTCAAGCTTGCTCTTCATCAGTCTGGCAATACATCAGTCAAACCTGATGATATTCACATTGAGATGCTGCATTGTCTTTCTCCTGCCTTGTTTGTTACTCTTTTGGTTATTTTTAACTGGATCTGGCATGAGAGTGGTTTTCCTGATATTTAGTGCCATGCTATTGACCTCCCTTTCTCTAAGCGTGGAAATGATACCAAGATTCTTTGAAACTATCGTACAGTTGCTTTAATGAGCTGTCTCCCTTAGATCTTAGAAAGGATGGTTAATACTCGCCTTGGTTGATTACTGAAATCAAACAACCTTCTCTAGACCACCCAGTGTGGGCTCTGACGACAGTGCTCCACCATCTACCATCTGATTTTGCTTGAAACGTCAATCAGGGAAGCCTTTTTCAGGCGACATCTTTTTTCTGTAATTTTTGACCCTGAGAAAGTTTTTGATACAATGTGGAGGTATGGCATTCTGAGAGACCTACGCTCTTATAGGTTGATTGACCATTTGCTTATTTTTATTAAACATTTTTAATGATCAGACGATTCCAAGTCTGTGTGGGTTCGAAACATTCCCGTTCTTTTACACAGGAGCTTGGAGTCCCCCAGGGCTCTGTTTTGAATCTCACAATTTCATCATAAAGATTAATGCCATCAGTAGACAACTTCCTCTTTGCAAATGGTCTCTGTCGACGACTTTCACCTCTCGTGTCGTTCATCAAACATGAGGTTTATTGAGCAGCAGCTACAGACTGCCTACAATCGTTTATTAACGTGGGATACAGCAATGGTTTTACCTTTTTTGCTCTAAAACCGTTTGCGTGTACTTCTGTTTCCAACAGGGCATTCACCCCGATCCTGAGCTCCGTCTCAGAGAAGTTGTGCTTCCTGTTTTCCCTGGGGCAAAGTTCCCGGAATTTGTATTTTACTGTACGTTGACTTTCATTCTACACATCAAGCAGTTATGCGTCAAGTGTACAAGGGCACTGAACATTCTGTGTCCTTTCTTCTACCTCTTTGGAAACAAATCGATGTTATGTGTTAAAGATTGAAACTGGACTATATGTCTTTGGTATATGGCTCTGCCAGGACCTTGGCCTTGAAGATGTTGGACTCTGTTTACCATCAACAGATTTAGCTCTGCAGCTCTCCAAACACTTAAATCACAATAGTCCACATTTTACTGTTCCGTCGTTATTACAACCGTGAGGGATTGCAGTGTTCTAGACATATTTTTATCATAGTTTCACCCCTGATGTTCGACAGTGTCATTGGCGACGGTGAATCTGTTCGTCTTACTAATGTTTTTAAACTGTTAAAGCCTATTGGCCTTTTTAATTGTCAACTGTTTGAAACTTATTTAGTTTTGTTTAAATTGATTTTTTTTTACATTTTTAACAATGTTACTTTTATTTTATTTTTACTGGTTGTTTGGTGCAGATAGCCTAGTTGCTTTGAGCCAATAAACGCAAAACAACCAACCGGAAATATAATAATAGTGTATTTGGTTAACTGTACTGATTGCTAGTTTTGCTTTCACTACATAGCTTGCTCTAATCAGAAATTAATATTAATTTGTAATATATATACAATAATGTGATGTATTGATTTTGACGTATCTCGTCATCACAGTTTTTTTTCATCGTCTATTGACAAGAGAAGGTACAATACGTTTGCGTAATTTATTTTCTTTAGCCATTTGAATCATTTGGGTTTGTTAGAAATATAAACTGGCATTGGAAATTTAAGAAATAAAACTTAAGCAAACCATTTCTCTTACCAATATCCAAATTATTTGGATACGTTATAAATACAAATTATTTATAATATAAATATTATTTTTGCTACGGCCAAGCATGGCCGAGCGCGTTAAGGCGTGCACTCGTGCTAAACATGCTCGCCCTCCCAGCCGTGGGGGCGTATAAAGTGACGGTCAATCCCACTATTCGTTGGTAAAAGAGTAGCCCAAGAGTTGGCGGTGGTTGGTGATGACTAGCTGCCTTCCCTCTAGTCTTACACTGCTAAATTAGGGACGGCTAGCACAGATAGCCCTCGAGTAGCTTTGTGCGAAATTCCAAAACAAACAAAATTATTTTTGCTTGGTGGTTTGGACGTTCCATTCATCTCATCAGGTATTCCCTGTTGTAAGTATCTAAGGAGATGGAGTCTCATTGTTAGATATTTATAAATAGCAGCTCCAACATAGGTGATTCAAATCATAAGAGCGATAATGAATTTAGGCTTATCTTTATTTACACGTGGCTTTATAAATTTCCTAACGTGCATGTGAAAATTTATTTTAAAATAACAAATAGTTTTATTTTCACTGGCTGTGTGTTCCTACTAACCGTTTGAAGGTAGACATGCACATCTTCGGGTTTGTCTTCTGGTTAACAAACAGTACTTTAGGAGCATAAAATAAAAGAGAACCCTCAGTAGTCGCGGTGTTGGAAATTCGTTCAGACAGGATTAAGAGTAAATTAATTTATGAGACTTTGGGCGCGGTTGACAACATTAGTCAAAAGGGTTTGTTTGTAATTAAGCACAAAGCTACACAAAGGGCTATCTGTGCTATGCCCATCTACTACGGGTATCGAAATTCGGTTTTTAGTGGTGCGAGTCCACAGACATATTTACTGCTGTACCACTGGAGGGCCAAAAGGGTTTGACTTCCTGAGTCTAAAACTGTAATTAGATATTAAATCGGTGAAAAGCTGACGGATCTATGAACTGAAAGATTATATTTGAAAAAATAACAACAGGAAACTTAGAAGCAATTTATGAAAAACTTAGAACCGCTCTATGAACCGATATGCTGTGACTGAAAAGGAACGCGAATGATCCACAATTTTAAACGTTTTTCCCGTATGGTTTTCTCTGTTATAACAGAGTCTAAAGATTCTCATAATACGTCATTAATAACTGATCCATAAAGTGCAAAACGAAATGCTATAAATATTAAAAACACAGTGATAAAAAAGTATTTAATTACAGACGTTTCGGAATTTCCCTAACACCAAGTTCCATCTTCAGCGTAAAAATCCTAAAAACAAAACAAAACAAAACAAAAAAAAAAGCTAACATAATTCTTCTACCAATAGTTTCATTTTCCGCCAGATGAACCAGTATTAAATATTGTAACATGGTGGTGTGGATATGATGGGTTATATTTATTTAATACGATTGAAAAACTTAATTTGAAAATTCTGAAATTCAGTTTGTAACCACATTAAAACACCATGAAGTTATTCCAGAAGTCTTGAACTTCAAGACGACTAATCGAAATCTCAAAGGCTCTTCTGCTTATTGTTGCTGTCGAAGAAATCTGTTGACAGTTTGGTTTTTGAATTTCGCTCAAAGCTACATGAGGGCCCCCCAGTGGCTCAGCGGTATGTCTGTGGACTTGCACGCTGAAATCCGGGTTTCGATACCCGTGGTAGGCAAAGCACAGATAACCCATTGTGTAGCTTTGTGCTTAATTAAAAAAACAAAACAAAACAAAAGCTACGCGAGGGCTATCTGCGCTAGCCGTCCCTAATTTAGCAGTGTAAGACTAGAGGGAAAGCAGGTGGTCATCACCACCTACCGCCACCTCTTGGACTATTCTTTTACCAAAGAATAGTCGGATTGACCGTCACATTGTAACGCCTCCACGGCTGAAAGGAGTAGCATGTTTTGCTGTGACGAGGATTCGAACCCGCGACCCTCGGATTTCGGGTCGAGTGCCTTAACCATCTGGCTATGCCGGGCCGTCTATAGAAGAATTGAACGAACGTTTTGAGATTTTAACGCTGAAGATAGAATATAAGAAAATTCCTAAATTTTCTTAACATTTTTTTAATTACCGTGTTTGTAATGTTTGTCACTGATGTTATTTAGAAAAAAAATTCCTGTAATAATATTCGTGAAATATTATATTGTAATGCAACTTTTATACACACACACACACACACACACACACACACACACACACACATATGGTAAAAAATTACCTCACTTTTGCTTAATTGAAAGTGAACTCTATAGAATCTCTGAAAAAGCAGAGTTAACCGCAAACTATGGTTTAAAACGTTGAAAAACTTTGCTTTCATATTCGTTACGTACAGTTAAGATGTTAATTCTCAGTTAATTAAGCATTGTATGTATATTACATTTGGATATTGTTACAAAATAATATATGGGGAGGATAGGATACTTCCCTGAAAGTGTGTTTTATGAATGACAATTGTCGTTAAAAGAGACCGATTCATTTGTGTTTTCAAAGTTTGAAGAACACATACGTATCAGAAGTGTTAAATATATAATTGTTTCATTCTCAAATATTCTTATTGGAACGATTTAGTTAAATGTACAAACCTAAACTTATAATACATACACATATGAAAGTCGAATGACTTTTGTATGACGATTGTAAACTTTATATCTAAATCATCAAACAACTTGACGAGTACCTTTCTAGATATGAAGCATGCTCACCAGTGTTCTTCAAAGCTGTTAGTAGTTATATTGGCATCACCGTAGCGACAGTTCAAGTAACGGCATATTAGGTTAACCCGGATATGGTGGCTCCCATTGTCTGCAGCACTCTTGGATGACATCGCCACATCCAGTTGACCATTCATTAGGGGCTTAGCGGCGTATTTATGGATTAAGTCACTAAAACCCTTTCAGTCGTGGGGACGTTATTATGTTACGGTCAATCCCACTATTCGTTGGTAAAAGAGTAGCCCAAGAGTTGGTGGTAGGTGTTTATGACTAGCTGCCTTCCCTCTAATCTTACACTGCTAGATTATTAGGGTCGGCTAAGGCAGAAAATCCTGGTGTAGCTTTGCGCGAAATAAATAAAAAAACCACTAAAACCCGTTTTTCCGCAGATAACCCATTGTGTAGCTTTGCGCTACAAAAACAAACAAGATGCTCTTAGTCTCTCGTCAGTCAATAGCATGTGCTTTGAAATGTTTGTAATTTACTGAGAATTGGACATGCTAACCCATGCTATAAGTTTAAATTTGACTTGCATATCTGTCATTTGATGCTGTTTGCTAAAGAGTTTTAGTTATGCCAGATTGTAACTTTTGTATGACATATTCTTGTCGGATTTTTAATGTAAAAGATACGTAAACGTGTTTTTCATGAACTGGAATAAGTAAGAAAATTATCTCATGAGGAAGACAAAGTGAAATTAGTTCCAGTTACTACACACACACACACACACACACATTTGGTAAGAAGGGACGAAAATGGAGATAATGCTGACTATGGAAGTTTATTTCAACGTTAAAAGATCCAATGGGAAGGCTAGCTACAAAGATGATTATACTCTGAGAGTAAATAATGTTAAACAAAAGTTGTACATAAAGATAGATGTGTTATTACTCATGGTGGCCCATGTTTGATACATACTGACAAGCTATAGCTGATAAAATATAAAGAAAGAAGCAATATCCGATTGTTATATCTTGAAAGGTGCTAAGCATGTACCATCTAGCAGATTTTTAACAACGATAATGAAAATATACGAGAAGATTATTTGAAAATATTAATAATCATCTACAACATAGACTCGAATCCATTCACAAATTCATCATAACAACTAAAAGAGAAGCAATGGATGAGGTAAGATTATTTGGAAGCTTCAATTGCTGGATTGAATAAAGTAAAGTATTTATTGAATAGATTTAATCAAATACTGGATTAGTGCAAAACGAAAATAGTTGAGTGTGGGTGAATGGGTCTAAGTCCATAAAGTGAAATAAGCCTCGAAAACCAGTGTGTGGTCAATTTCGTTTTTTTCTTTTGTAATTTGTTGATCACTGTATATTCTGAGAACCTCCACTTTTGAACTGGCGTTTAATAAAAGAAAAACCAAATGACCATTGGAGTATGTTACTTTGGTGTGATGGTATAGCTTTAAGTTAAATTTGACTGATAGAAAGGCAGTCTCTTACACTTTGTTTATTCAAATTAAATGAGATAAAGAAAAACCCCTCTATGGGCTGTTATATCATGCCCACCACTGAGTGTCTCATCCAAGATGGCTATATCTATAGGAGGGTACCATCTTGTCCAAAATATCTGTGCTAAAAGAGATGGTATAGTCAGCTGGAAGTCAGTCATGGCTGCTTACCTTGAGCTTAGTGAATTTGACGTCATCCAAAATGGTGTCTTCTTATGTTTATCTTATCCCCGTGTTTCACTTCCAGAAGGATCACCTGAGACAGTTTTACCAATGAGCATTTGCTGTCATGAATTCATCTGGATGTAATACCGTGGCTGTTTCTACTGTAGGCCAAACCAGACGTGACATCACTTGAATGTGTGAAGTAAATGGTTCATAGTTCGTGGTGACCAGTTGCAGAGATCAAACGGTTTTAGTCTCTGTGGATAACTTCATATATTTATACCACTTATCACTGGTTATTGTTATTTCAAATTATTTTGAGAATATTCAACATCATCAGTCTATCTGATCTGATGTCAGTTGACAGTTCAAAACTGTTATTCCAGCCTGATCAGAAATAACCAGTGTGAGTAAATATACCTCGAATTGGCTCTGTGGTGTATGTTTGCTGCCCTATTTATTAACATAGATTTTTCGAAATTTTTTCATTTATTCTACGTATGTGCATTTTTCTTGTCACACGGTGAGAAAAGTTATTTTGTAGCTACGTGTGGTTCTGTGTCATTTACAAAAGGTAAATTACACTTGATCTATGAAAGATGACAGCATTTTTTTACAGTAGAAGTTTGTATTCAATAAAAGCGATTGTCTCTTGTGCTAATGCACGTACTGCTATTTTGTTTTACTGAATAAAAATTATTTCCATGTGTGTCCTCTGTTTCTTTTCGAGTAAACTCAGTTATATAAAACAAAGTGGAATTGCTACAGAATATTTTCTGATCGAACCCTCCCTCCTTATATAGTGGACCCATCTTGCAGACTAGTGGTATATGTTTGTTTGTTTATTTTGGAATTTCGCACAAAGCTACTCGAGGGCTATCTGTGCTAGCCGTCCCTAATTTAGCAGTGTAAGACCAGAGGAAAGGCAGCTAGTAATCACCACCAACCGCCAACTCTTGGGCTACTCTTTTACCAACGAAAAGTGGGATTGACTGTTACTTTATAACGCCCACACGGCTGGGAGGGCGAGCATGTTTGGCACGACTCGGGCGCGAACCCGCGACCTTCAGATTACGAAGCGCATGCCTTAAGGCGCTAGGACATGCCAGACCCTACTAGTGGTATAAATGAATTTCACCTAACATAATCTCAGCTTTTGTTAGTTAAACAAAAACGTCTATTATGAGCTAGTCCATTTATCATTTAGTAAGACAAGTTCGTTTTTTTTTGTAGCAGCCTGGTGGTTAAACGAACCATATTTATTGTGAAATAGTGTAATGAATGATTAAGTGCGAGCTTCATTTCATAACGTTCTTTCCTAAATATGTAGACGTATGCTGGGCTGTGTTGTGCTTTCGAAATTAGGCTTAATAAGTAATAATAATAAATATTCTTTCTGGTATTATAACGTACTTGCAGTTTCACAATCTTTACATTTATTGACTTTTCTCGGAATAAAACAAACTTTTTCCTGTTGTTTCAAAGGATATAAAATTTCCACGTAAATCGTGTTGATTGTTACATCAAAAAGCGATTGAAGAAAAAATTACGTTTCGCTGTAAATTGTCATTGCAGCCTCACCTTGGAAAAAAACAACTTAATATGTGAGGCTGAAATGCTCGTTTTCATGTTAAAGACAGTTTCTTCCTCGATTCTCAAAATATTCACCAATTTTTTTCTTATTCTTGGAATTTTCGAAACATTAACTTAGTAGTAAACACGCGGTAGTTTTTCCTTTCCGGGTTAATAGTATTTTAGCAAGGTTTTCGAAGCACCTGGCCACATTCGATAGGAGGCTGCACTTATATCACAACTGCCATACATGTATAAAGTATAGACAAATGTAGCATAAAGCAGAATGACTTCTTTCTTCTATTTGTTATAACAAAAAAAAAAAAAAAAAAAATGGTGACCGCCCCTCACTTTTTTAAATGAAAGTTAACGTCTTTCTGACATTTTGAAATTTGTCGTTTGAGCGTGTGATTTGATGACGTACGTTGAAATAACTTGTTCTTTTCACGCAAACTTAAATATAAACAACAATATCAGAAATTAGAAGAAACAAATTTTGTTACTTATGTTGTTGTTTTGTATTAAGTACAAAGCTACACAAAGGGCTATCTGTGCTCTGCCCACCACGGGTATCGAAACCCGAATTTTAGCGTGCAAGTTCGCAGACATACCGCTGAGCCACTGGGGGGCTTTGTTACTTATGCAAGCTGGAGAACAGCGCTCGAATTGTAGTTGGAAGCTCCATAAATATGACGTCAGAAGAGTACATTTGACTGGTGGTCTCCTGTATAAATATATTGTGGGTGTAAAATTAACATCATTCATTAATTAAAAATTCAGATTGAAATTGTATTTATATGAAGCAATCTATGTTTGTGTATCAAGATAATATTCTACAGAGAGAGAATTAGTACTGCCAAGAGCATGCCCTGGTGGGTCAGTTGTAAGTTTATAGACTTACAGTGAAACACCTGGGGTTTGTTACCCCATGGTAGTTAGAGTGCAGATAGCCAATTGTAAAGCTTTGTAATAAGAAAATAAGCATCTGTAATAGAAGTAACTGTACACATACCTCCATTGGGGCAATGCAGTTGGTGAAATCTCATTCTCTAAACGTTACCAAGTTGCATAATTTTGTTAAGAAAATGGACAAAATTGATATTTATTTTAGAAGTTGGTACTGTGTTCCTCTTCAGGTCAAGCACTGCTAGAACTAAAGTTGAAGTGTATACTGTTAATTAGCCCTTTCTTTATTCAGCTTTTTATTTCATTTTGTTTAAGTTATAAGGATGAGGCCACAAAAATTGCTACAAGAAATACTTGTGCTTTTATTGTATAAAAAATTAATAACTGGTAAAAGTCTGAAGTCTGAATCACCTGTAGAAGCCTAATGTAGCTCAGTCTTTATCATGTTGGACTCAAGTTCTGTAATTCATGTTTGTTTAGTAGCAAAAAAAATTAACTCAGCACTTAGGGGTCATGAGTATCTTTAAAAGGTGGCCGGTGACATCCCTCTGATTGGAGTAGCTTACAGGTTGGTGGTGTTGATTAGCTGCTGTATCTCTAGTTTACCACTTCAAAATTAGTGATGGCTAATGCAGCTTTCTGCAAAATTTAATAAACAACAGCAGTTGTTAAAGTATAAAAGGAATATTCCTTTCTTAATTGTAAAGTAATCCAAATAAAATAGAAGTGCCAATTTCACATCAGTCATAGCTAAAAATTTATTCTGAAATTGAATTAATTGTTATTTATAACATTACAGACAAGAGTACAGGCATAGTGAAATGATTTAACAATTCATTTTTCACAGTCACTGTTTTGACTCAACACTCACCTCTTTAATGGTCAGTAACCCGAAAGAACAACCTCAAAACATTTCCAATGATTCCTCAAATGAATAACTTCTGACTTCACTTGCTCAAGGATAATTTATCCTTGATTCTGTTTTTGCTATTAATTGATATAAATATTACTTCAAATATGGGTCAGAGTTATATTTTGGTAATTATGGATTAAGCTGTTTTGACAATATTCTATTTAAAAGCCAACTTGTTTTTTTAAATTACTTCTGTTTTTATATAATAATTGGATAATAGTTTAAAATATTATGGATAAAGATAGGACTAAAACAGGATTGATGTTTCTGAATATTTTAAGAAATGAAATAGGATTATAAACTTACAAGTATTTATGTTCTGTCACTGGACATGTAATAATTTAAGATTACAGTATTTGGGGGTCCAATGCTTAGACACTACCTTTCAGCATAATAGGCAGTTAATATGAATATTAGAACTGTTAGTTTTTTATAATGTTGTGGACAGAAAGCTAAAAGACTAAGTCGTTATCTGTGCATTTTTCTTTTTGTGTAGAAGTGTTTTTACAGAGATACATCAAGTATCATCAGTTAACTCTTGAATTGTGTGGGTTGATAATGAAGAATATAAATGTACAACCAACTAAATATATAGATGATCAACAGAAGATTCAACTCACTACTATTGTACTGAGGTATCTTGAATTAAATTTACCAAATATGAATCTTATTTAAAGGAACTGTTCTTACTTTTGTAAATTCAACTGATAATGATTTATTTATTTTGTTTAGCTATCAGGATGGAAGAAAGTGAGAAATATTGTACATTTATGTCCATTTCTTCAGACATATAGAAAGCAAAAATATCCTTGGGTTCAACTAGCTGGCCATCAAGGTTTGTAGAGGTTTTTGTACTAACATAAGTTTTAAAACATATTTACAAGTGTTAAGTAAACAAAGTATATTTAGCCTAACTGATAAGCTTTAAGTATTGGTGCATTTTTTTTATATTTCATTTAAGCTATGTAGTCAGATTTGTAGGATTCAAAATATTATTACTGGATATAACTTGCTAGATTATCAAGATTAGTGAATATTTTGTTACATGCTAATTTTTTTTTAAATGTTTAAATAGTTACCACTTATCCCAGTAAAGCTGGGATTATCTTATTTTTTAGCTTTGTATTATTTTGTTTCAATCAGAAACCATAAATTTTTCAAATTTCTTTTTACCTCACTGGAGCTCTATGTATACAATTTGTTATCCCATATGGTTGTTTCAAATTTAACTTGGAGGATCATCTGACACAAGACAAAACAGTGTTCTAACTCTCTTTCTGCTATGTTCTTAACCTAATCTTGCATTGGGTATCTACAAAGAGGCAATAGTTTTCTTTTGAATAGGTTCAAGACAACTTGGGTAGATTTTTTATTTTACCTGTTATCTTAACTATATAAGCTTTCAATAAACTTTTGATGACTAAATAAACATTAGGTTATTTAGTAAGTGGCAAAAGGTGTGTTATTATAATTTATACTGTTAAAAAGCTATTTCAGTGTAACTCTAGAAAAAAAATGCACCTGTTATCCACTCTGATGAGAAATATTGATTTATGGGTGTGGTGGCTGTGAATTGATTAGATAAGTGGCTAATACTATTAATATTCTTGCAAAATTACCAGTTTAAAATTCTTTAGTTAAGAAATATATCAATATTTTTCAGTTGGTTGCATGATATCAAGGGAAGCTATATTATTAACATTTTTTTTTTAAGTTGTGACTTGATTTGCTTTCTTCAGTCCCATCTATTAGATAAATACATGTGACATCATACTTTGTGTTTCACTGAGAGATTAATTCCATGTGCTTTTATCTGATGGTTATTTTATTTATTTGTTAGATCTTTTAGTTTATACAGTGAAACTCTAGGATTTCAAAATAACAACAATAATAAGCATATTACAAAATATATATATATAAATATATTGTATAGCCCTGGTATGTCTAAGAGGTTGTGAAGTTTGACCTACAGTCTGAGGGTTGTAGGTTTGAATCATCTTTCCATTACACATGCTCACTCTTTCAGTCATGGGGGTGTTATAATATGATGGTCAATCCCACTAATCATTTGTAAAAGAGTATTCCAAGAGGTGTTGGTGTGGATGGTGATGACTAGCTACCTTTACTGATAAATTAGGCTTAGTTAGCACAGATAGCCCTTGTGTAGCTTTGCTCAAAATTCATAAACAAATCAAAAATCAAACAAACATTGTGTGTAATTCAGATTTCAGCATAATATAATACTGTACTTTGAGTCTAATGTCTGATATAAAAAAAAATTCAAAGGATTTTAGGTATTTTGCTCTAGTTAGTCTAGTGATCTCTGATATTTAATAAAAATATTTATAACCGTCAGTAGTCTTAAAATTTAAAAACAACTTGTTAGAAATTCTTTTGCATATTAACTTGTTATAATAAATTAATAATATAGTTAGGAATGAGTATTAATTACTTCCAATAATATTGTTATTTCAACACAATTTTTATTAATACTGCAAAATTTCACTTTTTAAAGTAATGTTAAAAAGTAATCCAGCTCTAATTACTTTTTGGATGAATATATTTTTGCTTTAACTGCATTTTATGAACGTAATGCACAACTACAGTTTTATATACAGCATAGGTTATATCATGTAGGCTTAGTTAATAAGCCCATTGGTGGTAATTGTCCCTTAAGATATATATGTATATACACTACTAGAAAACATTTTTTATACTATTGGATTTCACTGAATGTGATAAATGCCGATTTGTGAACTGAGCTCAAAGCCAGTTTATTGTGTTATTTTACATAATGATATTCATTCATTTTATTTTGCTGTGCTGATTATTTTAAATCATGTTTAAAGCTGTATTGCTGATTTTATTACATCATATTTTAGAAATACATCACTCTTTTATTCTGCAGTATCTTTGGAACTTTGATTATATTGCATTAGCTTTAGATCTTCACTGTTAATTATTCCGCATAAGATTCATACATTTTACAGTTAAAGTTTGTTTTATTAATTCTAATCAGAACTGTTAATGTTATTAGTTTTAATATGATTCAGGGGTAAATTCCTTGTTTTAACTTATTTTCAGAACATTTTTATAGCAAATGTTTTTCGAATGGTTATGATTGCACTTGAAACTTTTTATGGATTTTGTTTTCTAGGAAATTTCAAGGTTGGAGACAAAGGATCAATTTTAAAGAAACTGTGTGGAAAAGAAGAAGCTTGTTTGAAGAAATTGATGGATGATAGTCTTAAACCCTTTGTACCAGAATTCAAGGGAAGAGTAGTGACGGATGAAGGAGAAGGTAATATAGTTTATTTTGTTAAAGTAGCAGCTTCTTGTATATGTGGCCTGGTGTGGCCAGGTGGATAATGCACTTGACTCGTAATCCGAGGGTGTCAGTTTAAAATCCCTGTCACACCAAACATGCTCACCCTTTCAGCCATGGGGGTGTTATAAAGTGATGGTCAATCCTACTATTCATTGGCAAAAGAGTAGCTCAAGTGTTGGCAGTGGGTGGTGATGACCAGCTGCCTTCCCTCTAGTCCTACACTGCTAAATTAGGGACAGATAGTGCAGATAGCCCTTGTGTAGCTTTACACGAAATTCAAAACAAACAAATTCTTTATATGCACTTTTGAAAATTTCAGTACTGTGTATTTATATATTATGATTTCAAATAGCCTGAAATTTTAATTTCAATTAAGAAGTTAATTGAATGTCAATGTGTATTAAACTTATTATTTCCCAACAAGATTGATACATAAAATATTTTTTCTTAATACAAATATATTTGAAAATGCAAACAACAATACAATTTATGTTAATGGTTATTATAAATAATGATTTATATACAGAATTTTTACAATCTTACAAACAATATTCAGTCTTCTATCTCGTCTGGAACTGAATGTTTTATTGACAGTCCAAGATGAGTGAATTAGTTTGAGTTGATGTCAGTACAGTTCACTTAATGGGTAGCTAGCTAACTCTCTTCTTGGCTATTTACAAGCTGACTTTTCACCACAAAAATATCTAATTTCCTTGTAGAAGTACTAATATCCAAAGTGAATTATCTGAAGATGAACAATTTATAATGTTTAAAGTCTATAAATTTTCCTAGTCAAATATCTGTAGTTTCCTGACTGTTGAGCAGTTATCACAACTTATGAGGCCTGTAGTATACTAGCTGTAGCACACCCACAGTATTAAATTGTCAATTGGTGCATAAATTTATAAATGCTTTGGGTGAGGTTCTTGAAAGTTCAGTTGGCAATAATACTGGAAACCACTAGTATTTTATATACACACCTCATAGAATCTTCTACAAATTTAGAGAAGAGATGGGACTTTAGCAAATTACATTTAACAATATTTGTTGCATACATATCTAAATATGTATTAAAGTGACACAAACGTAGATATTAAAATAAATATATAGCAGTAAATTCTATTACAGTGTTAAAAACCTAAACTTTACCACAACTGATTTGACTATTAGTAGGTATCTCTTTAGATAATCCTGGTATCCCAAGTTGATCCATATTTCTTCATTCTACAATGCCATTAACTACAAGAGTTATCTTCCATCACGGATATTCTAAATCCTTGTTCTGCATATATTGTTATGAGCTAAATGTATGAATATTTTTCATTGGAAAGAGCTATTACATACTTCTCTCCCAACCAACTATGATTTATATAGTTCTGATACCCATCATTCCACCACAACACTGTAGTGGTTGCAGTTGTCACTTGAGTTGTTGATTTGGATGTTCAAAACAATTTTGATGTAATATAATCTTCTGTAGTGGTTAACCATAAATATATAAATAGCAATACAAACAGATCCATGATTAATGAAATATAAAAAGCCAAAAATATTGGTTGTTTTTATTAATTTTGTTCATCATAAGATATCAGTATTAAGCTAATCCTGTTTTTTAATACTACATGGGTTTTTCAATAAGAATAGTTTATACACCCTAAATGATTTTTATTTTAGTTTTTTATTGATACAAATTAAAGTTATGTATTATAGACAGAGAAATTTGTATTCCAATAATAAATACTATGTCAGTAATTACAGCTTATTTGCATATCTTTAAACACTGGGAAGATTATACTTCAGTATTATTTTGTAGAATAGTATTTTCATATTTGTATGAAAAGCTTATAATCCACAGAAAGGTTGTTGTAGTAGGTTTATGAGCCAGTAATCTATAGGTAAGAAGTTTCCAAGGATGAAAGAAATGGTAAACACTATTAATCCTGAATTTCATAAGAAAAGCAATTTTAAAAGAGATGAGATTTTTGTATAAAAACTTGGTTCTAATATATTTTTTTTATTTGCTTTTCTAGAATTTACCTTTATTCATTTCATGTTATTTCTTAGCTTCAAAGTTCTCACAAATTATTATGTTTTTATAACATTTTTGTTTATTGTGATACTATAAATCTTCCCAACAAATCATGTTTAGTTTGCAATGGAAACTGTTCACAAAAGTAAATTAGTGATGTAAGAACAGTTTTAAAAAAATAATTAAAATTAATTTATCTTAAATCTGATCATAGTTTTTTTGGAGCTGCAAGATCTCCTAGCTGGATTTGAAAAAGCTTGTGTTATGGATGTTAAAATTGGACTTCGCACATATTTAGAGGATGAACTTGTAAAGGCAAAAGCAGAGCCCAAATTAAGGAAGGTATGACAGGGTTAATTAAAGTAGTTAGTAAGTAATTTTATTAATATTCATTATACCATTACTTTGGCAACTTCTGTTCATAATTTGATAGTTGATACTTGACTATATCAGTAATTTTGAACTATTTAAAAAGTTGTTTAGCCTTCTAAGATAACAATCCCAAGTCACAAAAATCTATAATATATACATATAAATGTAGTGTGTATGCATTTTATTATGTTTTCATTATTCTTTGTAATATCAATATATTTTAGCATTTTTTTATTAACAAGTATCAGACTGGAAAGAGTGTATTGTTGTTTTTAATACTGTAATAAACTGATTACAAATTTAATCAGGATAACATTTGTCCTCTTTCTATGACATGATTCCATCTTTTAAGCTAGTTATGGATTCCTTGTGAATAAAATTCCTTTGGTTTTGATGCAAAAAACAATCTTAAGTCAGTTTTGAGTTCCTTGTTACTTGCACTCCTTTTTTCATCTTAATAATGCTGTAAGGATCTGGAAAGATGATAATCAGATGGAGTAAGAACTGGCAAATAGGGAAGATTAGGTACAACTTACTATTTCAAGGCTTGAAGTTTTTTTTGGGTTATTTTTGTAGTGTGTGTGGCCTTGCATTGTGATGCAAAATTATTATACCTTTTCAATTAACTAATGTAGCTCTTTTTTTCTTATCACTGATTGGTGTAAGGAGTTACGACTAACGACAGTATTGTTCAGCTGTGATTGCTTGATTTGGATCCAAAATTTTATGATAGACTACACTATTCAGATTCCACCAGATAGAGTAAAACCTTTATTAGTTATAAACCTGTCATCTGTGTTGGAACAGGTATCTGACAAAGATTCAACCATTGTTTCTTATGTTGAATGTACTTATAAAGAATCCAATTTTCATCGCCAGTAATTATTCTTTTCAGAAATGGTTTATTAGCATGTTTGATTTCCAAAAATGAAAAAATGGTGACCTCTGAGCATGTTGACCATTTGTTAAATCATTTGGAATCCATTGTACAAGTTTCAAAACTTTTCCAAGATTGTGGAAGTGAGTAAATAATTGTAGTATGGAGTTGTTGAGCCATTTCTTGTGTGGTCAGCTTTGGATATGTTTCAACTATGGCTTTCAAGGCATCTTTATTGATTGGTCTTGGCCATCCAGAGTACGGAGAATCGATGAGATCAAATTCTCCCAATCGGGACTTTGTGAACAATGGTTAATGCTTACTAATATTCATCACATTTTCTATATAAATTGTATATATGCTTAGTCTCTGAAGCATTCAAATCTTTTAAAATTCATATAGCATACAGTGTTGTACGTGTGTCCCATTTGTAATAATTTCTTAGGCATTTATAAGGTTGAAATTTTGTTCCAAATGTCTCCCATTTATTCTAAAACAAGAGGTAAGTTTAATTAATACATAAATTTGCAAGTTATTTTTTTTCAAAACCAATAACAACGTTTTTTAAAATAGTGATGCTATTTCCTTTCCAACCTAATATTAATGTTTCTGTGTATAAAATCTTTTAATCAAACATTAAAATGTGTATGTTTGAAATGTAATGATGTTCTAACCCTTGTCTACAAAGTGAAAACTCATTTCAAACTGATTCATATAATATTTTTCAGTCAAAAAAACGTTATAAAACTGATTCTTTAGCTTCTTAAGAACTTATTTGAAATTATTTCAGACATATTATGCCTTTTTTAAAAATTAGAAAATCTGTATATTTTTTTTACTGTTTATTCAGGACATGTATGAAAAGATGGTACACATTGATCCCACAGAACCATCAGAAGAGGAGCAGAGACTGAAGGCAGTTACTAAACCTCGTTATATGGTCTGGCGAGAAACAATCAGCTCAACAACTACACTTGGTTTTAGAGTGGAGGGCATTAAGGTTGTCTTGTATTGCTTTAACCTCTAGATAACGTATAGAATGTGAAAGAAATGATGAATGAATTGAGTTCATTACTGGAAACACAGAAAATGATATACTGTTTTCATTCAGTGGTTTCTAAATTTTATTTTAATGTCTAAATAGACCCTTGAAATTTCTTCAAGCAATTAGGTATTGCGAGTCTACTAAGTAGGAGATATTAAAAATAGCATATGTGTGAGAGAGAGTGAGAGAGATCCCCAGAGTAGAAAGTAAAGGTGGAAACTATTAGAGTAAATGTACATAGTGTATGAAAGGTTTGTGAGCATCAAAACCTTGATGTAATTATTGTAATAACAAAATGATCACCACCAAACCAGCACATATGAAAACGGAAAATCCATTATAAACGTGGAAACGTAGCTAAGAAAGGGAGTCATAATAGTCCTCAAAGCAACAAAAGTTCATGATGTGTATGCCACAGTACCACAAATACATGCTAGCACTTTGGAGCTATGAGTATTCTATAGGAGTGATGGTTAAATTCCATTATTCTATCAGACAAGAGAAGTGCAAAACCTAGTAATGTAGTACTGCCTTTCTTTCAGTGATGTCGAGAAACCCACTTGTTGAGAATTTTATATGCAGAAATGGCTCGTTTTGGTTGAGAAAATATTTTAAATAGAAGAGCGAACAACGTTTCGACCTTCTTTGGTCATCGTCAGGTTCACAAAGAAATAGGTAACTGACCGGAAGCTGACCACATGTTTAGAAGGGATTGTGTAACTGAGTGTCGCAATGTAGAGGGTGGGGTTAGATGTTTGAATATATAATTTTATCTATAACATTAATATAGGTATAATGGTGTTCCTTTATATTGGTTTATTTTGGGTTTAAGTTGTTGTATAAGTAAGGCTTCTTTAATTTTGCGTTTGTTTATGTTTGTTTCTTTATTTAGTATTTGAGTGTTTTCTATGGTTATGTTGTGTTTATTTGACCTGCATTGTTCGAAAACGTGTGAAGGTGACTTTTTATGTTCTTTGAATCTGGTTTCCATTTTTCTACTTGTTTCTCCAATATAGAAGTCGTGGCAGTTATCACATTGTATTTTATAAATAATGTTGGTGTGGTATTTGTCAGTGTAGTTCTTGCATAGTATAGACCTCAGTTTTGTGCCTGGTTTTTGAATAAATTTAGTATTAACTGGAATGTTATATTTTGTTACTAGTTTTTACCAAATGTTGGTTATTTGTTTGCTGATGTCAGGAATATATGGTATACAGCAGTATACTGGACTATACATTGATTCAGCACATGAAACAAAACAAAAACTCAACATACTAAGAAACCAGATAAACACAGCCATAAAACTATGGTCACCAGATAAAATTAACGATGAATTAGACAAAATAAAACAATACTTCATCAACATCAATAAGTTTCCTCCACAAACTGTAGAAAACATTATATGCACACACCTAGACAGAAAGCAAAATCAACCAACGAAAGTAAATATATCTCACGAATAAAAAAATCACGAAACCATATTCTGCTGTATACCATATATTCCTGACATCAGCAAACAAATAACCAACATTTGGCAAAAACTAGTAACAAAATATAACATTCCAGTTAATACTAAATTTATTTAAAAACCAGGCACAAAACTGAGGTCTATGCTATGTAAGAACTACACTGACAAATACCACACCAACATTATTTATAAAATACAATGTGATAACTGCCACGACTTCTATATTGGAGAAACAAGTAGAAAAATGGAAACCAGATTCAAAGAACATAAAAAGTCACCTTCACACATTTTCGAACACTGCAGGTCAAATGAACCCAACATAACCATAGAAAACACTAAAATACTAAATAAAGAAACAAACATAAACAACGCAAAATCAAAGAAGCCTTACTTATACAACAACTTAAACCCAAAATAAACCAATATAAAGGAATGCCATTATACTTATATTAATATTATGGATAAAATTATATATTCAAACATCTAACCCCGCCCTCTACATTGCGACACTCAGTTACACAACCCCTTCCAAACATGTGGTCAGCTTCCGGTCAGTTACCTCTTTCTTTGTGAACCTGACGATGACCGAAGAAGGTCGAAACGTTGTTCGTTCTTCTATTTAAAATATTTTCTCAACTCAAACGAGCTGTTTTTGCATATAAAAATACTGCCTTTCTTTGTCACACTACTCTGTTCCCAAGCATTGAAATGAATTAAAGTAAAAGACAAATAAAAACATAACACACCAAAATTTGTAAATGAAGTACCAATCAGTCAAAAGGTGACACTTTGCACTGAGTGCTGACAAAATAACTACTGGTGGCAGTTAGTTGCTTATTATCAGAACTCCTGTGGTACATTAGGATATCTAATGGTGACAAAACTATTCACTACTTTGTATTTCAGTTATATCATATTCAACTTTTGGCAGTTTTTTAAATTACTTTTTATCCTTGAACTGTGATACTATAAGCTGTAATGGCTTTTCATTCATTTGATTAGAAGAGCATAAAATACCATTTAGGATTGTTATACATTGTATGACATAAAATAGTGGAAACAAAATTTACAGAAACTCACTATTTTACACTAATATTCCCAGAAAGCTGATGGTTCTTCCACTAAGGATTTCAAGAAAACCAAAACTAAAGAGGAAGTTTTAGCAGTATTAAAGACTTTTACAGATGGCTATCCTGATGTTGTGGTGAGTTTCTGCATGATGTTGATAACACAGAACCTCATTTTTAAGTAACATAATTCACATGGGATGTAAATTAATTTTCATGTTTAATTTTTAAAAAAATGTAAATTTTTGTTTTCCTGTGTGATGGTTTTAATTCCTAAAATGTTTAAGCTTTTGGTTGTATTATAAAAAAATAATAATTTGATAATGTGACTTTGGAAAAGAAAAATGAGGATTTTTTTCTTTCTGTATATTCCAAAGAAAAAGTACTCAAACTGCCTGAAGGACCTACACAGTGTTCTGGAAAAATCCAAGTTCTTTGCAAGTCATGAGGTTGGTAATCAGTGATGTCGAGAAACCCACTTGTTGAGAATTTTATATGCAAAAAATGGCTCTTTTGGGTTCAGAAAATATTTTAAATTGAAGGTCGAAACGTTGTTCGCTCTTCTATTTAAAATATTTTCTGAACCCAAAAGAGCCGTTTTTTGCATATAAAATTCTTGAGGTTGGTAATTTTTATTCAGATTTTTTGTTATTCATGTAATTTTGTGCAAGTATATAATTCTTATTTATAATTTTGAAATTTAGAAGTTTAATTCTATGCTAAATGTGTTTGTGATGTTGTTATTAGAGGGATTTTGGAATACTGAACTGTTGTTCCATTGTAATGACCCACATAGAGCCTTCAGTAACTGAAATACAAAGTTTATTATAATGATAAGCAAAATTTGTTTATACTCTAGTGATATTTAAAGTACAGTTAAGATTATTATAGAAATAATTAAATTAATTATGCTGTTTGATTGCATTCTTTGTTTCTTCTGATGCATTATATAAACAAATATTTTTATTTAACAAAATTATAAGTTTTGACTTATCTAAAAGAAACCGCTAACAGTGTCAGCAGGTCAATAATAAACAAACTCTTACTTTAAAAGCTAGGAACTACATACACAAACATATTTCTCATGACATTCCACAGTTTTTGAAACCAAATTTAAACTTTTGCAGTATGGGGTATAGTTGTCCACCATGCATCAGATAATTATGCTTATTAGTTCAGTATTGACCAGTATCATCATATCAATTTGCTGTAGGCCTAACTTGTAAATCATGTATGCTTTAAATTGAAAATAATATGGAATATTAAATTAGAAATTTATGGCTTATAATTACCCTAATGAGATTTTTAACTTCTATCTAAAATCAAGATGTAACTTTTCAGGGTTTTTTTTTTCAGGGACAGGATTTCTGTTATCTTTGTAATAATTGTAGTAGTTTCTACACACATGTAGGATACCTCTTATGCACATATTGTTACGAAGTTGCAGTTCAGTAGTAAAGAAGTAAAGGTAAATTAAAAGTTGGTGAATACACTAACAAGTGTTTTGTGGTTCACTGGTCATGATTCTTTGAAGGTAAAAAAAAAGTGAAATGTCAGTAAATGAAATTAGGCCTGAAATTATTTATTTTATTGTTTAAAGTAATTACGTGGTTCAAGTTTCATTAGATACTCAGAAATTTGTTTTACATTGAGTGAATAAGTGATAAAGTCATTGTCTATGAAAATTATACTTGTAAAGAATAAGATGGTTTCTTTGTTTCATAGCATTTAAAAAAAGTGATTATTTTTATGTTCAGAAAGAAATTAGTAAGAAACAATTTCTGTGATTTGAAAATGATCATATGGTATAATTTTTTAAACAAGAGCAGTTAGAATATGATTGGTTTTTCAAGTGAGTATTGTGAAGTATCTTTGTGTATTTGCTATTTAAGAAAATTTCATGAAACTAAGAGCTTACTGAAAATTTCCTGTTTCTGACATAATGCAACATGTAGCAATTAGTAGACTTTGTTAAAACATGTCCATTATCTTGTGTTTAGTGAGGTGACTAATAAATGTTTTGTTATAACAGCTTATTGGAAGTTCTCTGTTGTTTGTTCATGACACCAAGAATGCTGGCATATGGTTGATTGATTTTGCCAAAACACGCCCATTACCACCAGAAGTACACATCTCTCATCATGATCCATGGCAGATGGGCAACCATGAAGATGGATTTCTTTTGGGACTCAAAAATCTCTTACAGCTCTTCCAAATGCTTCACGAGAACAAGTGAATTAAATTAGTAAACCTGAACTTATAAATCTGTCTCAGGGAAAGTGAAACATGATGTTTGTTACAATCGTCTTTATCTGGGCTGTTGAACAGTGTTATGTTAACACATGGTAATTCGATGTGATAGACTGCATTTTTAAAGGAAGCAATGACTTGATTACACACAGCATCATGTATTGATGTATTGAAAAATGTGAAATGTTGAAATAACTATCTGTATGTGTAAAGCAGTTTTGTTAAGTAAAAATTAAGTTGTAGAAAGAACTACCAATGCTTTTAGAAATTATAATTCAAAGAGCTAGTTTTTTTTTGACTAGTAATATGATCAACAAATTGTAATTTCTGGTTGTTTCATGACTTATAGATCTAATTTCCACAAAATATTCCACTTTTGGTCGTAATGAAATCATCACATGTGACATTATTATAGAAATATTATGTACATACTGACAAACAATCTTATATGATTTAATGTTTTATTTTTAATGATAAAATTATGGTTACTGTTTTTGTCATGTAATATTAAACTGTAAATGCATATGAGAAGTATTTCAGGGTACCACCCTGTTTTCAATTATTGATATGTAGTCACTGCAAATAAATTGCTTCAGAACAGACAGCCAACCATGGTTGGTTAATATTAACAGATAGGACAAAGTTAGATTTGACATTTGTTTCAATATTTGACGATAGACTTGCTCTTCAACTTAATTTGTTTTATATAACATGAGAAAAAATTAACTTTGGTGACTTGGTTTTTTTCTTATAATCATCAGTTTAGGTAATTTGAAGTAAGTGATAAGTGCCAATATATATTTATATCATATATTCATTTATAATATGAATTTGTACAGTTACAATTACTTTTTATCAACTATTATTCCATTTATAGAACAGTGCTATTTTTGTAAAGTAATTTCTAAAAACGTTTTTTAAGCTTTTGTGCAACAAAATAAGAGACATTGATTTATATTTCCACTTCTAGTAAATTTTTGAATACACTTACAACTGTACTACTGTTCAAATGTATGAAATATAATAAAATTCTAACACTATGGAAACTTTTTCTGTATGGAAGGTGCTTTTTTTTTAATATCTTGATTTTATAAAATGAAATAAATCTTGAAATTGTGTGATGTTTTCTTATAAAGTTGACACAAAATTACTTGTTAGTCTGTACATGTGTGCAATAAATTCTGTTGAAATATGTGTAGCAAATGCGTTTTTAATTTATATGTGTAGAACATTTGAAAGAAGCATTATCGTAAACAAATATTGAGTAAATAAAATAATCAAAAACGTCTATTAGAATGTATAAGTGAAGAACTGATGTGGGTTTATGGACTTTACCTCTACGTTTGCAACTTGGAAATAATATACTTATATTGTAAAATATTTTATTACTGGTTTTCTGCTGGATGTTGGCAGTATCAGATAGTTGAAAATTCCAGTAATAAAAACATTGCCGTTTCAAGTATTTTGCAGGAAATTTTTTGGCACGTTGATTGTGATCTAAAGTACAGTATTTCTATATCATCTTTAACAATAAAACAGGCTTGGCATGGCCTGGTGGATAAGGCACTCAACTCGTAATCCAAGGGTTGCAGATTCGAATCCCCGTCACACCAAACATGCTCGCCCTTTCAGCCATGAGGGCATTATATTGTGACAGTCAGTCCCACTATTTGTTGGTAAAAGAGTAACCCAAGAGTTAGTGGTGGATGGTGATGACTCGCTGCCTTCCCTCTAGTCTTACACTGCTAAATTAGGGACAGATGGCCCTCACGTAGTTTTGTGCAAAATTCAAAACAAACAAACACTTTTAAGCAGTAGTGGGTTTGGTAAAAAAAACAACTTAAACTGTTTAAAAGTATATATAAATACAATATTTTAAATGTGAATCATAGCACAGGCAGCTAACAAATAAGCCTCCTAGCCAACAAAGCCATGACAATACCATTAAGCAACAATGAGCATTTATATTTGAAGATATAAAATTTTTTGGCTACAAAAGCTTTTTTGGTACATTTGATGCTGGACAATGTTAATTTTAACATTATACATTAGTTTATCTACACTAAATGAGAGTTCCACAAGATGGGAGTCGAACTGCATTAACAGAAACTTAAAATAGTGTTTCTTTACATGTTTATAGAAGAGCATTTCAAGTGACGGATTAACGCAAAAATTCTAAACTCGGACACAAAGATAAATCTTTGAATTGTAAATTAAGCACATTTAAACTTAGTTTGTTTTTTCAAAAACTTATTGAAGTTAAAAATAGCAATCATAATTTTCAAATGTTTTTATCATACATTTTATATGTATATATCGTATATGTTTTTATTTATAATAGTTTCAGTAATGTATTTTCAACTAACCTAATGTTTTATATGATGCTTTGACTGATAAAGCTGCCACAGTTTTCTAACACTTGTGAAGTTATAAACAAGGCTTGCAGTATTTGTTTAGCACTAAAATTAGAAAATGGAAAGAACATGCAAGAGATATGCTGAGATGCATTTTATTAAACCCTGGTTATGTATGTACAGTCTTAAGCTATTACTCTTCAAATGTTAGTACACACACACACATAGTTACTGGATGTAGTAAACAATCTAATATTTTACTGTTTATCTGTAAACGTGTATATGTTAATACAGCGATAACATAGCAACCATTACTAGACATGAGGCACCATTTTACTGTGTGTCAACGTGTATATGAACAATAGTTAAGACATAGCAGCATTTACTACACATTTTTCTTTATCTGTCAGCATGTGCAAACTCTACTCAAATACAGAGTAACATCTACTACAAATCAATACTTTACCTGAGTTATGTTTACCACACATACATTCATGATTATTTAAATAACTGAAGACACTGTTGTAATTCCAAAGGGAGACAGCTAGTGTGCATTTGGTTATGAATTTTAGTTTTGTAACACCCACATTTGTAAAATTTTCTTTGTGGATCAGCATAAAGGCAGGAATATTTTTAAATATGTTCGGGTGTTATTATGAAATACCAGGATGTCAAAAGAAATGATGGATGTTTTCAGTTATTTGTGTGTAATAAATTTTTCCGTATTTCTTTCAGAGTTAGATTCCAGAATTGATGAAAACAAAGACAACTGTACATTTTACAAATATTTATTATGACCACGGTTCTTTCAGTAGTGGTGTTATTTGGTAGAAACTGTTTCAAGTTTTAATACTAGAAATAAATGATCTTTTTAACACTAAAACTTCTGGCTTTGCAACTTCTTCTGAAGCATTCAATAAAAGGTAAACCAAAACCGACCGTATAAAGTTTCAAGTGGTTTAAATAATTAATCAGACAATTCAGTGCATTTTAATCATTAGAGATTTCAGTTTTATGAGATTTTGATTTACAATTTTTAATATGAGGAATAATTATACAAAATTGTTTTCTGTAATATTTAAGTTACTTTCAAAGGAATTTAGTTATAATCTGTATATTTAGCTTGCATTTGATTGGATGTTCTCAGTAATAGTTTTAAATAAACATAACCTATGAACTGCTAATCATCCTAGTATGACCACCTGTTATAACACAAAGCACACACATCAGTGTACACTAAAAGACAGTTTTTGTTGTTTTGAATTAAGCACAAAGCTATGGAATGGGTTATCTGTGCTCTGCTCACCACAGGTATCAAAATGTGGTTTTTAGCATTGTAAGTCCGTAGACATACTGTTGTGCCACTGGGGGGCACCAGAAGACAAAACTTGTTAGAAGTATGTGAAAACCCTAAAAATTTAACATAGAACTTTCATACCTCGTACATAAAATTATTTCAGTTGTAAGACATATATATTTAATATTGTGAGATTTACTTTTGTAAGCATTCAACCTCTAATGGTGATTTTGTCTTGTGACTAGAAGTATTGTACCTTGTAATGTTACCCCTTATACCTTAATTCTAGCTATATTTGCTTATCTTTTTACCAGATCATGTTCGATTTTCCTATCACCATCTAGCTAAACAAACAGTTTGAAAGTCACGATTGTATTATTCAGTTTTTACTCATCTCCTTAGAGAAAGAACATCTTAGTTTTCCACAAATGCCAGACATTGGACATATAATGAATGTTTTGTATAGAGATTTTCAGGAACTGTACCAGTACATTCTCTCTGAGAATTATATCTTGTTCCTACATTACTTTTGCTTTATGGGTTGTATCAAACTCATGTGGGAGCATAACCAGTTTTTATTGTCTGTACATTTAAAGAGAACACACTGAAATCCTCTGAAAATGTTTAATATTTAAAATATAATAGACACTTCAAGACTTAATCTGATATTACTGTAGTGATTCAATGTAAAATAAAGTACTAGAAACAAGTACTTTATGTATTATATTACAATGTGTATATATTATAGAATTGTGATGATGAGAAACATTGATTTAACTTTGCATGTTGCTTTACATCACAACAGATTTTAACAGTTATCTTTGTGATTAAACAGTAATGCATCAACCAAAATATAAACGATATTAAAACAGTTACAATGATGTAAATATAAGCTAGAAAGATAAGACAACAAACCTTGTAGTAGCAAACATAATCATTTTATTTGTCAAACATGAGAAATGCAATCTCTAGAATTTACACTGGTGGGCAAACTTTTATGAATAACCAAAGTTCAGACTTGGTAAGACTCATTCAAAGTCCCTTTTATTGTGGTTGTTTTTCTCCTATCAAATATTAATTAAAGAATGCAGTATTATTTACTTAAAAAACTGATAAAATGCAAATTTTGCCATTAGTAATATCAGCTAGAGTTCATACTGACTTAGAAATCTTTAATTAATGACCCTGTTTTGATATTAATCCCATAAGGTTGTCTTGCTTCTGTTAGGTTATGATACGTGGACAACTTAAGAGAAGTGTCAAATTTGTCTTGCTAGATCTAGGAGCAGCTGATATGTCACTAACATGTCCTGTTGGCATGGTACATTACTGATTCATAACTGGATTTGTTCATCACTACTTACACTGAGAGTTTATTGCATTCAATAGCTGATATGAATTCGTGATTTTTTTGTTAATTACACAACTTTTCCATCAATATAAATAATTTATTTTTAGATTTTTTATTCTTTTTTCCTATTCTTAAGATCAATTTGTAGTTTCAGAGAAAGTTATTAAATGATAGTAAGGGCTCATTGAAAGATTTTAATATCTAGTGACCAGATTCCATCCTGAACCTTAATTTCATACCATGACATTCAGATATGAGAGACAGTAGATTCCAACTGTGTCACAGAAATTGTGAGATACGGTTGTAAATCTTTCATTCTGTGTATTTATCTTGATTGAAAACTTGCAAGGAAGAAACAATGTTAGGTGGGCATAGTCTTCTTGTTAAGAAGATTTTGGGCCATAATGCCAGTACCTTCTTCAACTATTAGTAAAATATCTGAAATATTTTCTCACATCTTTGAAAAGTGCTATCAATTTGCTCATGGAGTAATCAATACGTAAGGCAGAAAAAAATAAATTGTATGTTTCAATGAGTGACTCTTGACGTTCAAGGTTTTGTGTGTTCGTTAAAAGCACAAAACTACACTGTCGGTTCTTTATACTTTTCTCATTTTGAGCATGGAAACCAGATTTTAGGGTTATAATCTTTCAGACTCATCAGGGACACATAAAAGGCAACCACTGGACTTTAGTGTAATGGGACATAACTCTACATCACTATCATACAAAAGTTATAACAATAAACAGTTTATTGTATTTAACATTTTAGAGTTGGTAGCTATTTTTGAGTGTTCTGACCTGTCATTATTAAGCAAAAAAAAGTTTTTAGGTTATTTTCTACGAACAGGAAAAAACAACAACAAACCAAACAAGGTAGTAAATGTTTTCTAAAGTAATAATGTTGAACTCTAACAATGTGCTTGAAAAGTATTAAAATAACGTTACCAGTTTGGCTGTTGGATGTCAGTAATATTATCTAAGTTGTCTTTTTTCTGCTGGTTGCTTTTGATTTTTTCTTTGTTTTTCTTTTCTGTAGAAAGTATCACAAGTCTCCTGGCTAGGTCTTCTAGACATGTTTTGATTTCTATGGTTGGAATGTACCTTGGTGCTATTGCGAAGTTGAGTCCTTTGTTAAGTAGATGTATCTCGTCTGTGTTTAATTGTCGGTCGGATCTGTTAATTATGAGGTTAGTCAACAGTTTGTCGTTTTGGTGTCTTTTCTGTTGTTTACATCTTAGTTTTTCTAGTTTTTTGTTGTTGTGCCAGATCTTTTTGTCTCTGTCGTTCTTAATATTGATTTGGTTTATGTTTCGTTGTATATGTCCGTAAATCTCTGGTTTAATGCAGCATGCCAGTGGATGGTCTAGATTCATTTTTTGTTTTTGTAAGTCATGTAGTTCTTTGTATTTTGTGTTCAACATGGCTTTAAGTAGTTTTTTCTGTAAATTTTGGACAATATTTGTGTATTTATTGAAATTTTTTGAAAGTTTTACCTTTACAAAATTAGGTGTTATTTGTTCCTTTCTACATTGTTGAATAAAACATTAACTTCACATGTGAACAAGAAGAAAGCAATCAAATATCATTTCTTAACCTCAAAATTGCAAGAACCGACACACAATTCAAAACAGAAATCCACCAATTAATCACCCACTCTGGACTATACATTTCTTGGGACTCAGCATATGAAACAAAACAAAAACTCAACATACTAAGAAACCAGATAAAACAGATAAAATTAACGATGAATTAGACAAAATAAAACAATACTTCATCAACATCAATAAGTATCCTCCACAAACCGTAGAAAACATTATATGCACACACCTAGACAGAAAGCAAAATCAACCAACAAAAGTAAATATATCTCACGAATCAAAAAATCACGAAACCATATACTGCTGTATACCATATATTCCTGACATCAGCAAACAAATAACCAACATTTGGCAAAAACTAGTAACAAAATATGACATTCCAGTTAATACTAAATTTATTCAAAAACCAGGCACAAAACTGAGGTCTATACCATGTAAGAACTACACTGACAAACACCACACCAACATTATTTATAAAATACAATGTGTTATGTAAATGTCGTGTAAATATTTTGTAAGCGACAACATGTCGTGTTGTGTTTAAATTTTCATTTCTGTTATTCATTTTTCCATATTTATATTATTGTTTCGAAGTTTAAACTAATATTTTGTTATTCATTTAGGGTAACATTTAGAATTTTCATGAATTAAGTAGACCAATCATATATTTGTAAATGAAGTGCTGGTGACTACGTGTCTAGACGTGTAGTCTCGTGCAAGAACGGACATGCGCGGATTGTTCTGGAGATCTGTAGAAAGTTCGCGGTTATTCGAGGAGCTAGGCCTACAATATATAAACGGACGAAGATGCGAGAGACAGGAGAGAGAGATTCAGTCATCAGTTTTTATTCGAAAGGAGTGAGATTCAGACATCAGTTATTATTCGAAGAAAAGAAGAGAGTCAGTTATTTGAGAAAGATTAAGTGTTTGCTGCGATTAATCAACTTGGATTTGTGACTGAAGTTAGATCTACGGAAGCTGTGATTTATTTATTTCGTCAATCTCTACGATTCATCTGAATTACTGCTCGTGCTGAGAGTCGGCGAATTTATTGAACTGTGAATCGTTGCTGAACTTCTTCATTTAAGCTTCGGAATTTCTTCGTGGGACCAAATTCGCACCCTAGACTGGAATTTGAGACTTTCATTTTAGATCATTATATTAGGTACAGGCCAGTACCATTTTGTATTGTGATTAATTTTGAAGTTTGAAACTAGTATTATTTTGTTTTGTAATTAATTTCGAGTGTTGTAACTTAATATCTGTCACTGTTGGCCTGGCATGGCCGAGCGCGTTAAGGCGTGCACTCGTAATCCGAGGGTCGCGGGTTCGCGCCCGCGTCGCGCTAAACATGCTCGCCCTCCCAGCCGTGGGGGTGTATAATGTGACGGTCAATCCCATTATTCGTTTGTAAAAGAGTAGCCCAAGAGTTGGCGGTGGGTGGTGATGACTAGCTGCCTTCCCTCTAGTCTTACACTGCAAAATTAGGGACGGCTAGCACAGATAGCCCTCGAGTAGCTTTGTGCGAAATTCCAAAACAAACAAACAAACTGTCACTGTTATTATATAATTTATGTTATATCTGTTATATTTGTTAATAGTTTAGTGTAATAAATTATAGAAGCTGTTATCTGTGTTTTTCTGTTGCGTTTAGTCTACGAAGAACATAAAACATAAAAAATACGTAACAAATGTGATAACTGCCACGACTTCTATGTTGGAAAAACAAGTAGAAAAATGGAAACCAGATTCAAAGAACATAAAAGTCACCTTCACACGTTTTTGAACACTGTAAGTCAAATAAACACAACATAGCCATAGAAAACACTAAAATACTAAATAAAGAAACAAACATAACCAAACGCAAAATTAAAGAAGCCTTACTTATACAACAACTTAAATTCAAAATAAACCAATATAAAGGAACGCCATTATACCTATATTAATATTATAGATAAAATTATATATTCAAACAACTAACCCCGCCCTCTACATTGCGACACTCGGTTACACAACCCCTTCCAAACATGTGGTCAGCTTCCGGTCAGTTACCTCTTTCTTTGTGAACCTGACGATGACCGAAGAAGGTCGAAACGTTGTTCACTCTTCTATGTAAAATACACGTATTTTCTCAACCCAAACGAGCCGTTTTTGCACATAAAATTGCCATTAGATTTTATGTTCTTTCTTAATAAATCGATCAGTTTTAATATTTCTTCCCCTGCTGTTTGAGTAGGCAAATGTTTGCAAGTTAGCTCGTCTTCTTCAAAACTAGCTTCATCACTATAACGAACAACAAAAAACAACATCGTATAACCTGCGACATCTGTTGATTCATCCACCTGAAGCGAAAAAGTTGGACTCGCTTTTACTCGCCTTATTAACTCAGTTAAGCAATTTCTTAGCATATCCTTGATTATTCGAAAAAAACGAGTTATTAGAGAAGAGACACATAGTTAATGTTTTTCTCATCATTCGTGCACTCTACCAAATTATTTGCGCATGGTTTTGTCAAATCTTTTACAATTGTATGAGCTTTACCTGCTTTTGCAATTCGGTAACTAACACGATATAAAACAAAAAAGAACACCTTTGTTGTCCTGATGGACAAACAAACAAAATGAAGCTTTTATTGAATTTAATTGCAAACACTTTCTTTTGAGATCTCTGGAAGTTGGATTTTTTAATTGGAAGTGTTTGATTTCTAGATGCCGGATGCAAACTACTGTTACTCAACACTGTTCCACATTCAACACACAACCCATTAGGTGCATCTCCATTATCTGTCCATGTTAAACCATATTCAATTAAAGTTTCGTCATACTTTATTTTCTTTTTCATTTTGGCCCGGCATGGCTCGGTCGCGGGTTTAAATCCCCGTCACACCAGGTATGCTTTCCCTTTCAACCGTAAAGGCGTTATAGTGTGATAACTAATCCCCACTGTTAGTTGGTAAAAGGGTAGCCCAATAGTTGGGGGTGGATGGTGATGACTAGTCTTACGCTACTAAATTTGGAATGGCTAGCGCAGAGAGCCATCGTGTGGTTTTGCGCGAAATTCAAAACAAACTTTCTTATTTCCTGTATTTGCACACGACGATAACGCTGATGAATTCATATTAGGTCTAAAAATATTTTTGCTCGTACTAGATTTATTACTGATATTCAGCCACTTATCCATTATAAGGGTGACAATTAATTATTAATTTGTCTAAAAACGTATTCTTATATTTTTTGACATTTCAAAAGTATTTTCACGGCCACATAGTAGCTTCTTAATGAAAAACTCGTTCAAGCACTTGAGTTTTATTATCATACAAAGACATGCTGACCTGAGATTATGATGTCAAGCGGGCTTATGACGTCGTAGAGCTCATTGTTATCACATTTTTTTATTTTTTTTATTTTCGCGCAAAGCTATACGAGGGCTATCTGCGCTAGCCGTCCCCAACTTAACAGTGTAAGACGAGAGGGAAGTCAGTCAGTTATCACCATTCACCGTCAATTCTTGAGCTAAATTTTAACCAAAGAATAGTGGGATTGACTGCCATATTATAACGCCCTCACGGCTGAAATAGCAAGCATGTTTGGTATGATGAGGATTCGAACCCTCGACCCTCGGATTACGAGTCGAGTGCCTTAACCACCTGGCGGTGGCGGGCCTGGATGATGAATGATATGATTAGTGATTTTAACTGTCAAGAGATGTCTCTGCCATACTTTGCCACAAGCATAAAAAAATCAAGAAGACGCGTAAGAAATCGTACTTTCTGTTTAGTAAACAGTCTGCTAATGTATCTGTTTTCTTCAACTCGAGCTAACTCTACTTTCAAGTTAAACGGTTGTTTCAGAGGGTCTAAGTACTGCTTGTGAGTCTCTCTGTTGTTGTTTTTTTATCCTCCTCTAATTCTTCGAGTTTTTCTCAGATTTGTTTCTTGTTGCCAGTGTATAAGAAGTTGTTGTTTTAAATTAAGCACAAAGCTACACAATGGGCTATCTGTACTCTGCCCACCACGGGTATCGAAACCCGGATTTTAGCGTGTAAGTCCGCAGACATACCGCTGAGCCACTGGGGGGCGTGTATAAGAAACATAAAAGCTATTTTTACCTTTCACAGATTTCTATGATACGCTGTGAAATTTCTTGTTCAATTCAGTGAATATAAACCATGAAAAAACTGAGAACAGTTAAATATTACTTCCCTGAAATGATTGGCACAGCGGTATGTTTGCAAACTCAACGCTAAAATCGGGTTTCGATACCCGTAGTGGGCAGAGCATAGATAGCCCATCGTGTAGCTTGGTGCTTAACTAATAACAACACTGAAATGGCAAATTAATTCTAGTCCACTATGATTATAGAAAAGTATATCGTTATTTTTGAGTGCACTTTAATGATAGTATATTAGTTGGTTATTTGGAATCAAGTACAAAACTGCACAATGTGCTATCTGTGCTCTGCCCAGCACGGATATCAAAACCCGGTTTTTGAGAATATGTATTTTATACATTTGTTAACGTTGGAAATTATTAGTATAAAATCGTTCAATCAGTTATAACGTTGAATTGTGACTGAAATTAACGGCATAAAAAGTTTCTCTGAAAAACAAATTGTTCTTACTAAATAGATTACTGTTAATTGTTCTATATGCAACAAAGCTTTATATCTCTGTAAAAGCTGTTTTAGAAACAATAAACTTAAAACAACAGTACTAATATGAGTGAATACTAAAAAATTAAAATATTAAAACTCATTCTTTCTTATAAGCCTGTTTCCTTGAATAACTAACGATCAGTGATCCCTAAAGGATATACAAAACTAAAGAAGAGCATTGCAAGACTTTTTCCATAACTTCTCTGGTGGAAAACGTTTCCTTTGTATGTATGTTTGTAATTAGAGGAGATTTTTAGAAAATGGTGTCTGTAAAAAATCATGAATGCAAGCAAAGAAGAATATGCAACACTATATTAAACACACGAATATGTAACACTATGTTAAACACACCAATATGTAACACTATGTTAAACACACTAATATGTAACATTATTTTAAGCACACTATATATATAAGCAACATCTATGGTCTACGAAGCCTTTTACTTAATACCAGAGCTCATCAGGCTGGCTGGGATACGACTTACAAAGTGAGAGTATAGGTATTATTTATATTGTTAGTTGCATGCGTAAACATTCTGATGGAGTGAACTATATTAAACAACATAGAATATTTTTTTTCAGTCAGCAACGAACAAAAAAAATTCGATAATTGTTTTTTTCTAAAAATTCGGAAATATGTTGAATTCAAATATGAAATTCATATGATGGTAACGTCGAGAACTAAGAACAGTCAAACATGCATGATTTCGGAGTAGACTCACTACTTTACCAGTAATGGTCAGACATACGATCATCTATTGCTTTATATATATATATATAAAATTATGCGACCTTGTTTCATTATCTGTTTGAGATTGGAGACCTTGTTGTTGGTTTTCTGATCTGGCAGAAGATTTCTACTATTATTACTACTGTGTCTGTCAGCATCAAATCTCGAAACCTGGCACATGCAGACAATCATTCAGAATCTGGCACATACACACATTCACTCGTAACCTGGCACATGCAGATAATCAAGGGAATAATATTAATTAATGATGCAATGTTAAAGATAATAAAAGTTCCAGCCACTGAGCTTGGAACTATCTGCTGAAAATCTATTGGGCTCTAGTTTGAAAAATAGATGTAACAACAAACGAAGAAGAAAGATCGTGTAACAGACCAATCGGCTGCATAGAAAGAAGCATTTCCATTAGTAATAGGACCTCTACTGAGTTGTTGGGCAGATATAAACTTGTTCAGTGTTCTTCTTGTTTGAAAAATGTACATTATACTCTTTATTCCAGATTTCTTCACTTCTGGATTAGGAAGAAATACTGTGTTATCATTTATAAATCAGAATCACAGCAGGAATAAATAATATAATATTATTTATATTTCTATAACACGAATTAAACAAGCTATTTAAACCACTGAAATACGTAAAAATATGATTTTTTTAACCCATCAATGAGGTAAACAGGAACAAAATGGCGGACGTTTACAGTTTGCCAGGAAAAATTGCTGTTGTGCACAAAATTGATTTTTGCACATGCAAAAAAAATATTCAAAAGAGACGTTTTAGCAAAAAACAAGATGATTTCATTAGCAATGGTCTGTAAGAGAGAATTAAAATAAACAGCACTGGAAATTTTTGTGAAATATGAAGTGAGACACCAATATTTATTCAAATTGATCGATAAGAAAGGCTTCTTTAATTGTTCATTTTATTTTTCTTGTTTTCTGATGAATAACTTGAGCTATTTGTTATTATATTACGTTTGTATTATATTATGTTGTAGTGGTAAAGATATAAGAAGGCATTTTTTTTAAAATCGAGTTTCTACATTATTTTCGTTTATTCTATGTAAAAATCGGAAAAAAAATTCAACATCTCGATAATAGCAAGAAAAGTAAAGGCGAATGTTTTCATCTGGTTTGAAATTAAATCTTACAGAGTTAATTAAAATGACGTGATTCTGAAATATTGAGCTAATGTTATCTCACAGCGAAAGAGACTTTACATCTGTATGCGGCAAGATACAGTAACTTATTCTATTGTAGTTGATTTTACATGTTAACTTAAAATGTAAAAATTGTGTAACATTCGATCCACTGAAGTTTGTAAATGAGAGGTATCACTGATGATACCAGGACAGAGATATTGAATTTCGTTTCGTATATTTTCATTGTTACTTTATCTAGCCGGCATGAACAAGTGAGTTAAGGCGTTCGACTCGTAATCTGAGAGTCGCGGGTTCGCATCCCGGTCGCACCAAACATGCTCGCTCTTTCAGCCGTGAGGCCGTTATAAGTGACAATCAATCCCACTATTCGTTGAGTAAAGAGTAGCTCAGTAGTTGGCGGTGTGTGGTGATGACTAGCTACCTTCCCTCTAGTCTTACACTGATAAATTAGGGAGAGCTAGCGTAGATAGCCCTCGAGTAGCCTTGCGCGAAATTCAAAACAGAAACAACCAAACAAACAAGTCGAGGGGAACAGTAATTAACATGCTTAGTAATTTTTGCTATTCTTTTCTTTTTCATTTTTAGCTATTTTATTTGTTATCCAAATCCAGAACTTCAAACATTCATTCTTCTATACTTGTTTCTGTAGGAGTATCTGCTGTGATAATCGCGTTACTTCACTATATTTTTAATTACATCACGTACTACAGTGTGTGACTTGATTTAAACATTTAGTAAATCTACTAAATAAAAGGAAGCGTTTCTTTGTTTGTTTTTAATTTCGCGCAAAGCTATTCTAGAGCTATCTGCATTAGTTGCCTTTAATTTAGGAGTGTAAGACTAGAGGGAAGGCAGCTAGTCATCACCGCCTACTCTTGCTTTACTCTTTTACTAAGGAATTATAGGATTGACCGTTACTTAATAACGCCCCTACGGATGATAGGATAAGGATGTTTGGTATGACGGGAATTTGAACCCGCGACTCTCAAAGTACGAGTCGAGCGCCCGGACCACCTGGCGAAAAGGAAGTGAAAGCGGAAAACACAACAACGCATGTTTGCAGATAAAAATGATTTGTTTTGTTAAAGCACGCACAAAAATTAACACTAGAATTTAAAGTAGAATGTATCTGGTAGTCCTATAATCGCAGAGACGTACATAATAAGTTGCTCTTGGGAATATTTCTTAACATACGGGCACCAGAATCATCGATGTGTTGAGCAAAGCCAAGTTCAGTATTAGTTTCTGTTGAGTTCATTCTTGGTTCTTTATTTGTTTTTGTCTCTCGTTACATTTTTGTAATTCGTTCTAAGGAAAAACGTAGCTCAAAACTGTGTCTACTTTCAGTTTAATTACAGTCTATATTTTCAACACGCAAGTAAAATAGAAAAGAAAAACGTGCTTTGCGTAAGACACATGAAATCAAAAATAAATTAGGAAAACTGAATATGCATGCAAGCATTTTATTATCAATTCGGTTTCAAAATATCTATCTGATAAAGTCTTTTGTGTGCCCCAAATTACAGCTAGCTTAGAAAATTTCAGAGTTAATATAATTAGTTGGTAGTGCAAACAGCGAGCAGTCATTTGCATATTGACTAATTAGTTCAACTCGTAAACTTAGGGTTGCGGGTTCGAATCCCCATCACACAGGACTTGCTCGTCCTTTCAGCCATGGGGACGTTCTTATGTCACTGTCAATCCCACTATTCGTTGGTAAAAGAGTTGCCCGTTAGTTAGCGGTGGGTGGTGATGACTAACTGCCTTCCCTCTGGACTTACACTGCTAAATTAGGGGCGGCTAACGCAGGTAGCCCTCGAGTAGCTTTGCGTGCAAGTCACAAAACAAACAAGGCCTGTTAGGCAGCATTCATCTGTAAGCAAGACCAAACAAAACAAACTGTTGACTGATCACCGTATTAGGACAACGGTAGCTTCAATTCAGTTATTGTTTGTTGCACGTATTCGCCAAGAAGGTTGGCTTCACAGATGTCACCAGAGGATTACCGCAGAAAATGTGGTGCCTAAAATCATCCCGTAGCTACTTAGTGAATCGAGTTTCAGCTATTCTGACCACTTAGTCAGTCCCTGTCATGCTTCTCAAATCAGTTGAGCCGTGTGTGGTCTCGTGATGAAACATGTCCGGACTGTGAATCTTCTCTTCTGTCATATAAACGTGCTTCGCATCTAGATGTATGGATGTACTAAAAGATTGACAGTCGAACACCATTATTCTGTGAAATAACAGTAGTCTCAGAGTCGACAGTGAGTGCTGTTTATTCGTGTCTTCCCTCTAGTCTATAAGCTCAAAGTTAGGACCTACTATAGCACTTTTTGTAACTTTGTCCAAAAATTCTGAACTTGAATTAGTCCCATTATTCATCGGTGAAAGGAGTAGCCCAAAAGGTGGCGGTGGGTGATGATGAATAGCTACCTTTCCTCTAGTTTTACAGTGCTAAATTAGTAAAGTTAGCTCAGATAGACCTCACGTACCTTTGCGCAAAACTCTAAACAAACAAAGTTACATAAGAGATACATAGATTTCGAAAGGGAAATGCGTAAGTTAAGTTTGATACAATGACACATGTTAACCAATGTTGTAAAACATTTGATCAGTACTGGTGTCCTAAATTGTATTGTAATGGAGTTTCTTCCACTGGGTCTTCAAGTGGCACAGCGATATTTTACACTGATAGAAACCTGTGATGGACAGAATACAGAAAATTTACTGGGTAGCTCTGTGCTTACCTGCAACCAATCATCCCTTGGTGGTAGATTGTGGAGAACATCAGTGTTTGGAATGGTGGCTACACACTGGGGCCAGGCGTGCCTTATGGACAGTTTGTTTGTTTGTTTTTGAATTTCCCGCAAAGCTACACGAGGGTTATGTGCACTAGCCGTCCCTTAATTAGTAGTGTAAGATCAGAGGGAAAGTAGCTAGTCATCACTACTCACCACCATCTTATGGGCTACTCTTTTACCAACGAATAGTGGAATTGACCGTTCACGTTATAACGCCTCCACGGTTAAAAGAGCGAGCGTGTTTGATGTTACAAGGATCAAACCCGTGACCCTCTGATTACTAGTAGAGTACGTTAACTACCTGGCCATGCCGCGCCTTTCGATAGTATAAAAAAAACATTTAGAGGCTTTGGGTGTGTTATAAGAGGGAAGGTCAAATCCCAATTTTTTGTAAGACAAGAGCTACTTAAGAGTTTAGGGTGAGGGTTGTCAAGTTTTCGTGCATTCTGTATCTAACAGTTAAATACCTTTACTCAAATTCCTGAAACAACATATTAATGGATTCATATTGTGTTAAGTTCTACAATTATATATGATGTAAAAAATGTAATAACATTACAAATAACTGTTTTGTTAGTTG
Source organism: Carcinoscorpius rotundicauda (assembly GCA_011833715.1). NCBI lineage: Eukaryota > Metazoa > Arthropoda > Merostomata > Xiphosura > Limulidae > Carcinoscorpius > Carcinoscorpius rotundicauda. The sequence continues at coordinate 18,843,934 of CM022393.1, read as the reverse complement.
ACTTGCAACCTTTAATGCCTTGAAACATTATTTAATAAATTTTAAATCAAAATAAGTGAATGAAATCTAGATGTATATACCTGTGAGAAAATTAAGTATTATGGTTGTTGTTTTGAATTAAGCACAAATCTACACAATGGGCTATCTGTGTTCTGCCCACCACAGGTATCGAAACCCGGTTTTAGCGTTAAAAATCCGCAGACATACTGCTGATCCACTGGGGAACATTAGGTATAAAAATAAATTAGCGGCCTTCTCACTGCTAAATTAGGGACGGCTAGTGCAGATAGCCCTCGTCTACCTTTCGCGAAATTAAGAAAAACAACAAACAAAACAAACGCGTGCAAAAGATTCAGTCAGTTTTCTTTCTGAGGTTAGAAGAACGTGTTAAAGTCTTTATGTGAAACATTCCAAGTATTTAATTACAGCAGTAGCTAGCGCGGTTCTTTTTAGATTTGTATATTGTCTGGATTAATTATACTTTGGAGGAGAAAAATAATTTTTTTCAAAAGCAGCATAGTGCCCGTTAAAAATTATAATACACTGTTTAATATTCACGAAATTTCAAAATTTTAAAATACTAACGTATAATTTTGCTTTAAGTTAATTAGAAAATAAAGTCGTAGGACTAAATGTTTTTCAGTTAAACTACTGCAATTCAGAAGAAAAAAACCAAAGGTATCTCACTTGATACATCACTGTACTCCGTAAAACAGTTACTGAAATTTACGAATAAACATTTGGAAAGTTTAAACGTTAATTAATTACATGTTTTGGACCATTGTGATAATTTTTAATTTCATTTTCTCATTTAGAAGTTTTATGTGTGTTTGTTTGTTTTTTTAATTTCGCACAAAGCTACTCGAGAGCTATCTGCGCTAGACGTCTCTAAGACTAGAGGGAAGGCAGCTAGTCATCACCTCCCCCCGCCAACTCTTGAGCTACACTTTTACCGGTGAATAGAGGGATTGATCGTCTCATTATAACGTCCCCACGGCTGAAATGTTTGGTGTGACGGGGATTAGAACCCGCGACCCTCGAATTACAAGTCGAACGCCTTAACCCACATGGCCATGCTGGGCCTTGGAGTTCAAATCAAAGATGTTGGAAAATATAATTCCACAACCACTTTTTGTCTTCCACAAATTAGTTACTGTCAAAGAGACGTTTTTCTTAATACCAGAACTCGTCAGTTAGGCTGAACAATAAGAGACAAAAGTTTCTCTGAACCCTTAGCCCCTTTCCCGGTGAGTTAGCAGTATGTTTACAAACTTACAACACAAAAGTCTGGAGTTCGATTTCCAACAGTGAACAGAGCAGACAACCCAGTAAAAACTTTGAGTTTAAAAACAAAAACAAACTTAAACGTTATTTATATATATTTTCAGTTAATATTATACACCTCTGATTTAGAATCCAAAATATCCAAATGTAGGGTGAAAAAAAGTCTATTGTTTAGGTTATTTTTACTACAAATATTAGGCACACTGTTTTTTAATGTTTCGCTAACATAACGGTGTTTAAGCTGTAAGAACGAAACGCATTTTTCTTTTCATAAGAACAGCATTTTTTAATTTTCATTAGTAGGCTGTTTTTTATTTATTATCTTCACATTTTATTAGAAATTGATACTAAAATCATAAAAAGAGCAAATGTCTAAACGTTTTTGCTAGCGAATTTCATAATGAATTATTGAACTAAGATATTACGTTATCAAGAACATAATTGTATTAAGAATTACAAACGACTTATTTCACATAATAATTATTGAAAAATAAAAATGTTTTTTTGAAGGAAAAACGTCATTCTTTGAATGCAATTTGCTTGATATTAAATAATAGTTAAGTATGAACATTAAATATTAATCTTTTTAGTTCTGTAAACACAAGATTTCTGTGGCCGAAAATTGTTTAGTACGTAATAATATTCATTTATGAACATCACAGAAATTCCCGTGGCCTGCTGGGATTCTTCACACTGGCTGTAATGCGCTTCAATTAATTACAAATTTAAGCCATAGTAGGTTCAGTTGAAACGTAAAATTCAAAAATTTTGTTCACTTCTTTTGTAGGCCCCGCACGACGTGATTCCGTTTAGGTGTTCCTATAAAAAAAATGTTTATTTATGTTGTTATCTTTCAGTTTGTCCTAAACGTTTTATCGGGCGGGAAACATAAACATTTGTTATTATAAATCTCAGAGGCGTATATGACTAAAGTACCAGTCGTAATAACATATCATACTGTTGGATACGTTATCAAATGAATGAAAGTCCATAAATATGACGAATTAGAATCAACTCTCCTTACAAGTTAGAGTGATAACTATGCTATTAGAGCAAATAAACTTCCAAAACGACTGTATTTACAATTTACTGAGTTATATGAAACGTATTAATATAACATTATTATCAGTAATAAAATAGAACATTAACTGATTAAATAAGGGGAAATTGTGTGTTCTAAACAGAAAACTATTCTGCCATTTATGGATTTGTGTGTTTGAAGGTGCGAGTGACAGGAAAAGAGAACATTGTTCGTGGTCTACTGAAATGAAGACACGTAATAAAGTCTTTATAAAATAAGAGATAAATATAAGAATACTAGTCAGACATGAAGATTGCTTTTTTAAACTTTAGGGTAAAGCTGCATTGGTTTTCAACATTCTTCGTTACATTTATCTTGCCTAAAAGATTAAATTACACGTTTTAAATGTTTATCTTGATGAAACTGTAATATGGTATTTGTGAGCCTCACTTACGATTATAAAGATCTTTTTCTCGCTTTTTATCGTATGTATAAAATGTAATTATTATTTTAAATTTATATAAACTACACTCTAATAATGTATTGTCTTTGTATCCCGTTTTTTAATCGAATTGGTGTGTTTTGTTTGATCTAATTTTGCGCAACATTGTTTACTTCAACTGAATTCATTTCAGTTACTTTTATCATAAAAACCAGATATTAATTTTCTTTGTCTATACAAAGCCTTTCATAGGAATTTTCAATTCGAATCGGATTAAAGATTTATTTTACTATAGTTGCTTCACACTGTCTCTTATTAGAACTTGTCTGATATTGACAGCATTAGGTTGGAGAGAGAGAGACGATGCCTTCTCATTAATTTAATTTCGCTTTGCAATCACTAGGTGAAAGAGGGAGCAGTCTTTACTTAACGTACAGCTGTCGTCCGATGAATATATGTTTGTTTTATCTGATTCATAACAAGTTTAAATGTTTCGACAGCAGGTTTTAAGTAACACACTTTATTTCTGATTTGAATGATTTACTAAAGCTTTTCATTCAACATTGCTGCGATGTTTTTACTTGAAGTCTAAAGTAAAAATAATACTACAATTAAATTAATACTTAAGTAAATACGCGCTCAATATTTACATATCAAATTAAACATGCTTGTCTTTAAACTTATGAATACATTTACCCCGAGCGTAAAACAATTGATAACAAAGGTTTTTCAAAGATCAAAAACATTTTTTAGAGAAGTAAAAAAGCATTTTTTTTTCATTTAAGGTTGTTAACTGTACTGTAAAGATGTTCAGGGCGAAATATCTTCTTTACTTTGATAAAAATAACAATTTTAGTATAAATATAAGCCTTTTTTTAAAATCTGGAAGTTAAAAGAAGTTAACTTTTGAAATGTATGTAATTTTGCATTTGGTTTAACATCTTTACTGCCGCAATTTTATTGTGGTATATTGAATGAAAAAGACATTTCATAAAATGGTGCTGAAAGTGATGCCAGATGAATTAAAGAAATGTTTGCCATAATGAGTGAAAGGACGTGTATTTTATAAGTGATGCCAGATGAAATAAAAAAAATGTTTGCCATAATGAGTGAAAGGACGTGTATTTTATAAAATAATACTCTAAGTGATGCCAGATGAATTAAAGAAATTTTCTTCACTTTTCTTACTGGTCCAGAATTCCGAACGGAAACAACAATATAGTTTTCGTACTATGTGATTACATCACTAATATATACACACATTATTAGAAACGGGAAAATAATGGTTTTCTTTCATCAGGGCCAAACGTAGCCTCGTGGTTAGCGTGCCCAAATTGTAAATTTGATGTTAAAACTTCAAGTCCTGTTTTAGCAAACATTTATCCTGTACTATCCAAATCACACACTAGACAGTTGAAATAAGAAAGGCTTAAGCTTTGGAGATGGTTATTTTAAAGTTCTTTTTTAGTCTATTAGCTCAACATTTAAAACTATTATGCACAAATTGTTCTCTGAATAGTTTTGTACAATATTTCTAAAAGAAATAAAAGTACCTTCATGTTGTCTTTCTGGTAAATTAATACTTACTTTTACTGAAGTCAAATTTTAATTTCCTTGTGTTTAGTTTTATTGTTGTATGTATCAAAGATGCTTACTTCCTGTGGTATTGTGGTTCAATAGATGTCTACGAATTGTTTGATTTTTTTTACATGTACAAACTTTTAGCTCATAGCTCCGTCAGCTAATTACTATTTTGGACTTTCGAGGTCAAATTGTTTCGACTGATGTATTTGATCGTGCCCGAAATCTCATAAATTAAGTTACTCTAATTGAGCCTAAAATAATTTCAATTTGAGAGTATACTGGTAAAGATTCTGGCGAGTAATAAAATCGAATCTGGTGTACCTGTGCACCAATCTTCGAATTGTTGGCGCACAATAATAAACCAAATACAAAAAAAATATATTACAGATTAATTTCCTCTAACAATGACTGAAAATTTTCAAATACCGCGGTTATTGACGATTCCTGTCTTTTGTATTTGGAACAGTCAACAAAAAGTACTGCAACACTTTACTTTCACAAGTTGATATAATTCTCAACTGTAAGGAATATGTTCTTAAGTTCACTACGTTCCTTATTTGAGTTAATATAATCCTCCTCTTATGGCCTAGCGCGTTAAGGCGTGCGCTTCGTAATCTGAGGGTCGCGGGTTCGCGCCCGAGTCGCGCCAAACATGCTCGCCCTCCCAGCCGTGGGGGCGTTATAATGTGACGGTCAATCCCACTATTCGTTGGTAAAAGAGTAGCCCAAGAGTTGGCGGTTGGTGGTGATGACTAGCTGCCTTCCCTATGGTCTTACACTGCTAAATTATGGACGGCTAGCACAGGTAGCCCTCGAGTAGCTTTGTGCGAAATTCCAAAACAAACAAACAAACATAATTCTCCTCTGTGAGGAATATGTTCTTTACCTCATCAAGTTCTTACTACAGTTGATGTCATTCTCCATCGAAAAAAATCTGTTCTTTACTTCATCACTTTTTTTTACTTGAGTTGATATCATTCTCCACTGCAAGGAATCTATTCTTTACTTCATCACGTTCTTTACTTGAGTTGATGTAATTCTCCATTGTAAGAAATCTGGTCTTTACTTCATCACGCTTTTTACTTGAGTTGATATCATTCTCCACTGTAAGGAATCCGTTCTTTACTTCATCACGTTCTTTACTTGAGTTGATGCAATTCTCCACTGCAAGGAATTATGTTCTTTACTTCACCAGGTTCCTATCATTTGTATCATTCTACACTGTAATGAATCTGTTCTACATATACTTCACGACGTTCATCACACGAGTTAGTATCACTCTCCACTGTAATGAATCTGTTCTATATATACTACACGACGTTCCTCACACGAGTTAGTATCATTCTCCACTGTAATGAATCTGTTCTATATATACTTTACGACGTTCCTCACACGAGTTAGTATCATTATTCAATGTTAGGGATTAAATTCTTAACATTCTTTACAGTGTTTCTCACTTGACCTCGTTTTTCACCAATAGGAATTACACACCTTACTTACCTTCATCGTGTCTCTTATCTCCCTTTACTGTCGGTGATTCAGCCGTTTGCGGGCTTATAACCTTAGCAAATTTGAGTTTCGATACTGACAGTGGGCGGAATAAAGATAATTCATCGAGCAGCTTCGTGTTTATAAACGAAAATCAAATAAACGGATTCACTGATTTACTGGATCTATTTATGCGCTTTAAGAAATTAAGTTACTTCACTGTATTTCTCCAGGTCTATCGATCTAAAGGAATAAGCTCTTTGTTTTACTTTACTGTGCATTTTACCTCATGATGTTTCTTGTTGTAACGCTTCTGTTTGGTGAGCTATCTTGGATTACTTGTAAAAAAATAATAATGCAAGTGCTTCACCTTTTATAGAAAAACTGAAGTGGTTTGTTTCTTTAGTTTAAGGTGCTACAAGTTAGCTTCACTAATAATCACTGTTAAGGCTAAGTTTACAGTAGACGACAACACAACAATTTTAGTTTTGTTTTGCGATTTTCTTGTATGGGGTAATTATCGTATCTCTGGTGTTTCGTCTAAACAGAAACTTAATATTCCCTAAACTTAACTAAATGACAAATTAACTAACTCTGTAATCAAAAGAACAATGTAACAGACTTATGAATTAATCTTAATTAATCAATACTCTACCTTAACTCTTGATTTTCTAATGCTGAAACAATTTGCTGAACGTTTAGTAAGTTTCTAGTCATTAAAGCATTCCAACATATGATGTGTAACTTTATCTGGCCAACAACGACACAAAGACATAATAAAACTACTTTCATTAAGCCTTTGGCGTTCAGTGGATACGAAATTTTTAATTTCTTTCTGCTAATATCTTCTCATTTTTAACATTAGAAACCTTTTAATAAGTATGAATTAATTCATTTGTAGTCGTATATCTTTCTATTTCGGCTTGTAGAGGGCCAGTCTGCAACGAGATTTGTTCTTTACCATTTCTAAATCTATTGAATAACTGGCTTAATATTTATATCTTTCTTTTCTATTCTGCAGAACTGATTACCTTGATATAGTAGATGATAACGTTTTCTTTGTGGTAACATCATTTCCAGTAAAAATCGCTGGTGTCTACATCTGTTACAAGTGGATCTCTAAAAGCTAGATGTGCCAATTCAGAAGTATGGGCGAGTTCTTTTTCAGTATGTTGAATGTCTGTTCGTAACTAGTGGTTCAACATAACTTATTTCATCTCGTACTTTCTGTCGAGGACAAGTTGTATCACAGAATAATTTTCAAAAGTAGCGGCAGTGAAAGTACAGCCAAAGAAACCTTCTTACGTCATACAGCCAAAGAAACCTTCTTACGTCACTACTTCTGTGATGTTGGCTAATTCTTCACATACTCCGTCCTGTTTGATTTCGCAGGCAATTCATTTCCAATAACTGTGTACTTCTGTTTTCCTGAAAACTCACCTGTTGATGGAATAATTAACAGTTCTTGAGGTTCGGCTGAAGGTTCTCTTTCCTCACACAGTTTAGTATTTTTCTTAGAAAATGAAACCGTCATCAAACGTCTTCCTCTATGCAGGTATGTAATATAAAGAAATGAGTATAACATTTCATGGTGATCCAAACACAACTCACTCCATTTATCATTCAAATGTAGCAGGTAAATTACATAGTTCAAATAGTTTGTTTGTTTTTGTTTTTTGAATTTCGCGCAAAGCTACTCGAGGGCCATCTGCGCTAGCCTTCCCTAATAATTTAGTAGTGTAAGACTAGAGGGAAGGCAGCTAGTCATTACTACCCACCGCCAACTCTTGGGCTACTCTGTTACCAATGAATAGTGGGATTAACCGTACAATTGAAACACCCCCACGATTTCATTAAGCCCTTTGTTACATATTATAATTTATCTCGGACGAGCCTCAAATTCGTTAATTTATGTATTACAACTTTAAACGGTTTGAAACTCAGTTAAATTGTAATTCACATCAAGAAGTTAATTAAATGTCCATATATATCATATTTATGATACTTGCCAATGAGATCGATATGCGCAGTTTTCTTTATTAATAGAAGTATGTTTTGATATGCAAAGAATAATACAATTTACGACAAGTAATAATTTACATACAGAAGTTTTACAAACTTACACGAAGTATTGAGGCTTATATCTGGTCCAGATCGATTCGTGATGAGCTAAGTAATTCTGAGTTGATATGCGTACAATTAACTTAATGGGAAGCTAGCTAGCTTTCCACACGTGTTTTTCATAGAAAGTTCACTTGGCAACAATACTGGCAATCACAAGTGTTTACATACTTACATACAAACAAAATATATATGTATAATATCTTAGTTAAATATTGTTTAACGCCAGTTTTTAATTCTCTAAGAAAGGAGGTGTAACGTATTAGCTTTTATATATTTATGTTAATATCGATATTTGTTATGTATCCACAAATATACAAATTGATAATAATACATCAAATATAATACTTTGTCATGATGATCAATGTATAACACATCCAATGTAAAAAAAGCCCAATAATAACAAAGTTACTTTGCACGTTGAAGTGCATAAACATGAACGCTATTTTTTTGGTATAGACCCAACACAATCAAGAATCATACGACTTCGAAAGATGGGATAAGTTTCAAGAAAGCAACAGAAATTACTGGGTTAGGTGTGCTGACCAACTGACAGTTACGACAAGTTGTACAAAACTGTGTAATTTTTGGCCGAAGAAAATTTATAATAAAAATAATTTTATCGCATGTCTTGTTGACATCTAAGTGAACTTCAACGGGAGCTCAGGAAGAACTCTTAATAATTTAGAATGATATGTTTGGGAACAACGATATGATAAATACAGCCTATTCCTATGACACTGGCACATCTGATGGTCTCCTTTTCCTCATAACCACACCATTTTAGAAAAATCAACAACGAACCATTAGGAACTTTCTCAAGTTCATCTTTAAGGAGAGCATATTTAAGTAGCAAAGATGGTTGCATATCACTATAACTGCTTTCCAGACTATGTTTAATTGGCAGAAACTAGGTCTGATGTTAAACAAATGTTATGAAGTGAAACATTAACAAAGCCACCCTCAATACCTAGAGCAACAACAGACTCGCCAGTGGCAGAATTCGAATATAAAGGCAACATATCTTCTTAAAACAATGGCTGAGTCGCCTCAGCATCACGTAAAATACGTATGAGAATGTGATTAGCAGTTTAATTTGTCAGAGACACAGAACCAACAAACACAAAAGATATAAATTCCTCATGATCACATCAGTCTTTCCATCAGTTGCCAGATGAACAAAATCAAGTGATCTAGTGAAACTACATCTACATGTAGACACAAATGCACTAGATTTTGGTTCCCTTTCTTTTTCCTTTTTTAAACTACAATAATCGGCCATCACACAATTCAACTTATAAGTGTTTCATCCTGGTTTTGATGTGTATTTTTATGTTTATTTACGTACTTCTGTACATTTCGTATGATGTCTTTCAACTTAGGCCTAGCATGACCAGGTGGGTTAAGACGTGCGACACGTAATCTGAGGGTCGCGTATTCGCATCTCCGTCTCATTAAACATGCTCTCCCTTTCAGCCGTGTGGGTAGGCGTTCTAATGTTACGATCAATCTCACTATTCGTTAATAAAAAATAGCGCAAGAGTTGGCGGTGGTTAGTGATGACTAGCTGCCTTCCCTCTAGTCTTACACTGCTAAATTAAGGAAGGCTAGCGCAGATAGCCCTCGAGTAGCTTTGCACGAAATTCAAAAACAAACAAACCAACTTTCAACTTGTTAACATTTCATTTTCTAACGCTTTCTTTTCTACTTCAATTTTGCTGCTATAACCTTTCAAAAATCGTCTACAGTTTTTCAACTACAGCCTGTACATTTTTATGATTTATTCGAGTCTGTGTTTAGTAAACTTCGTTTTCTGTTCGCAATTTTTCTATAAATCTTCTATTTTGTTCTTCCATTTTATGTATTTCATCTCTTAAGTTTTTGCTTCTTTGTTCTTCACTTTTTAAAAATAACTCTGCCTCTTTATTTTTGACCTGATGTCAGTTTCTGTCTCTTTGTTTTTAGTCTTTCCATGGTTTTATCTTCTCAATCAAATATTCTATCTCGTTTCGAGCACATGTCGTTATCTCGAAGCTCAGTATAGATTTTATATCATTGTATTGAAACTTAATAATATCAAAATAGTTTTCTTTCTTCAACTTAAACAAGTTATCTTCACCAAGGCTCATTGATCCTTGGTTCAGAGTTGACGGTAACACAACATTTTCACTTACTTGCTACTTTTCTTTTAAACGTGTTCTTCGTTAAAACACAAACTTAAACTGCACAAAACTGAATTAACCAGCTAATTGCTGACAGTAAACAGACAAACTAAGAAACTCCTTGATTCAATATTCAATCCGTATATGTAACAGCTTTACATATCAATTACCTGCTCTGTCATAACTCACATTTTATGCTGTACAAATAGATTTCTAAGCTTTATAGAAGATTTTATCCATTGAGTCATGCTAACCATATTACAACTACCTTTATACAACAAAATCAACTCCTTAATTATACAAAACATCTTACAGCATTGTATTATCCATTGTCATTCGTTATTGTTTCATTTTATTTCGTCAATCAGTTAAAGTTCCTTAGTTTAATACACTGGAATGCACATGTTTTTTTTCCATATTATCCACTTCGATGCACTACTATATATCATCAACTTTACATGATCATATATGTCATGTTACATCTGTATGTTCTACACAATATTTTACCCTGTTTTCACTTTAACGCTAATATTTTCTTCCCTTGTCTTGGTTTATTTTATGTTCTTTATTCACTTAAACATGTTTAAGTTTATTTCACTCTCTTTTAACTTTGTTTTGCTGTTATTCAGTTTACTTGCTGTGCACTTTCTTTTTACTTCTCTATGTTTTTCGCTTCATTCCTCAGCATTTTCACTTCACTTTACTACATTTTACCCCTCCATTCATAGCGTTTTCACTTCACTTTACTACATTCTACACCTCCATTTACAGAGTTTTCACTTCACTTTACTTCATTCTACACCTCCATTTACAGTTAATCAAGGTCGCACCTATACTAACCTAAACAAAACTTACAAACCACAAGGAACCATTTGGTTCTGTATAGCTGACCTAACACCAATACTTGAGAAAAGACAGTAATTTAAGTTCACATTTAGTTTTTTTTGGAAGTTGAGGACTTTCTTAAAAACCCCTTTCAAGTGTTGGGATTTTTAAAGCCAATCAGCCTGTTAAAAAAAACAAAACTTGTAATCAGGATACAGGATAAATAATTTAATGGTTTATCCTGTTGATCCCTCAGATAATGAAATTTCATTCAGTTTCCCCATGCTCTTCTTTTCTCAAGAGAAAATAAAATATTAATTTACCTCTTTAATATATTTCTTTCCAAGAATCGTCTTAATAGTTCTCCTATAATTCAAAACTGTGCACAGTATTCCAAATGAAGTCTAATTTGTGACTTGTATGTAGAGATAATTACTTAGTTTTATAATCAGTGTGTCTACAGATACTTACTAAATTTCTATTAGATTTATCATGTGCAACAAAACACCATCTTATTTACATGAGTGACTTATCCATCAGTATGCCAAGGTCTGTTGTTTTTTTTGTCACACTACTGAGAGGATTCCTGTTAATATTAGTTATTACATGTGGGATTCAAAGTTTGATGACTTTTTACTCACTGCAATTAAAGGCCCCTTGTTAAATGTTGACCCGATTTATCGATTAATAGAAGTGATTTACTGTTACTGTAACATCCTCGGTACGCTGGGAGTGTTTAGTGTCATCAGGATACTTTACTAATTGTCCCCCTGTAGTTGTCATTAATGTGATAATAAGAAACAAAGCCTCAAACAAATAACCTAGATTTAGTTTTGTTTTGTATTTACATGGCTACTGCATCTTTTTATGTTTAATATTACATTTTTGCATTTGCAGCAAGGTCCTTCTGATTTAGTTTTGTTTCTTTCATACCCCATTTCATGATTTTAGGAAAGTATTTCTTACTGTACAGAACCCAATAACTGAGATGAAGAGCTGATGTAAGTTCTAAAATTATCAGATGGAAATAATTGTTTTTGACAAAACAATAACAGGTCTAGATAATTGGAACTGTATCAGACTGGCTTGAGGTAATTAGTGGGAATACCACAAGGTAATGTTCTGGGACCCAAATTGTTTATGATTTATATGAATAATATTAAAATATTGTTAAAGACGCACCATAGCCTTACTATACAGAATATAGAATGACAAAATATTATTGAAGTTACAGTACAGCCTCTCTAGATAGAATAGAAACTGTTAAGATATTGTTAAAGGTGCAGCGCAGCCTTACTGTACAGAAAAAGAATGACAAAATATTATTGAAGTTACAGTATAGCCACTCTAGATAGAATAGAAACTGTTAAGATATTGTTAAAGGTGCAGCGCAGCCTTACTGTACAGAAAAAGAATGACAAAATATTGTTGAAGGCACAGCACAGCCTCACCAGACATATGACATGTTTAAAAGGTATTTGTATTTCTTCCAGTTGGTTACTTAGTAGGTAAAATGTACTGTCATATGGTTCAGACTAAACCAGAACCTATGATAGTCGTGCCCATCAATACTTTGGCTTCCTTATTTTCAGTGTATTACTTTCTACATTACATTCAAAGGCACATGAACAGGAGACATCTTGTTTCGGTTACAGTTTAACTTATTCTAGATCAACGTATTTTCAAGACGGCTGGTATGGATGTTAAAACTTTAATTAAAATAAAGTACAGAACAAAGTTTTGACCTTCTTAGGTCATCTTCAGGTTAACCTGAAGGTGAAACGTTTTGAAAATACATTTTGTTTCAAGTGGGTTTCTCGTCGTTACGAATTAATCTAGATTATCTTAAAGTTTGTAGGGGAAGAGATTATGGAATCAAACATTCTTAGAGAAGCTCATCACTCGTGCGAGGATAGAAATGATCTTTTTGAGCATTAGAAAAAATAGTGCCTTGCATTTCTAACAGTGCCACTAAGGTTATCTCTTTTGCATTCTCTAATTTTGAAGCAATGACCAGAAGAGAAGGCAGGTAGGCAGTCAGCGGCACTCTATTGCCATCCACATCAAGAGACTGACTGTCACATCTATAACGCGCGCGCGCACACACACACCTTAAAGTGCGGGGTATATTTTGTAGTGTTGCACATATTCGAAATCCAGAGCTGTACTATAGGGTCATATCGCTCCCAACGTGATTATTAGCTATTTAGAAAAAGATTAGAGAATTACCGGTTTCTTTATTCAGGATGTTAGCGCACAGTTACGCCAAGTCAACTGTCTCCAGTTTTAAGGTGGTAAACTAGAAGGAAGGCAGTTTGTCAAGAGCATCCAATGCTAGCTATTGTGCTACGTTAAGCGAAGCGAAAAATTAACAGTGGATGTCCGCAGGATCTATTAAAGAGGTAAGAAGATGACAAAATTATATCAAAGCTATGAATATAGACATGCAAAACTCATAATAGAGAGACATTCATCGATTTCAATTTACTATTATGACAAATCACTAAAAACTCCAAAGTGTGAAAAGTGATGTATTTTTGTTTTGCAGCAATGGAGTGCGAACCATGAACCCTCCAGTTCACATTCTAATAAGCTTATCAATGGGCTACGTCCGGTCGAACAATTACTGTTGAAAATTATAATAGAATAAACGTTCTTCTCAACGTGTACCTATTTATTTAACCAATGGATGTTAAGTTCCTGTTTAATGTAAGAACAGATGAATAAAACTAAACCTGCTTACACTAAGGAGAATGTTTATAGGAGTACTAACATTACACAGTTTGTCTACATGTAAGAGTAAGCGGTTCTATCAATAGAGTAGAACAGACGAACCGGGGAACGCTTGATTAATATGTAATCTAGATAACGTGGAGAATTATTTTCCTGTCACATAGAGTTGATGAGTCATGTTCAGAAGCAAGTGAAATTTTAAGGTAAAAATATAAGTGTGAATACATATAAACAGATATTAAAAGTTACAAACATGATACTCTATTCAGCAAAGGTATCTTACCTCGACAGCATGTGTACTACACATGTTTCAATTAATAACTGTCTGCCGGTAAGTCATCAGTAAGTGTGCAGATTTACTATAATCTAAAATCCAGAGCTCACTTCCACATGACGGAAAAAGCGCTGAAATCCGCTTGAGTAGTTTCAGGTTAATTTTACGTTAAAATAAACGTACAAGCAAATTGTTATCCGGGTAAGACGATGATGTAAGCTGAGTTTCAAAAACATCTTCAAACGTTTTCTCTTGGTGGTTCTGCATATTATTTCATTTAATATGAATTATTCATCGAGTGACTTTAAACACGAACAAAATCAAATTTTCGTCTCCGCGATTTCTCTAAGTTGCACGTGGTTTTTCTATACAACCTCTAGAGTTTTTAGTACGAGTAAAAATTCCGCCAAACAAAATATTTTGATGAGAATAGAAAAAAAAACCCCTTGATGAAATTATAACTTCTGATAGAATATTAATAAATGGAAATTCTCTAAAAGAGTTCTTATGTGTTTATTCGGTTATCTTGAAGGAGAAACTAGTTCTTGGAGTAAATCGTAATCTTAACCCCCCCAGTTATTCGCGTTCCCCTCCTGTTCTGTGAATTTTATTACTTATCATAAAATTTCCGAGATTTTTCTCATTTAAATAATTTATTTCCATAGCAGTAGTTAGTTCTGTCAGCTTTATGAATGCAATTCCCACTTTATTGAAAGATAAAATCCCATTTTACTTAATCAAAAAATTCTTCACCATTCATTAATGCCAATTATTTAACAAAATCATATTTCAAAAAAGGAATTTTTAAACACTAAAAGAGAAATCTGGCAAAAATAATTATTAATTGTTAATATAGCAGTGTAAGACGAGACAGAAGGCAGCTAGTCATCGCCACCCACTGCTAACTCTTGGGCCACTCTTTTAACAACGAATAGTGGGATTGAGCGTAACATTATAAAAAACCCCACGGCTGAAAGGGCGAGCGTGTTTGGTGCGACAGGGATTCGAACTCGCAACCCTCGAATTAGGAGTCAAACGCCTTAACCCACCTGGCCATGCGGGGCCTTTTTATTTAATAACCTAATCAAAGTATATATGAAGTATTTAATTGTAAAACAAAACAATAAAAGTTTCGTGGGAATAATTAACAGAAGTACGTTAGTCTACTCTACGGATTTTTGTGACTTTATGAACTTATTTCTAATTATTTATCGTTTATTTGAAACTTTTAACTTGTTTTTCATCACCATGTTACAGAAAAGACTGTCTGTACTATGTTCACCGCCAGTATCAAAACCCGATTCTTAGCGTCATATGCCCTACGGTGGCCTTTTTGAAAGAACTATAATTTTATGAAACATTTCTACAACCACTTATGAACTGATTAACTGAGATGTTTTACTATAATTTATCGGTTAACCGAAAAACAAAAGATACAACTGCCATTTTGTGGAGATTACAGATGTAAGACGGCTATCTTAATGTGCCACACAACTGTATGAAGTTATCAATATTTCTGTTCCAAATTTTATTTAATTGAAAAAATCTGGTAGATACTACAAGAAATTCTGAACTATTGACAAGAGCTACAACAATCATCCAACAGCACCTGCTTTGTCTTTGTCCAAATCTTTGAATAAGTGGATTAATTGTCAATTTTATAATAAGTTCACAGTTAAAAGTACGGAGCATGCTCAGTGGCAGGACAGCTGAACTTTGATCCTTTAATTAATGTGCTGTAAAGTAAATCACCAGCATACGTTAGGCCCATATTTGACTTTGTATGTGTGTATATATATGTATATCAAACGTTATGATTTATTTCTAACTTCGAAAATTATGAAACATTCTGAAAGTCACAGTACACGACGTCACGCAGAACGTCCCCGTGTTTTTTGACTAATCTATGCAATATCAAAGTATCGTAACTGTAGTTCGCGTACAAAACTCCCATGTTGACTTCTTAAGAGTTGTAAAGCTAATTACGAGGACAATGAACAACGTTGAAATTACCAGTAAATTTCAAGGTATGTCAACGGAGAATGTTCATAAAACGGATTAAGAGCTGTCGTTAATAAGAAGTAATAATTATGGTAATACCTGAACAAGACCGCTAAAACTGATAAACAACTGAAATATTGTGGCTCATCCGGAGTAAAAATTTCGGTAATACATCCTTTGTCGGTACAACAGTCAAAGTATTGTTTAATAACCACTGATATGTGTTTGATGCCAATTTGTATAGTGGTCTCTCATCATAAAGTAAGAGAAAAATAAAAGAGAAGCCAAACTCAGCAAATGAGCAGCGAAGTTTTCTCTGCTTGTATTTTATACATTGTTTCAATAGAAACAGGGAGGTTCCTTTTATAAACAAATTATAAACATAGGGAAGTTACAACTTTAATATATATGTATATACTATATAATATAATATATAATATATACTACTAGCTGGTAATTTCTGTTTCACTCTTTACTTAAGATTTCTAAGGGGAAACAAATTTGAGTAAGAAAGCTAAGTGCAAGGGATAATGATAACATTGTTTACACTGGAATTATTATCATTTTAATTACCAGTAATTATTAATAATACTTATAAAAACGTATATTCTGTTTGAAACTATGTCACTCCAGTGAAACTGGCTAAAAACCTTGTACTGGTTTTTGAATTATCATATAATTCGAACTGTTATGCTATTTACAGATATTCAGAACTTATGGGTCAGTTATAACATAAGTATTGTTACAAAAGTAAACACTGTATACTACTGTAAAGTTCTGATGACTTATTTAGGAGGTATTTAAAATACCATTTCTATGTCTAGCAATCCTGACATTGCAGTGATACCCATTACTTGGTATTTATGTAACCTATGCTGAACGTGGTCCTCTGATTGGTGCACAGATCATGTTGATCTGCAGGTTCAACATTCGCGTGCTGTTAACAAAAAACAAAATCACGTTTAGCACTTTGAGGTTTTAGGTGCTTTATAAGAGCGACTATCCAATTTCACTGTTCGGCTAGATAAAACTAATCGAAGAATTGGCGGTATGTGCTGTTGACCAGTTGCCTTCCGTTCAGTCTATCAGTCAAAATTAATGACGGCTAATGCAGGTGGCCCTTGAGTAACTGAAGTTCCCAATTATTTTTACATCAGTTCATATGATACCGTTAGTAAATAATGTATACATTTGCGTATCTTAGATTAACAATATATACGTGTATACAGATATATAAACATATGTAATATATACATATTATGCTTGTTGGGCAGGGAGAAATCTTCTGTTATATATTTTCCACCAGTGTCACAGCGGAAAGTTTTTTGGACTTACAACGCTAGAAACCGAGATTCGATCCCCGTGATGGGTAGGGCATAAATAGTCCTCTGTGTTGTTTAATGCTTAATTACAAACAAACAAAAACTCCTCACGACTTCCCTTTTACCCCCGTCACAAAAGTTGTAACGGGCAGACAGTAATCGAACTATCTGAATAAATTTATTTTGTGTCTTTTATCACTTCTATTTTGAGAAATCAAGCGTGACGTGTCACACAATGGGTTTTATACAGATTAGATATTATTGATTAAAAATATGTTTCAGAGTTATCTTATTACGATACTTCATGATCTAACCATGGAAGTCAGAAAGATGGCTCGAGGGAAGCATTTGGCTCCTGTCCCCGGAGCTTGAAAAGAAAATTTAATATAATAATTTATTTAAAACACTTATTAGAAAAATAATTATATTTCAATACAAATGACGAAATTTGGTTCAAATAAATAAGCCATAACCAATCAGAGATCGATGGCTTGCCCTCACCTGGGATAAATTCTGCGGACGCTTACACACACAATCATTTCCATCATCAGTAAGATCTGAAAATATGCGTTCCATCGCATGTACTATTCCAAATAGCCCCCCAGTGGCTCAGCGGTATGTCTGCGGACTTCCACGTTAAAATCCGGGTTTCAATACCCGTCGGGGGCAGAGCACAGATAACCCATTGTGTAGCTTTGTGCTTAATTCAAAAAAACAACAACTATTCCAAATAACCGTAATGTGACACACATGCATTAGCAGCCCTATTATCTTTGCTCGGTGTGAGAATAAAATAGACATGATGTCAGTGACTAAAACAACCAGTAAGAAGATTTATTTGCTGTTTGATTTTTTTGAATTTTTACATCTGACTTAAAATAATATTATTTTGAAATTCAAGGGAATTTTAAAACGTTTACAATAGATGTAAAAAAAAATAAATGCAGCATGTTATCGAAAACAATATTATTTAAGATTTAAAGGTCTGTGTTTGAAGTTAGACAAACCACATAGTGGGCTGTCTGTGCTCTGCCTCCCTCGCGTATCGAAACCTGGTTTCTAGCATTATAAGATATATAACTATGCCACTGGGGGCCTTAAATGTTTGTAGAACAAATATAATTGTGTGAAAATTTTCGCGGCCTCAAAAGTCATTGGAAAATTGTAAAAGTTGGAAATAGAATTTCTTGACCTTTATGCAAAGTATTCGTAAACAAATACTACATTGTAGAATATTGCACTAAAATTAATTACATAATTCAGGTTTTACAAAAGGTGAAATAATTAATAATCTGAAGTCATGGATGTTTCTATCATAATGTCTGAACTAACTGTTTGCTTTGAATTTCGCGAAAAACTAAATGCGGATTACCTGCACTAGCCGTCTCTAATTTAGCTACACAATGGGCCATCTGTGCTCTGCCCACGACGGGTATCGAAACCCGGATTTTAGCGTGTAAGTCCGCAGACATACCGCTGAGCCACTGGGGGGGACATTCACAGGATAACATATCTTTATCATTAATCCCTAACTTATTAAAGACTGTTCTTAATTACAAATTACATTTCTAATACAAATTTTACATCCACATTTAATAACTATGCAAGCCTATTTATTACTTCAGTTGTCTCCCCAACTACGAAAAATTCTTCCAGTTCTACTCAGTAGTATGTGCTCTTAATTTATATGTCTGTTATGTGTGGATCATACTAGTGTTTGACTTTGCTGCTTGAAATTTGTTTTTTTTTAATTTCGCACAAAGCTACACGAGGGTTATCTCCACTAGCCGTCTATAATTTTACAGTGTAAGACTAGAAGGAAGGCAGCTAGTCATCACCACCCACCGCCAACTCTTGGGTTATTCTTTTACCAACGAAAGTGGGATTGACCGTTACTTTATAACGCCCTCACAGTTGAAAGGGCGAGCATGTTTGTTGTGACGGGGATTTGAACTCGCGACTCTCAGATTACGAGTCGAGTGCCTTATCCATCTGACAACGCCGGGCCGTTTGAAATCAAATATATAAATAAATACATATGTGGTATAATTTTAAACGGAAAATAACCAAACTGAATGCGGTATTTGTATCACTGGATCTTATTAGAAATGGAACAGTTTCATTTTTTGTTTTGATGGAGGTCTCAGCATAGAAACAAAAATATTGTACAAACGACGTTATATTAAAACTATTTTGGAATCCCATCACGTTCATCTTGACAATAGTGCTACAACTTAGTTTCCATTGCAAAAGGCTCCATCCTAAAGCCCTAATTTCCAAAGCACACCATATCTTGTTGTAGTGTTTCCTTAATCCATTTACTATAGAAGAACGAAGGCTTCCCAATCTTCGTTTCGACGTCGGATCGCTCAGAAATCCAGAAACGCTAAGTTTGGTCATTCAGCCAGTATGTCATCGTATGGAAGAACATGAATACCTCTTTCATTCTCCAACGGTTGATGCAAGCGGCAGTTGAATAGATATGTTGTAGAAAAAACTTTTGTGCAAATGATTTGTGTCGCTTTTCCAGAGAGAAATAATTTTTGTCACTGACTTTTGTTTTTTGAGAATTCTTACCAGTTACCACACGCTACTTTTTCACCACTACTGAAGATAAACTTGTTGCAGGTATCTTTCTGCAATGTCCTGTCTCGCCAAGCACCTTTATTTTGCGTAAAAAAGGGTTTTTACAAACTGTTATCAAAATCGGTAAGTTTTCGGTGGCATCACACTACCTACCAAAGGTCAAACAATTTCAAAATATAGTTTTGATATACACTATTGGCCAAAAATCTTAAGGCCAATGAATATAAAAAAAAAATATTTATTTTACGTTGCTAGATTCAACCACTTATTTAAATAGAGCTTCGAAAGATGAAAATAAGAAAAAGGAAAAAAAATTTCAGTATTTAATAGGGAAAATGTGAACACTATGAAATTAGCCTGAATATTAGCTGGTCAAACGTTTAAGATCATACCAAAAAGAAGAATTCCTAAACAGGGTAGGAAATGCCAAACAAGAGGTCCCAGTAGTGAGTTGCACAGCCGTCATTGCGAATAACTGCAAATACATTCGCTTTGGCATAGTCGATATAAGCGTTTGCAAAAGGCTGGCTAGAATGTTATTTCAAGTGGTGAAGATGGCTTCACGAAGATCATACATTGTTTGGAATTGACGTCTATTTCTATATACTTCCCTTGCCATCTTCCTCCAAACATTTTCAATGGGGTTCAGTTCGGGCGAACACGCTGGATGGTCCAAAAGAATCACGTTATTCGCCATTAAAAAGTCCTTTGTCCTGCGGGAATTGTAGATTGCAGCGTTGTCCTGTTAAAAGATGCAGTCATTTCCACACAAGCAAAGGCCTTCAGTCAATAAGGATGCTCTCTCCAATATGATAATGTAGCCAACTGCTGTTTTACCTGAAGCTCCATTGTTCCATGGAAGGAAAAAGCACCCCAGATCATGATGCAACCTCCTCTATTGTGTCGTGTAGAAAATGAAAATGTCTCCGGTGGGATATCCTTATCGTGTCAGTAACGTTGGAAGTCATCTGGACACTCCAGGTTAAATGTTTCTCATTAGAGAACAAAACCTTCTTCAACATTTCTACGTCCCATGTTTGGTGCTTCTCAGCTAAGTTTAACCGAGCTGTTTTGTGGTGTGGAAGGAGACGTGGCCTTTGAAGATGTTTACGGTTTTTAAATCCTTTCTCTCGTACATGTCGTCTTATTGTTCTTGAGCTACATTCTGCGTTCGTAAGGGCCTTAATCTGGTTCGACGATCGGCTGGTGTCTTGCCGGACAACACGTCGAATCCTCCTGCTCAACGCCGGCGAAATTTTATTGGGCCGACCACTTAAAATTCTCGTTCTGTATCCTTCACGGTCTTTTAAGAAATTTGCAACAGCGGATTTACTTCGGCCAATCTCGTCTGCGATGGCACGTTAAGAGAGACTTTGCTTTTGTAGCTCGACAATTCTGTCAAGTTCAAACCCTCAACGTTTTAGCCTTTGCCATGTTTTTACACAATGTAGCACAGGGGATGTTGACAACGCAAATGCTTGAACACAAATGACTAAATTTCGTTACATGTTTACCGATTAACATTTCATTTCATTATGGTCTTAAACTTTTGACCAGCTAATTTCATAGTGTTCACATTTTCCCCATTAGATGCTAAAAAGTTTTATTATTTTTATTTTCCCTTTCTTATTTTCATCTTTCAAAGCTCTACTCAAATAAGTGGTTGAGTCTAACAACGTATAATGCATATTTTTTCTTTATGTTCTTTTGCCTTAAGATTTTCGCCAGCAGTGTATGTTTCACCGTGACTTTTTGTTATTTGTGATTGTCAGGTAATTTGCTGATTTGCGTTGCCCGAATTCATTTCAACAAAATGCATTTAGCCTTTTGTGTATTTTAGATTTTAGGCGGATGCAGTTGATTAAACATCAAACATAAGTATAACCTATTTTATGACACGAGCAAGCTTTTTTCATACATTTTATGATACAGAACTTGGTACTCTAACACCTAATTTCACACACAAGCCTTTATATTACTCCTACGTTCACACTTGTAATTATATTGTCGATACAAAATCTACAGTCACAATCCACGATAAAATGGTTATTTTTTTAAACCGGTTAACTTGCGGGATCTATCAATGTAGTCTTTATTGAGATATTGCTGTCGTAACAATTCACAGAATTCTCGACATTATTATACAGATAAGTAAACTTGGTTTTGATTTGGTAATTTCGTAGAAAATTTATAATAATAATACATGAGTGAAGATAATTGTGAATAATCACTGACAGAAAAAAAAGGTTTAGCAAATGGTTTGGTTTGAATTTCCCGCAAAGCTACATGAGGGCTTTCTGCTCTAACCTTTCCTAATTTAGCAATGTAAGACTAGAGGGAAGGCAACTAGTCATCACCACTCACCGACAACTCTTAGGCTACTCTTTTACCAACGAATAGTGGGTTTGACTATCACATTATAACGCCCTCACGGATGAAAGGGCGAGCATGTTTGGTGTGACGGGGATTCGAACCAGCGAATCTCGGATTACGAGTCGAGTAACTTAACCAACAGGCAATGCTAAGAAAAATTAGGTGTAAAAATTTAACTATTTTGGAACTACTACTACCCATAAAAATCAATCACAACACAATACAGTCACGTGTTGATTGTTTACATTGTGATTGGCTGTCATCCAATTAAGCAAACAGTGACACATCAGTATATTGTTTATAAAGTATGGGCTGTCATACTATAATTAAAATTAGTATGTTTAATGTGCTTGTGGTACACGAAAAAAAAAGTTACATGATAAAAGTGTACAAGTCAAAATGTACATAGGTGAAGGCTACGCATACGAGAATTGAGGTGGGTATGTATATGTCGTTAAAAATTGTGAAGAATGTGGAGGAAACTAGTATTTCGGCAGCAAAGTGAAGACACAGATCCTTTTATAATCGATATATAACTCAAAATGTATACGATACAAGACAAGTAAATGAAGCTTCTATTACTGACTGTTGAAAACACAAGAGTGAATCTTGTTTCTCACAAAACATAAGATTTCTGTGAGCACGAAGTGGTTTCGATGGTTGTGCTACTCTTACAACAACAGTAGTTGGGAGAAAAAGATAACGAAGATTAATGGTTGAAATTGTAATCGGATACTAAATTATGAGATGTTACGAAGGCAGCAAATTTTTGTTAGTCCTCAGGGGATTAGGGAATTAAATTGTTAGAGGGATTGACTGCCTCACTCGTTTAACGACTGTGAGAGTTTCGAATCCATTATTGAGATATTGCGATACAATATAAGGGAAGTAGGCATTTTACATGGTTTTGCACGTCTCGGTAATGAAACTAGTTTTTTCTCTGGTATTTCTGTTTTCTTCCTACCTCAAAATTAAGGAGGTTGGAACCTAACAATTCCCACCCACAGAAAAGAATAGAATAAATGGGAACATATTATGCCATCTCGGCGTGGCCAAATGATTACGGCGCTTGACTCGTAATCTGAGGTTTATGGATTTGAATCCCCGTCACATCAAACATACTCGCTCCTTCACCTATGGGGGCGTTATAATGTCACGATCGATCCGACTGTTTGTTGGTAAAAGAATAGCTCAAGAGTTGGCGGTGACGACCAGTTGCCTTCCCTTTGGTCTTACACTACTGAATTCGAGACGGTTAGTGAAAAAAGCCATTGTGTAGCTCTGAGTGAAATTGAAGAAAACAAACATGCTATGCTTAACGATACGCTCCAGTTGTTTGGAAGAACTTTTTGCTTTCTTAACACCCATTCCCTTTTGTATTCTTGATTAATTATCAAGAAGCTTAAGCATGCTTATAATTAACTGTTGTTAAATATATCGTTTAACGTACTTCTCAGTGTGTCTTATTAAGTAGGGTTATGTTCAACTGTTGTTAAACCTACACTTTTTACAAACTACTCATCGTCTCTTAATAAGTGATCTTATGTTTAACTGTTGTTAAATCTATTCTATAGCGTCTACCCGTTGTCAGTTATGAAGTAGGCTTATGTTTAACGTACAACTAATTTTTTTCTAATATATAGGCTTATAATTCACTGTTGTTAAATCTATTATTTAACGTGTTAATCATTGACTCTTAATATGTAGGTTTATGTTTAACTGTTGTTACATCTATTCTTTTACACATTACTCATTCTCATTGGATAACTAGGCTTATGTTAAACTGTTGTTAAAGCTTTTCTTTGAAACAGTACTTATTGTTACTTAATACGCAAGTGACTCCAATATATCATAATCGTATTGATCATGGTTTGCCTTGAGTATTGTCGTGAAACCTTCAAGCACTTTAAAATCATAAGTGTTGTCATAATTTACTGAATTTAAAAATAGAAACTGAGATGATAACTTAGGACTTGAATTTTTAGATTCCTTTCCCTCCCTCCGTACTGTAGCTTCTACCGTAAACTTTGTACATATTAAGCAAAATATTTACATGTATTACCATGCTTTAGAGAAAGTGATAAATGTCTATAGTAGAGATTCGTCGTATATTGAATTACTTTGATATATAGTAATTCTGAAAGTTGCTAAACGGCTTAGAAAAACGATCTTTTGAAGTCAATAAAACTTCTAAAACCGTAACAGAGTGTTTTTATATAATGTGAAAACCGAGGAAAATTGATATTTTACTATCTTTCGTTTGTTTCACATATACTAGGCGGACGAAAAGGAGACACTTTAACTTGATCTTTTATTCATACTATTGTGATTAAACAAAAAATAATTTAAATTTGAATCAAACAGTGTGCTTGTTTTATATTTATTTACTTAGTTGTAAATGTATCTTTTAATATTTTACTTACTATTTGTTTGTGTGTTGTGTTTTTCGTTGCGTTTGCCTTGTTTTTATCTCTTTTTGAAATAAAAACTACTGTTTCACGAAATACAATAGCTACGGATTTTATAGATTGTTAGTTTTTGAATTTCGCCCAAAGCTACTCGAGGGCTATTTGTGCTAGCCGTCCCTAATTTAGCAATGCAAGACCAGAGGGAAGGCAGCTAGTCATCACCGCCAACTCCGGGCTACTCTTTTACCAATGAATAGTGGGATTAACTAACACTGAACCCGCGACTCTCAGATTATAAGTCGCACGCCCTAACCCACCTGGACATGCCGGGCCAATTATAGTTTAGGTAGAAACTTGTAAACGTCTAACAAAGAACTGCAAAAATCTTTACGGTTTTATTTAATGTTGTAAAACACAATTGTTTGATTTTACAAGTATGGTTTATCATTTGCAGCTTTGCTTGTTTTTATTAGAGCACAAAGTTACACATTGAACTATCAATACTGTGACTGTCTAGGAAAGGTTATATCTCTGACAATGCTCACCACTTGTTTTGTTCATCTTGAAGATTTACCAAACACCACTAATCCATATTTGTCCTATGTATGTATCGTAGTCCTCGTGGTTCGCTAGAGTAAACTGTGAATCGGTAATAAGTGTTACTTATTACATTTCTTTGCGATACACTAGGGGAGACTCGCAGTGTATAACAGTGTGAATTATGTATTACACACCCTGCATCTTTTCTAAGAAAAACTGTCCGAGTGTAAAAGTATTAGTTATATGTTGTACTTCTCCAGGAAAGACTATCGGTCTGTAATTGTGCTAGAAATGTTCTTTAACCCTCGTGGTTCTCTAAAAGAGATTTGTAGCGGTACAATATGTTGAAGAAAACCAGTGCTCCTAAAGTTCTTAAAGCTGTGATAAAAATCGATTATTATTTTGTGTAAATAAAAATATAAAGAAGTCAAACTCTTAATAAGATGTCAGTATCGTAAATAACACTTTTCTATTGTTTGGTACTAATTTTTGTCATAAAATTTGTAATTTCAAAACGGCTCTGATTTTAACAAATCCGCTGTCGATGTTTTGTAAACAAAACCTTAGGCGTTGGCTTCTCCACAGTTGCTGTCAATTTGAACTGTTTGTCGTGTTTTGGGAATTTTGAGCCGTGGTAAACATCAAGTTCGCCTTATGGAATTACTTTCTTTATGATAATGTTAGAAGATGGGGACGTGGACTTTTCTCAACTCTCGGAGGGGAAGTCCATTCCAGAGTCGGTTGGTACTTTGAAAGGAGTTTTTATCTGAACTTGACGGTCTGGAAGCAGCTTTCTGCGCATGAGCACACTTACTTTCCAGCTTCAGCTCTACAGTTATTTCAGTTTTCCCATATTGCTCTTACGTGTATTTCTGTACCTCGATGTATGAAGCAAATAGATAAAGTTTGATTCGTTCATTTTGATTCTGCCTCTACCATCTCTTCTCAATAAATTTAGTTATCACCGTAGAGAGTGTACCAATTGTACCAAGTTTTAGAAGCTCCCGTTTTAGAGAACTCAACTTGACTGTAAAATAATATCCGTTAGCCAAAAGTACTACAAATTTAGTTTTCAAAAGCACATTAAGAAAAACGGTAGTGGTAGTTTAGAGCTATATAAACAAAACAAAAATGTTACGTCATCAAAAAATTACAAAGACTATTTATTTAATAGCTAACAGAAATATTAATTGATTAACATGTGGAGTAAAAGTTAAATTCTGAAAACCTATACCAAAGGTACCCATTGCCTCCTGATCTCGTAACAAGTAATGTGGGGTACCACACACGCATGCGCGCGAAGAAGAAAAGTAAGAAATTGTAAGAAAAAATACAGACATGGAATCCAAGCACAAATATGTACTTGCGTATTAATTTCTCATTCAATATACATGCTCTCTAGTCGTAACCGTAAAGCTTTATGCTGTTCTACATTCGCTGTCGAATTCGTTATACTTGCGTAGGTGAAGCATACAAGCCTATTAGAGACAGAATACTATAAAACACATTAGGAACTGTGATTGCAAAGCCGCTTCCAATCTTAGGGGCCATCCTTATTCTAAACAACACAGCTGTGACAGCCTCCCAGAATTTTTTCTTTCTGTGTACATCCTATACTGAGTAGAAACTGATAAAATTTTGGATCTTGGGCCAAATATAAACACTCCAGGCAGAGTCTATTGTTTAATACTTCATTCCTCTACCAGACAGAGTCTATTGTTTAAGTACTTCATTCATCTACCAGGCAGTGTCTATTGTTTAAGTACTTCATTCATCTACCAGGCAGAGTCTATTGTTTAAATACTTCATTCCTCTACCAGGCAAAGTCTATTGTTTAAATACTTCATTCCTCTTTCTATTAAATTGTTTAAGTAATTACGTAAAGAGGTAAATAACATTAGAAATTTTAGGTTTTCCTCATTTTTGCATTTTAAAATCCAGTCTTCTTTAAATTTTTCACACAAACATACATTGCTGGCCAAAATCTTAAGGCTAATGAACATAAAAAAATATGCATTTTGCGTTGTTAGACTCAACCACTTATTTGAGTAGAGCTTCGAAAGATGAAAATAAGAAAAGGGAAAATAAAACCTTTTTTAGCATTTAATAGGGAAAATGTGAACACTATGAAATTAGCCTAAATACTACATGGTAGTTTGAACGTGGCAGAATTGTCGAGCTGCGAAAGCACAGTCTCTCTCATCGTGCCATCGCTGGTAAGGTTGGGCATAGTGAGGGATATGAAACGAAATTTCATGGGGTCGGCCCAAGAATATTTCGCAAGCGCTGAGCAGGAAGATTCGACGGGTTGTCTGGCAAGACACCAGCCGATCGTCGAACTAGATTAATTTGGATTTTATTTATAACAATTGAAACTGAACAAAAAGGCATAATGAAAAAGTTAAAAGTAAACGTATACAAGAGAAAAACATATATACAAAAGAAAAAATCGTTAAATATGTACACTGATAACTACATAAAGCTAGAGTGAAAGCAGATCGTCTCAGAATCCAATCTCGGCCGGACGTCTCGCCACTTTGTGTGCGTTAGTGTTGGGTCAGGTAGAGATTGGATTCTAACCTTTTCCTTTCACTATATTTTAATCATCTTTAAGTATGTCATCTGGCTTGTTTGGAACAATTTGGGTTTTGAGCAGGCGCCAGTGTCGTACTTTCAGATACTGGGCAAGGTCATGTATTGAGGCGGACTTTCGGCGGCTGGGAACAGGGACTGGTACGTGGTACAATATGGTCTCCGCCGAGAGAGGCAGGACCCGGAAAAGGCGGGCCACCCTTTTCCAGATCTCCACCAACGTCGGATAGAGGACCAATCTGTGTAAGACAGACTCTACCCGAGTGTGGCACATGGTAAACAACTCAGATGCACATGCACAACGCGCCAGTTGAAAGCCTAGAGGTAGCTACTAATATGATGCAGCGCGACACGGCCCCAAATAACGTCCCACGGCAGAGCAGGGTGGTGTTGCTCGATCCTATGGGTACATTTGGGGACCAGCAGGGGGTAGAGGGAACGGGAGTCCGTCGGAACGTCGGCCGATACGGCACGACATCGCCGGATCGCCACAGCAGCGTCAACATACAAGGAAGTAGTGTCAAAATATATTGGTGTTTGCAGGCTCAATGGAACACCAAAGAGCCTGCAACCCGTGCCAACCAAAAATCTAATGAAGTGGCAACAGGGACGACCCTCTAAGAACAGACAGCAAAATGTACTAGACAGAAGAAGGGAAAGACACTGGGTCTGGACCCATGGTATGCCCTAAACTCCCTTGCAGGGTGGCAGTGCCAAGGAAATCCGAGACACAGCCTCCGGCTTGTCATCCTACAGGAAGACAAAGGCATGGTGCTCGATGGCCCGTGCAATGCAGTCATCCAGAGGAAGGATAGCCCCCAGGTACCAGATCAAGGGTAGTATCCTCCTTCTCACCACCTCTGCCCTGTCAAACAGGTTAACAGGACAGTAGCGGTAATCGTGCACCACCACCAACCCTGAGTCCCGCTAGAAAACGAACCCAAAAGCAAGTGACTGATTAGGAGATCCAGTCTAGACCAAATGGGAGTCGACAGACGAGGCCCATTTGCCAAAACCTCGAGCCCGAGACTTGGGATAATTGAGCTGGGCAGCACTGGTCTGATAGTAATGGTCGACAGTGGCCAGCGCTAAACCTAATGATGTTATGTTCTGGAGGAACAGGTTCACATCGTCTGCATGCGCGACAAAGGCACGCTCCTACCCCTCGGCAACTGGAGGCCATGCAATGAGACCGAGTGATACAGATAAGAGAGGAGGCACTCAATCACCAACACATTAAGCGAGGGGTCAACGGGCAACCCTGACGAACTCCCTGCGAGATGGGAAAGGAAGACGTCAAGTACCCGTTAATCAAGAGCCTGCTAGAAGCAGTCACGCACAAGTCTTGCATGTACTGGAAAAAAACTGAAGGAAGGCTAAACCTCCCCAGAATGAACCACAGAAATCTGTGGTGAACTCAATCAAAAGCTTTGCTCTGATCTGGGGACACAAAGATAGCAGGGATATTCTGATCCATGATGTCGTGGAACAGGTCCCTGAGAAGCACAAGATTTTGCTGGATACTTCTGCCCCACATGCCACATGTCTGAGTGCAGTGAACCAAGGAAGGCATAACTGCACCCAAATGTGCAAACAGGACCTCAAAAATAATCTTTGCATCCACATTCAGGAGAGAAATGGGTCGCCAGGAGGAAAGATATTCAGACTGGCTGGGATCCTTACGGATAAGAGTAATGTAATGAGCCTACCCAGCATTCCCGGCAGCATAGACCTCGTGGTCAGACAGGTGCTAAAAAGTATAACGAAATAGGGCCCGACAACATGCCACATATGACAGTAGAATTCAACCAGCAGTCCATCTGGCCAAGGAATCTCTGAGTGGCATGGACAGAATAGCCAACCAATACTCACCCAAGCTGATAGATTTCACCAGCTGTTTGTGAAAAGAAGGGTCGAGGGAGGGCAAAAACTGAATAATGTCGCGGGTGAATCCGAATATAAACGGCGATAATAGCCGAGGCATGCGTCTAGAATGTCAGAGATGTTAGATGACGAATGATCATTCTCCAACACCAGACTTGAAATGTCTGGTCTTGGCTATCTCCCGTGCCTTGCATAGAGGAACTCTAGTAACTGTTCTGTGATCGAGAGATTCCATCAGACTAGAGATGCTCGCTGCACAGAATAGTTCGGAATAATCCAAATCTGTATCCATCGGTTTGCCACGGAACAAGACCAGGCAGCGAGCCCGCTAACGACGCATGCCAGCTTGCCTCAACAAAGAGGCACAGGCTTCCTTGAAACCCACCCACCAGGACCCAGTGACAGACTAGACAGAGCAGAGCCCCCAGACAAGGGCAACCAATTCATCTCCAACCTCATCCTCAGCAAGGAGGGTGACGTTGAGCCTCCACACACCAGGGCCCCTTAAAACAAGGACGAAATCCCTGAATGTGATGAAAAGTGCCCGATGATTGGAAGCGTAAAACAAGACATCTCCAACCCGGTAAACTGCAGCTCTTCTGATGTTCTGCCAATGGCCAGGTGTTACATAGAACCTGTCAAGGCCACAAGAAACGCCCTGACTGGTCCAAGTTGCTACAAAAGCAGTCCCATGCAGCACACGCCAGACATCGGAAAAGTCGAAATCTGACAGCACTGCATGTAGAGACCGCATATACCAATCACCAGAAAGAGGATCACCCCAACCTTGTCGAGGATCCAAAATGCAGTTGAAGTCGCCACCAAGGACGATATTGGCCTGTGTAACTACGAACCTGTCTAAGCTCGAAAAGGTCTCCCGCCCCCAAGACTGGGCAGGTGCATAGACATTGACAAGCTGAATCTTACAACTTTTAGCGACAACATCAATGCACACAATCTGCCCCTCAACATCATTATGCGATGCAAGGATGGTCCCATTAAAATGCGGGTGAAAGAAGATCTCTACACCCCGTGCACGTGTCGTGCCTAATGATTAGAAGGCACAGACAGGATAACGAGAGTAAAATGAAAAGTGGTCCATCCGAGAGGCAAAAGGGTATCCTGCAAAAATATGGCATCAACTGCAAAGCGGTTAAAGAGGAAGAATGCGTAGAATTGCTTAGAAATGCCATGATGTGATGTTTAAAGTGATGTATGAAAAAACCATAAACCCATCAGAGGGGAGGAATCAGTGATGCTGCTACTTTGACTGTATAGACGGACGCAGGGAGCGAGCGGCCTTTTGAAGCTACCCGACCCCACCCCCGCTTTGCAGCTGCGGCGGTCGTCATCTGAACACCACCTGCCACGACCCAGGAACATCAAGACCTATGTCTGGAAAAGACACAGGGTTGCAGGGCCCCTGCTCCTCCTAATTCTTCCCTCCGTGCCCCGAAAGACTGGGAAGATTGGAGAAATTGACAAAACAGTAGAACAAGCCAGGTGCCGGGAGCTCGTCCAACATCGGGGTTGGGCCCAACACGGCATTAGAGGAAGGGGCCAGAATACCCCAACATCCGAGGTCTGGGCAAGAGGTCCCTCAAACCCCCAGGCATATCAGTGCCAGCATGGGCCACCTCAGTGGCGCAATCTTCCCCCAGCCTACTCACTCAGAACAGAGGAGGTTGGACTCTCCTCAGAGGATCGCACCTCAATAATTACCAGAGTGGTAAGAGCATGGACGCCATCACAGCTCTCAAGTAGGCTCTGTCGGTGTGTCCGAAGGGCAGACATATCCCGCACTGCGGGATCTGATACGCGATTCACAGGTGGCCTTCGAAGCCACAGAAGCGACAAATTCGCCGCATGCCGGGTAGTTAACGGTGATAAAGTTGGGAACTGGCTTCTTCATGTCCAAGCAGATTCTCCAGTTCCAGGTACATAATGACGGGCGAATCTGGTGTGTCTCCTATTCTATCTTACGAACTGTACCGTACGCCGCCAATGCGTCCCTGAAGACGTCATGGGCCAGTTCGAAAGAAGCCGACCTGAGGGTCAGCCATTTAATGGTTTGCTCGGCCGGCTCCACGGACACACTGGTCTCCGAATTGAAAGTCTCCTTTGTCCAGCAGAGTCCGAGCGTATGTGGCCTACGTCAACGTCAACATATATCACCCATTTTCAATATGTTGGAAACACTTCACATGGCTGCCCTCCACTGCAGCGTTTAAGGCGTTAGTGTCCACCGAGCGACGCGAGGCCGCGAGCAGCACTATATGGATGGACCGCGGCCGAACAGAGTATGGTCCTAGTCATACTGACCTGCGCACGCACACACACACTTCTAAAATACTAACAGGATCTACAACACGCGACCAAATTTTTCACGGACTATGCAGAACACAACACACGGTTAAAAAAACACAAACTCCTGTAACGGGTACAGCGAATGACGGTAACAAAAACAAAGAACCAGTCTATCGTCGAACTGGATAAGCCCTTACCCACGCAAAATGCAGCTCAAAAACAATAAAGCGGCAACTACGAGAGAAAGGCTTTAAAAACTGTAAACGTCTTCAAAGGCCACGCCTCCTTCCACATCACAATAGACCTCGGTTAAACTTTGCTGAGAAGCACCAAACATAGGACGTAGAAATGTGGAAGAAAAGTATTTTCTCTGATGAGAAAAAATTAACCTTGTTGGTCCTGATTGCTTCCAAAGTTACTGGCACGATACGGACATCCCACCGGAGACATTTTCTACACGACACAGTGGAGGAGGTTGCATCATGATCTGGGGTGCTTTCTTCTTCCATGAAACTTCAGGTTATACAAGGAAGTCAAACAGTGGTATGTTGGATATAGCATCCTTATTGACTGAAGGCCCTCGCTTATGTGGAAATGATTGGATCTTTCAACAGGACAACGTTTCACAATGCCCGCAGAACAAAGGACTTTTTCATGGCAAATAACGTGATTCTTTTGGACCATCTAGCGAGTTCGTCCTAATTGAACCCCATTTAAAATGTTTTGGGGTGGATGGCAATAGAAATGGACGTCAATCCAAACAGTGCATGATCTTCGTGAAGCCATTTTCACCATTTGGAATAACATTCCAGCCAGTCTTCCACAAACGCTTATATCGACCATGCCAAAGCAAATGTTTGCAGTTATTTGCAATGATGGCCGTGCAACTCACTGCTGAGACCTCTTGTTGGGCATTTCCTGCCCTGTTTAGGACTTCTTTTTGGTATGGTAATAAATTTCTGAACAGCTAGTATTTACGCTAATTTCATAGTGTTCACATTTTCTCCATTACATGCTAAAAAAGCTTTATTTTTATTTTCCCTTTTCTTATTTTAATATTTCGAAACTTAATTTAAATAAGTGGTCTAACAACACAAAATACATATTTTTTCTTTATGTTCATTGGATTTAAGATTTTATCCAGTGTACATATATACGTGTGTGTACTATTCCCTATTTACATACAACTGTTAAAACTACCTATTACGTATCATCTATGGCCTGGCATGGCCAAGTGGTTAAGGCACTCGAATCATACTCTGAGGTCGCAGGTGCGAATACCCGTCGCACCAAACATTCTCGCTCTTTCAGCCGTAGAGCGATATAATTTGACGGTCATTCCCACTATTCGTTGTTAAAAGAGTAGCCCAAATGTTAGCGGTGGATGGTGATGACCAGCTGCCTTCCCTCTAGTCTAGCATTGATAAATTAGGGACGTCTATTGCAGATAGCCCTCGTGTAACCTTGCGCGAAATTCAAAAACAAACAAACCTATCATCTAAATCGTGTACTAATATGTATTAATGTAAAGAAGAAGGAAATCCTCAATAGCCGCGCACTTGAAATTTTATTTGGTAGGTTTTAAGTAAATTAATATGAGACATTCTTCCTTTTTTTATAAACTACGTAATTTTTGTGAACCAGTAACATCAAGTGTCGGCCGCGCGTACGCCCGATTTTACTTCAGTTTATTACTATTCAGCATCTTTACAAGAACTTCCTGAAGTTAAAATTCTTTCAGGCAGTAATAGGGTAAATTAATCTATGACACCCTGGGCGTGGTCAAATACATAAATCAAAAGAGTTTGTCCTCTTGAGTTCAAAGCTGTAACTGTATCTCAAATCGGTGAAGACATGGCGGAACTATGAGCTTAACAATAACAGGAAACAAACTCGGAGCTACGCCGTGGCTAAAAGTATATAGAGATTATTTTCTGCAATAAATAGTTCCCGTTAATTGCGAACAATATATATATATACACGGTTTAACAATACGCTTATAGTATAAGTAATTCAACAGTGATAACGATCATGCTTCTGTGAGGATGTCAGATAATATGAGTATCACTATACATTCGGATGGTATCTGAAACCTAATAAACTAAACGTAAAATTGATACGGTGTTTTAGAAGGCAATTATATGAGTCATTTGACATTCTTCTATCACTATAATTGTTATTAATC
This sequence comes from Carcinoscorpius rotundicauda, assembly GCA_011833715.1. Classification (NCBI taxonomy): domain Eukaryota; kingdom Metazoa; phylum Arthropoda; class Merostomata; order Xiphosura; family Limulidae; genus Carcinoscorpius; species Carcinoscorpius rotundicauda. The sequence goes on along the minus strand of CM022393.1, from coordinate 18,809,802 downwards.
ACTAAATTTATATTTTCAGCTAAAGCTTTTAATTTTTTATTTAAATTAAACCTATATTTGCTACTTTTGTTTACAAGCCTTAAAACAGCAGATTTTACTGGTCTGAATGCTCGTTAGCTTCAAACATTATATTTTCCAGAGCAATATTATTTATCGTTTAACTTGTGTCAGTCCTAGGGTACGGATTTATAACGCTAAAATCAGGGTTTCGATTCCCCTCGGTGGGTTCAGCAGATAGCCCAATGTGGTTTTGCTAAAAGAAAGTACACAAATACACAAAATACACAGTCCTAGGACACACGAGTTGTACATGAATTTCTCATTACACTTCAATATTGCGACCTCGGGAGAGTTAGCATATAATGGATAATATTCAAGCCAGAGAATAGAGTAACAACTTGTTTTTTTTGTTGTTGTTGTTCTCTGATTTATGTTATAAAGCTTTGAGAAAAATGTCAGAAAAAAATTAAATCCAGAGCAAATCAGGTTTCAGAGAACTTTCATTTATGAAAAAGACACTGTGATTTATTTTCTTTCTTACAGCAACATATAAAAGCGTTTTAAGAGATCATTTCATTAACATTCCGGTGGCGTCCTCTCGCGGTTTCGCGCCTACTTCAAACCAAAAAAAAAATGTTTTGATAAGACATGTATGGAGTTGAGCCTCTCGGGTAGAAAACGATTCCGAAACCGTTTACTGGAAATACTAAGTACGAATACGAAGATGTCTGCAACCGCACCTGAGCACACGTTATTTTTCTGTGAGTATCAAATAATGAACACAATTAAAGATCAATTCATTATCCACATTCACAGACAAAACGAAGAGTCAATTCTATTAAAGTACCTACAAAAAACGCTTAAATATCCAAATATCAAAAGTCTTTGATTTAAACCTAGTCAGCTGGAACTCGATGTGTTCACATTAGATATTCTGTAAACACTAAGCACATGAACCGAAGGCTGAAACAAAGGTACTGATTGATTACCATAGTTAATCTTACACTAAATTAGGAGTTAGGTTGATGATCACAAGTATATAAAAATAAGTCAAAACCAAAATTTATGTTTATTTCCCTGTCTCGTACAATAACATGGCACGGTGACAAGTCTCGAGACTTATAGCGCTAAATATCGTGTTTTCATAAGATTTGTTTGTTTTTGGTTTTCGAATTTCACGTAAAGCTACACTACGGTTGTCTGCGCTAGTCATCCCTAATTTAGTAGTGTAAGACTATAAGTAACATCATACCCACCGCTAACTCTTTGGCCACTCTTTTACCAACGAATAGTGGAATTTGTCGTCACATTATAACGCCTCCACGGCTGAAAGGGCTAGCATGTTTGGTGCGATGGGGGATTCGAACCCGCGACCTTCGGATTACGAGTCGAACGCCTTAACCCATCAGGTGATCTTTTCATAAGAAGCGCTGTGCTTTTAGCACGAACGCCCCCCAGTGGCTCAGCGGTATGTCTGCGGACTTACACGCTAAAAACCGGGTTTCGATACCCGTGGTGGGCAGAGCACAGATAGCCCATTGTGTAGCTTTGTGCTTAATTCAAAACAACAACAACAACTTTTAGCACGAACAAACAATGCAGTACATTAACAAGTTTGTGACGAATAAAAAAGTTCGCGATATCAAAATACGGCACATTTACAATCACGTTTACGTCTTAATTCGCCATAGATTATTAAGCTTAAAGTCGTTTAAAAAATGGTGTGCATAAAAACGAAATGAAACCGTTTCGTTTTGAAAGTTGAACACATATAGGCCTTATTGTGTGTGTGTGTGTGAAAGGGGAAGCATTGGTAGCTCGTGATGCGGATCGCCTGCTGTTATGTGAATGGATTGGAAGAAAATCAATACCAACCGTGGCAGTAGTTTGGTTTGGGTACAGCCTGGTTTGCTTTTACTCCACATACTACAACCGACTACCGCACAGCACTGAACCAGAAGAGAGCGTCTTGCACTTCTGGTGCTATTGTAGTGGAAGTCGAGCGCGCCTGATTCAGCTGTGACAAAACCTCTAACGGCACGCGCAAGATTAATTATCGGTGCTTGGAGAGTGTGCGTATACGTCACTAAGAGAAGAACTTAGCAGACACTCTTTAAATAGTACAGCTGTCCTTGGGGGAGCGCGTAGAGAGACTTAGAAAGAGGTCGAAACAACGTTAGCTGGTTGAAAACAACGCTTAAGTTATAAAGCCCTGGCGTCTATTTGTGACCTAGATCTTTACAGTGAGAAGCGTAATCATAATCATACCTTGAGAAATCGCATGCCTCCCATCAGGCCAAGCGACTACCACAGTTCTACCATACCAGGAACATCGGCTTACCTACAAATACAAGTAAGTTCAAGCGACCTGTTAGAATCGTAAGTCCAAAGTCGTAACTTACTCGTTCTCTTATATTTCCGTGGTTATGTGGTTTTAACGATGAAAGAAACATTTATTTGGTCACAATAACTAAAGAATCTATTTTCAGAAACTGGAATTATAGACTGTCTGTCGTCACCACCCGTCAATACTGAACTCGTTCAATAAATGTTATCTTATTTTTTTATAGAGCTCACAAAAACACTTCTAAGTTAGCATAATTTTAAATTTGGCCGTTAGATAAGTATATGGGAATAAACGATTTGTTTTTGTTTTGCTCATCATGTCCAACCATGGTGCTTTTGTAATGTATGACGACACGACAATATATCTTAACTACGAAAATACAAAAGGAACCTGTTAACATACGTTGTGATATTAACACTTCTGCAGTTCTTTGTAATGTAGATATAAAGCTATGCTTCTTATTCGAAACTTTTAATTTCTCTGTTCAATAAAAACTAGTTCACAATTCGTGAGAAACATTACTTGTAGCACGTATGCAGCAGTTGTTTCAACTTCTTAACTTATCATGCAGGCCTGTCAGCTAAAGGCATCATTTTGAGCTATTCTTTTTCACAGGATTTAGTTGCGATGCGAAATGAAAGCTTCAAGCGTTACAAGCCCTTTGAAGGTTTTGAAATTAATCACAGTAATTTACATAATTATCAATAACTTCTGTATAATTGAAATAAAAACTGTAGCAACATCTAATGGAGACAATTCGATGGCGCTGGTTAAATGGATTCACAAAATAAAACATTAGTTTATTAACTAGAGCAGTTTCAAAGAGTATCATTGATCCAAGTGAGGAAAATATTTAACATAAAGTAAACCAGTTTTTCTAATAATTATTTGAAGTATGGCGAATAAAGAACACAATATAAACACTGTTCGATGAAACACTGCTCGTATAATGGTAAATAGTTATAGGTGAAAATGACGTAAGTAACAAATAATATGAACCAGACTGACCAATCACTGCTGTAAGTAACGCAAATAATGAACATAGTTTAAACCAGCTTGACCAATCATTGTTAGAAGCATGGTTTGATATTCTCATTCTGTTTATAGCATAACAACCACCTACATGACGAACCGAATTGTTAACGGCGTGATTTGGAAATTATAAAATCGTACTTTGTACACATTTTCAGTCACCTTCTTGTGTCACATTACAAATACAAACCCTATCTTAATAATTATAGGTTATTAAGAAAACCAAACCGAATACAACTTGATACATATTTATCTACACAGAGACACATACGCATTTAAGAAAATGCTAATTTATTGTCGGACAAGAGAAAAACGAATTATCAAAGCAGACGACTATTTGTCACTGAAACCACAAAATATTTAACGATAATTCACCTACAATTATGAAACAAAATCTTCCTCAAACAACACTTAAATTCTAAGTTTCCTTCATGTTTAAAACAGTAAACTAATGTTCCTTTAAATTCAAAATACTACATTACTGGTCAAACTATAGTTCAAATATTATTTTACATTAAAACTACTACATTAGTAGTCAAAGTATAATTATAACGCTGCTTTAAATTCAAAATACTACATTACTGACTAAAGCATAGTTTTAACGTTACCTTTAAAACACTACATTGTTTGTCAAAGTGTGGTTGTAACGGTACTTTTAAAACACTACATTGTTTGTCAAAGTGTGGTTGTAACGGTACTTTTAAAACACTACTTTGTTTGTCAAAGTGTGGTTGTAACGGTACTTTTAAAACACTACATTGTTTGTCAAAGTGTGGTTGTAACGGTACTTTTAAAACACTACACTGTTTGTCAAAGTATAGTTTTGACGTTACTTTTAAAACACTACATTGTTTGTCAAAGTGTGGTTGTAACGGTACTTTTAAAACACTACTATGTTTGTCAAAGTGTGGTTGTAACGGTACTTTTAAAACACTACTTTGTTTGTCAAAGTGTGGTTGTAACGGTACTTTTAAAACACTACTTTGTTTGTCAAAGTGTGGTTGTAACGGTACTTTTAAAACACTACATTGTTTGTCAAAGTGTGGTTGTAACGGTACTTTTAAAACACTACTATGTTTGTCAAAGTGTGGTTGTAACGGTACTTTTAAAACACTACTTTGTTTGTCAAAGTGTGGTTGTAACGGTACTTTTAAAACACTACTTTGTTTGTCAAAGTGTGGTTGTAACGGTACTTTTAAAACACTACATTGTTTGTCAAAGTGTGGTTGTAACGGTACTTTTAAAACACCACATTGTTTGTCAAAGTGTGGTTGTAACGGTACTTTAAGATTACAATACCATCTTACCAATAAAAGTATAGTTGAAATGTTTCTTTAAAGTTATTATAATACCACACCACTGGTTGAAGAATAATTCTGATGTGGATTTAAGGTTACAATATAATATTTGTGGTCAAAAAAGTAGTTCTAGCTTGCTTTAAGTTTAAAATACAAAATACTGGTCAAACTATACATTACCTTAAAGTTAAAATACAACATGGTGGAAAAAGTATAGTTCTAACATTGTATTAAGGTTAAAAATATACATAGTAAAGTTTTAATGTTGTTCATTTTAGATCGCTAGTTTTTAACTTTTAGAATTTTAATGTTTTTTGATAATATACATAGAAAATGTGTATTTTTAAAGTTGTATGTACAGTATTGTTGACCAATGTTTAGTTTCAAGGTTGCTTTAGGGTTAAAGGAAAATATAATAGTGTAGAATATAGTTCTTACGTTGCTTTAAAGTTGCAACATCATATCGCTGATCAAAATATTACTAAAAAGTGTGCATTAATATTAAAACAGTCTTATTATTATGGATTTGTTTAAAATGAATATTCTTTATTATCAAAACAAACTTTTAACGCTAATTAATTTTAAATTTTGATTGAAATTAAAACAATTTACAAATCGATTGGCCTTAAAATTCAATTTTGATTTTTCTAAATAATAAACAACATTTTCGGTTGTTGTCAAATTCCCACTCCGTTTTAATTTTCACTAATATTAAAACTTGTTCAAACGTTGTGTACTAACGAGTAATTACATTACAGTACATTACATTACGTTACATTATGTAACGCTGTTGGTGATTAAATATTATCATTGATTATTCTAGAATTGTGTTTTAATGTCGTCAATTTTAGATCGCTACTTTTAAACTTTTAACATTTCAATGTTTTTTTTTGATAAAATATGTTAGGAATTGTCTAAATAATTACAAGAATAGCTTTATCAAACATGTATCAGAACTATATTTTGGACATTCTTTGGCGCCGTAAGTTGATTGCTTTTAGAAAATGTACTTTACGAGGCAAAATTTTCATACACTCGTATTATAAAGATGTGTTCAGATCGACGATTTAGAATTTTCAAAATGGCTTTGGAAAACGATAGAACATATTATAATCGGATACCAGGCCATCCAAAAAGAGACCTGCGCAAACAAATCGTACTCCTGCTACGATAAGCAACTGCAGCATCTTATGAAAGGACAGAATCCAGAAACACAAAAGACAGTGGCAACGTGACGAGAGGTATCTTTTCTGGAAACAAGGCCAAGAGGACAGAGGCTCACCATGGCAATGATTCCAGTAATTCACCTAGTTCAACTATCGCATACCTCAATATAACTGATAAAATGGAAGGGTACTCATTCTATTCCATAAGACATTCCAGTCAGTTTGCTTGATGAAGTGCCTTTTAATTTCTGTGTGATCGAACTATTGAAGCAGATGTTAATAAACTGTTTTTCTCGTACTCCTGAAATATTATGGAAAGCCAGCAGGAAAGAAAAGTGCATTTTGGACCTGACAGCTTAAAATGGAGCCTTTTGCAACAGAAATTACATTATACGGCGACTGCTAAGAACCATGGCCGTCACGTAGTGCATGACTGAACAGAGTGACAATGTCAATAGCGACGTTTAAAGCCCCAAATCGTTTTACTACAAGGTATTCTACCTTCTATTTTATTCACGATCTATGATAATGATTTCAAGACTAAATCATCTTGTCGATGAACATACTCATGGCCTGTGACTACACAGCTTATAAGTCCTGACATTCCAGTTGCAGTTCTATTTAAACGTGAGGTTATCAAGTAAAATTAATCCTTTGTGGCTGGCTTACATTAAAGAACTTTTCAAATCGTCTACTGCTGAGAGATTATAACAGCGTATAAGACACCGACAGTTTATCGTTTGACGATAGGGGTGTATGTAATGTCGCAAATTATTGATAAAGCAAAGAAAGGAGGGATTCGTAGAGAGAGAAAATTTTACTCTGTGATTGGCTACCATTACACACCCGGAGTAATAAAGAAAATTAACAGCTTGCTGGAACAAACTCAAGCTCACAGTAATTCGTTCCAGAAAAAAAAAACAGTAGTAACATTTTCTCAGAACTACAAATAAGACAATTCACTTTTTCAATGAATTTTTAATCTTCGTAACCCAAATAGTGATCCACTCTTAAAGCCGTGAGATTAGCAACTGGTACTCCAGAGATGCAACGTTTCAGAAATGTCACAGAACATGTAAGAAATGCTTTTTCAGAGAGGTTCAAGTTTTGTGTTAAAACTATAGTGGTAAATTAAACATTCACAGAGCTGATAAAATATAGGGGCTAACATGTTGACACAACTATACCAGGAAAAAATACCATCTTTATGTGGACTGAATGCTAAATTATGGATGACTACATCAAGATAAAGAATTCAGTCACACGCCCAAGCCAGTATGCCAAGTTGTCAGCAACTTTCAGTGGGAATTAATATATATTGTTTGCAGACATTTTCCATGCATTTATGCACCTTTTGGACTGTTCAAACAAGCCTTCTAAATTCGTCCATGCACAAATAACAGGCTCTAAAAACTTGTAAGAAGGATTTGGAAGAATTGTGTATTCCGTTTACGATTTTCATTGACTATGTAAATGGTTCCTACAGTTTTTTAGGATGAGAATAATACTTATTCCAGCAAAAGTAGTAACGCTAGAAGAAACAAATTGCGTGATTTTAGTTTCTAATAAATTATGATATCTGAAATGAAATTATCATGTTTCATGGGGTAGAACTGACATATTTTCATTGACCGCTACTTTTATTACACACACTAGGACCCAGTATATTGATGACGATTTTACAAACCATAAATACTAAGGCACTTACAGCCCTTCATATACATATATATGTTAACGACAAAAATAAAATTCAGAGTATAATATGTAATAGTGTAAGTAAAGAAGTATCTGAAGATGTAGGACCTATACAGCGGTAGGGATGCACCATCTATTAGGCTCAACCTCTAAAGATTCTGTGCTCATGACGCCCTATGGCTCCCTCTCCCACCGACTTGTACTGCTATAAAACAGGTTTCGATACCCATGGTTGGCAGAGCACAGATAGTTTTTTGTGTAACGTTTTGCTTAAATACGAAACAAACAGTGACATCGCACTGAAGAAAGTGGTCTTATACGACAGGAACTAAAATGCAATACAATATGTGGTAATAAATTTACAAGTGATGAAATGTAAACAATAGGTTTAATGAAAAAAACACACAATAATTTCGACTTACCCTCGAGCAAACGATGTAGTTGGATGTCTTTTACACTTTCCACAGTGTGACATCGTATACCTAGCTGGCTACAAAATACTTGTAAGTATCAAGACTTTTATAGGACTTGAATTGCTTTCCTGTTTGTTTGGTTTTTCACGCAAAGCTGCACGAGGGTTATCTGCGCTAACCGTCCTTAGCTTAGCAGCGTAAGACTAGAGACAAGGCAGCTAGCTAGTGATCACCACCCACCACATACTCTTAGGCAGCTCTTTTACCAACGAATAGGTTGAAAGGGCGAACATGTATGGTATGACAGGGATTCGAACCCGCGACCTTTAGAGTACAAGTAAGGTGTCCTAACTATCTGGCCATGTTGGACCTCTGTTTTCTTACGTAAAAATATTTTCAGGACTAAATAATTTGACATTTATATTCTCAACCTGTGAAACTTTTACGTTGGTTTGCAGGCCTAACTAGGATTCTCTGTTTCAAATATCGACTAATTTATTAGCATCTAGAGCGATTGTTATTGCTAACGAGATGGAATAAGGATACGTCGTGTTAAGAAGGACATTTCTGCACTTTTCTTCATATTTTTGACTTGCATATATTATTTAATTTGCCAGTAAGTTTTATATAAAAAAAAAATGAACTGAGAACAAGGTGACTGTAGCAGAGGCCATGTTTCCATGAATAATGTTTACATACAATATGGCCAGAAATTGTTGCCTTGTTTATTTTAGTCATGCGATTGTATAAGATATATCTACAAACATAATATGATGTTACACATTTAACATTGGTAGTAGCGTGGTAGTTCAAACCTACATAATGTACAATTGATCGTCTACAGGGGCATGGCATAGTCAGGTGGGTTAAGGCGTTCGACTCATAATCTGAGGGTCGCAGGTTCGAATCCCCGTCGCACCAAACATGGTCGCCCTTTCTGCCGTGGGAGCGTTTCAATGTTACGGTCAATCCCACTATTCGTTGGCAAAAGAGTAGCCCAATGGTCGGCGGTGGGTGGTAATGACTAGCTTCCTTCTCTCTAGTCTTACACTTCTAAATTATGGACGGCTAGCGCAGATAGCCCTCGTTTAGCTTTGTGCGAAATTCCAAAACAAACATCTTCTGCAGTCAACTGAGGCCTGGCATGGCCGAGCGCGTTAAGGCGTGCACTCGTAATCCGAGGGTCGCGGGTTCGCGCCCGCGTCGCGCTAAACATGCTCGCCCTCCCAGCCGTGGGGGTGTATAATGTGACGGTCAATCCCACTATTCGTTGGTAAAAGAGTAGCCCAAGAGTTGGCGGTGGGTGGTGATGACTAGCTGCCTTCCCTCTAGTCTTACACTGCTAAATTAGGGACGGCTAGCACAGATAGCCCTCGAGTAGCTTTGTGCGAAATTCCAAAACAAACAAACAGTGCAGTCAACTGCGTTATGATAATTGCTTTTAATGAGAGAGAATAGAAATAATTAATATTAAACTGAAACAAAACATGTATTATCTATTAAATAGTATACGGACCACTTATCACTTGAAACTTGAATTTACATTCCAATACCAGTTATGCACAAGTATGAACAGACTTAAAGATTTAAAGACAGGATAAGTTGTATAAACTAAACAAAATATCGAGACTTGGCCTTCAACATAGATCCGTTGAGCACATAATGTCGTTTACAACGTGTAATATGTATTTAAAACAAACATATTACTTCATAAAAAAACCCAACAAAGTTGAACATGAAACTGTTGTTTTCTGTTTCTAGAAGTAATTATTCAACTTGGTTAGTATTTGTTTGATAATTATATGACATTAGTCGATCCTTAGATGTCATCAGATTCTTATCCAAAATCTTAAAGGTAAAGGAGGTAAGAGGCACATTGGCAAAGAAGCTTTTACCAGTTGCTTCTATTTGTCATCGAGTTCTAAAAGTTACTTTAAAAATAAATAAAAGACATTAACGATACCAGTGATAGGTGTCGTACGAGGATATGTTAGAATCTTTGTTTTTTTCTTGAAATCTAAGAGTTAAGAGTGGATCTGATTGAGTTTTGTTTTTGGTATTCAACTGTGATAGTAGCACCAATAGGTTACATCAGTACAAATATTTGCAGTTATTCTAGAACGAGTTGCCTTCGAATGTGGTGAATGCAGTTAATTTAAAGGAAAGGTTAATGAATATTTATGAATATAAATATTTAAATGATAAGAGCTGGCTGTGAGTTTCTTAAAGGCTTAGATTAAGTTAATGGATAGAACAGCCTAGATCCACCATAAGACCTCTTGCTATCCTTTAATATTATGTTAAATTTCACACAATTTTAAGCTGTAGCCCGGGTATCGAAACTTATTCATCACATTTATGAAAGTAAATTAAAATTGACCATTTCCTAACAAATCTAAATATAAAAATTTGTTTTTGGATGTTTGAGCTGCTACGCTGTCCTTTTCTTTCTTCGGAGATGAAACACGAAACATTTTCTAAAAGCAAAACAAGAATAATGAATGAATGTGTCGAGCATCAAGAGCTGTGATGAGGTAAAACGATTCGCCATTTTTAAATAGTTATTCCTTTTATCGCTGAACCGAACCAATGGGTCATGATAACAAAAAAAATATCGAATAATCTTTGATTTAAAGCTCGAAATATTAATTAAATATACCAAGTTTCTTTAGTATATTTATTTAAACAACTGACAGAATGATAGAGAACCACAAATTAAAGACGTCACATAGCTACTCATTTAGGCTAGTAATGTGTTTTAGAAACCCTATTCTAAAAGAAATATATTTTGTTTAAGAACAAATACATTCCACCAATCGACTGCAGAGCTGCATTTAAATGCTATTCATTCCATATGTAAGGCCAACGAATTGGAGTTTTTTTTTTCTAATAAGCGGTATATTTCTTATGGCTGTGTTAATTTCATTTTTTCTATACATATTTCTTGTATAAGGATATATTCTACAATTTGTGGTTGTTAGTATCTGTAAAAATGTATGCCAACCGTATTAGATTACAACCAACAATGCTGTTTAAATTGTGAACAATCGAACCTCACTTCTCAAAACTATTGCCGTTTAGTACGACTTCTTCCTTTCATCATACAAGTTCGAGAAGACTCGGGTGTGGCTTTATGACTCCAACTCTATAAAGCTGTTTTTGGAACATCCTTGTCTGGACATTCTTTCTAAGTAGACAGACCGTGCGAGAGAGAACCGCTGAGATTCAAGTAACAGCTTTCTTTACGTTGGAGAACGTTGTCCAAGTGGATATCGCCTAATTACATTCGTTGCATCACGTTATTTTCATTCATTTACATCACGTTAATAAATTAAATGCTCTTATCTCATGGTAAAATATGAATAGATACACTTTTCGTGTATTTAAACGCGCAGATTGGTCTTCCTAAACGTTAAATTTATCAGTGGAATTTCTATTGATGGCATTTCAAACCACCTATGACCTTTATATTGTATATTACTTTAAATATAATCTATTAGTTAAATATTTGATTTATTCAATGTTGTAATGGATGAGAATTAGAAAAAAAAGGAGCCTTATTGATCGGATGTAGTGACCTACATGCTAGTTCCCTGAAAGCGAACCACTTCACGTATCGTATGGTACAAAAATCAATTTGAACATTGAAGTCAATGCTAAGAAACATAAAGCAACGTTCCTTTATTTGATGTTTGTTATATTACTATATATTTGATTAATATTCATATATTTATTCTGTTTGTCAATCGACAAGAACTGAACATTTCAACTTGTGCACGTGAACTAACGGCGAGGTCAAAGGCCTCTAGGGTCTAGGTATAGCCGTCTCTAACTTTGAAATATTCATCAAAATTAGGGTAACCATCCACCAGTACCTGCTACCATAAATGGTTGTGTTTTCGATACTTGAATCTAGTAACAGGGTTTGATGTCACTTTTATAAAGCGTCTATATATAAGAGCTAAGCCACTTTGTCAGTTAAACAATAAGTTCCTCTTTTCAATTGCTACCTTTATCAGTGTTGCTTACCTTGTATTGTTTGTTTTCAGTGAGGTATCTTTTGATATTTTGCTTTCCTCCTATTTTTAACAATAGTTATTTTTATCTATCATTTGTTTGTTTGTTTTTGAATTTCGCGCAAAGCAACTTGAAGGCTACATACGCTAGCCGTCCCTAATTTAGCAGTATAAGATCTAGAGGAAAGGCAGTTAGTCATCACCACCCACCGCCGACTCTTGGGCTACTCTTTTACCAACGAATAACGGGATTGACCGTTACATTACAACGCTTCTACGGCTGAAAGGGCGAGCGTGTGTAATGTGACTAGGATTCGAACCCGTGACACAAGTTGAGTGCCTTAACCACCTGGCCATGCTTTGTCGCTTATATAAATACTGTTTAAAAAATACAAGGTAACTAAGTAGCCCCAAGATGCAACATAATGTAATGGGTTATGTATCGCTCATATTTCCTCTGTACCATTTCGTGAGCCCCAGTGGCACAGCCGTATGTCTGCGAGCTTATACCGCTAAAATCCAGATTTAGATACCTGTGGTGGGCAGAGCACAGATAGTTTTATGTGTAGCTTTGTGCTTAATAACGATTAACAACAACTATTTTGTAATTATATGATGGAGGAGAGGAGTATGTTTTAGTAGTTAACGCGTCGATCCGTGAATCAGAGGGTTTAAAATCTTATCTCGTTGTTCCAAAAATCGTCTTTGGGGATTTCGTTGCTTTATAAGTGTGACGGTCGAAGCACATTTTCAACCAGCCAAGAGAAACTAAAGAATTGCCAAGGGATGTTGCTGATCATTCCTTCTGTTTAAAACTAGGGACGACTAACGCAAATAGCCCTAGTTTAGTCAGAACTGGTGGACATCCTAAACAAACAAACGTACAATATGGAGGACAGCCTCCTTCGATATACAACTTATAATGAACGGTTCATAGGTAAAATATGCATCTTTTGAGCCCAGCGGTATGTCTGCGGACTTGCACGCTAAAATCCGGGTTTCGATACCCGTGGTGGGCAGAGCACAGATAGCCCATTGTGTAGCTTTGTGCTTAATTCAAAACAACAACAACAACAGCATCTTTTGATTATAGGTTTTCAAGATAAGGGTTTTATCAATGTAAAAAAAAATAAAACAACCCGTAATACTATCTGCATCAACCTCTGGTCAGATAAATTTATTCACGTGAATAAACCGTAAATATCATCACGGTAATTTGGTGCCATGATGCAGAATCGAAAAACTTTTATGTTTTTAGAATTTCGCGCAAAGCTACACCAAGGCTGTCTGCACTATTCGTCCCTAATTTAGCAGTGTAAGACTAGAGGGAAAGCAGCTAGTCATCACCACCTACCGCCACCTCTTGGGCTACTATTTTACCAAAAAATAGTGGGATTAACCGTCACATTACAACACCTTCACGGCTGAAAGAGCGAGCATGTTTGGTGCGTTGGGGATTGGAACTCGCGACCCTCAGATTAGGAGTCGAAGGCCTTAACCTACCTGGCTGTGTTAGGCCTTATCTATCTATTCATTCTCGGACGTGGTCCAGTGTTTATCGTGTCTGGCTGCAGATACAAGGGTCTAAGATTCGAGAAGTGATGTTTCTGGAACTTTTTAGATGTAGACGCTTCATAAAAGTGACAGCAAACCCTCTTACTAGATTCAAATATCGAAACACAACCATTTATGTTTGTCGGTACTGCTGGATGGTTACCCTGATTTTGGTGAATGTTTCAAAGTTTAGAGATTACTATATCTGAACCCTAGAAGCGTTTAATTCAGCCGTTAGCTCACGTTCGCAGGTTGAAATTTTCAGTTCTTGTTACTTTACAAACAAAATAAATATAGATATAAAAATATAATAAACAACAAATAAAGTAACGTTGTCTATATATATATACATTTAAACACAATTTTTAACCCTCATATCTATATTCCTAATATTTTTTCCATAGCAAAGACTTAAGTTAATCACGTCTGTATTTATTTCCTACTGTTAAACGGTGCAATATGCATCTTTTAGGTCCGAATATAGGCCTGGCATGGCCTAGCGCGTTGAGGCATGCGCTCGTAATTTGAGGGTCGCGGGTTCGCATCCGAGTCGCGCTAAACATGCTCCCCCTCCCAGCCGTAGGGGCGTTATAATGTAACGGTCAATTCCACTTTTCGTTGGTAAAAGAGTAGCCCAAGAGTTGGCTGTGGGTGGTGATGACTAGCTGCCTTCCCTCTAGTCTTACAATACTAAATTAGGAACGGCTAGCACAGATAGCCCTCGAGTAGCTTTGCGCGAAATTCCAAAACAAGACCTCCGAATATAGTTTTTTTATTTGGTTATACTTTGGTACAAGTTCGAGTTCTAACTGGCTTATTTGTCTTTAGGTTGTTATGGTAGTACAGTAGAATCTCTATATCTCAACCCCTATTTTAATTACGTATGATGCTGTAAAGAGATTATTTTAAATTTTATACTGTGAATAATAATTATATATATATATATATATATATATGTATGTGTGTGTTGGTGCTATTCGGTGTAATAATGCATAGCATTTTTTACGTGTTTAATCGACGTAAAATTGTTGTACCTGTGTACTTTGGGTTATTATTACCTTGCGTTCGGCATGCAATGATACTCATGTCTTTTTATTCGGCAGGAAACATGTTTTATAAACTTTAATTGATGAGACAACACGTACACGTTTTTAACTGAGAATTTGTGAACACGAAAAATAAATATTCGATGATTATTTCACATCATAAGCATTTTTCAAATTCGTCTGGTATTATTAATTATCCTGGCTCGGTTTCGAAGCGAGAACTTTACACACTACTGTGCTAGCTAATTAGTTGTATTAATTTGTAAGGCATATTTAACAATTTAAATTAATGTGTTCTTTTTCTCTTACAAGTCCCTCGCTGGTACAGTGGTAAGTCTACGGATTTACAACGTTAAAATGAAGGGCTCTATTCCCCTCGGTGAATTCAGCAGATGGCCCAAGAAAAACACACACACTCCTCTTAAAAACAGCGCCCGACTATTTGTACAACTATTTTTTTATGTATGGTGATTTTTAAAAAAATCCCTGTGAGAGGTTTGAACTCTTGACTTCTCTTACATTAAAGAGTTAACCAGTTATTTGTAAGGTACATTTAGGTAATTCCAATTACCACATCTATATAATATCATTAATTATTATAAATAACCGTATACTACAAACGTTTGCTTTACTTTATATTCTTGGTTATATAATGTGGTAACACTTACAGCTGGTAAACCTAAAACATCTGTTGCAGATACAACCACTCTTCTGTATGACTGTATTTCACTCTTCGTTTCTAAACATTTAAACAACCTACGCTAACTTTTAACTAATTCTTGTCAACTTAAAATTCGCACCAGGAACATTTTGAAGAGAGAAATATTGCATATTAATGTAACAGAATTGTAGTATTAATGTTTCTTTTAATTCCACACTTTAAAATTACAGGATACATTATAATTCTGAAATTACACGTGTGGCTCCAACTGAAGAGAAGGATGCGGTGTTTACCTTTCTAAGTCCGTTTGTTGGTTGATTGTTATTCTCTCCAGCATGTTTTAGTCCGCCGACTCTATTTGTTTCGGCGCGATACATTCTATCCTGCAAAGACGTAGAGAAATAAACTAATCTCACCGCTTCACAACCCTGGGTAAATATTCCTTTCATTCATTACAGATACCCTTGGGAGACAATGCCAGCAAAGTGGTAATTTAATTGGCTTTAATTATATTTCAGTAACGTCTTTTTCCTACGGATATGTTGGCTTTCCACGCCTACTCAGCTTTTAAAAGGTCTGTCTGTGTAGGTTGGTTTCAGAGAAGATTTTGTGCGAGTAAAATTCATTAAGCTCTATGACCTGGAAAATTGAACAAAATTCGTGTACAACGGTGCACACAAATCCACGTCTGTCGAACTAACAATCTTACGAGAATACATCCTGGCGTGAAGATAAATTGAAATTCGAGCGCGGCTTACTTTTCTCAACAGCCATGATGACAACATTTCTAAAACATTTTTGTTGACGAAAGATTGAACGCTATTAGATTCGAGTAATTCTTGTAACTTGAGAATAAAAATATTAGAGTGTAACTGAAAGGATTATGAAACAGAGCAGATAGTTATTACATGAAGTTCGCATAAATCACGACTGTTAAATTAATCTAAAGCCTCTTATTTTTGATATTATTCTTCCTTGTCTGATCTCGAATATTTTGTGATCTCAAAAACCTTGTTTAGCTTCCCATATTCCATTTTTCTTTATCTAGTCATTTCACAAAGAACAAAATTTAAAGAACGTTTTATACGATCATGAAATAACAAAATCTACATCTACTTAAAAGTCATACAATAAATAATCAACACTATAACACTAATTTACTAATGTCTTAAATCTTCCAACTACAATGTGTAACAAATTCTCTTTTATCACCGTTTACTTCATTAAAAATCACTCAAACTTGTAATGATGACTGTCACTTCTATACACACATTTTATAGGGTATAATAGTTTAAGTAAGTGCATGAGTTTTTGAATGTAAAAGCATTTGAAAGGGAACTTAATAATTATTACCGTAACATGATATAGCATCTCTCTAGGCCTAAATAACTGATGCTATTCTGCGAGGTGTAGCCTTAACTAGTTTTATAGAAGTTTCTCTGTAACTTATAATATATAAATATATTTAAAGGTTCTGCTAACTAATGATAACTTGAAGGCTGTGGTCTAATATTCCGAATTAACGTCCTCCAAAATGCTCTGTATAGCTAAGGTTGGCACCTAGAGAAGTCACTTTAAGATGTTTTTACTTTGAAATGAGCCACGAATCGTACACGTTGTATGGCAAGGATTGTTTCCCTACTTGAACGGATTTTTTTTAGCATTTTAATAGAAATCTTTGTTACAACATCTAGAATGTTATCATCTGTGACCTTTTGACATATATAAGTATTTAGATGTGGAGATATTTCACCGTTACGCTCTCAGCACAGTTCTGCCCACACCACTTTTCCTCACAGCTGGTACAACAACGCTCGTGGTTTAACAACTTTTCTAGATGCTTTTAGCCAGATCATGTTTAACAGTCACTTCGAGACTAACTAAAGGATCTCTGACCATTCTAAAACAATTAGGCTGGTACGACCATGTGGTTAGGGCGCTCTATTTGCAATTTGATGACTCCAATCCTTGTCCCGTCAAACATATTCATCTTTTTAGTCGTGACGTTGTATCCCATAACATGTTGGTCATAGAGTAGCCCAAGATGTAACGGTAATGACTAGCCTTCCCTTTAATTTTTCACTTTTAAATTAGAGACAGCTAGTGCACATAGGCCTCGTGTAGCTTTGCAATAATTAAAAATAAAAGACTAATGCAAAACATTTACACCTAATTTCCAAAATACCTATATCTATGAGCTTTACACAAACCTAACACACTGATCATGTTTCAGGTTGTTATACAGTTTTCATTGTTCCTTCCTTTTAAAGTACCCACATTTATTAGGACAATTTTGCATAATACCCATGTTTAAATATTGTTTAAATGTGGCCAAACTAAATGTAGCAAATCACATTTATTACCATCTGACAGCACTATTTCACGAATGAACTTTCTTCTATTACATTAATTTCGACCGCCATGTTCCTGCATCTGATATTCACTGAGCTATCTAATTAGTGATTGAGTATTTTTACTTGATGGGTTTAAGAGATGTCTGGACAATTCTGGCAAGATCTGTACGTTTATTTTTATAACAAAACACAACATATACTGCAATTAAAATTAGTAAAGCTTTTCTCATGATATTTAACAACATAATAAGTAACTCCCATGTGCATGATGCCACGCTTACGTTACCGTAAAGCCGAAAAGTAAACCCCGCCATTTTGGACAATCCAATAATAAGTATTTAGTTGCTGGTATTGGAACATGGGATCAAATATCTAATTTCGCGCAAAGCTGACGAGAGTTATCTGCGCTTTCCGTTCCTAATTGAGCACTGTAAGAGTAGAGGGAAGGTAACTAGTCATCACCCCTCACCGCCAACTCTTGGGCTACCCGGATCAATGAATAGTGGGATTAACCGTCACATTATTACGTCCCCGCCTCATATTACGAGTCGGGTACCCAAACCACATTACAATGCCGGGCCTGGTTTTTAAAAGTCACAACGTAATGTTAAATCGACCGAAGCAGTAAAACGTGCAGACCCGAATGACACTGACAAGACTTAAAAATCGTCGTAGTACCGTAGACTATGCAGTTAGTGTTGTATATACAATGCATCTTGTTACAATTATATTCAATTGATCTTGATCAAATGTGTCGCTTATAAATATTTGGTGTTTTCTGTAAACTAAATGCTATGATAGCACCCATAGAAGCCGTGCTAGGTGGAAGAGCCCATTGGCCGATAATAAAGTTTTATCAAAAATGTGAGTTGTTGAAACAGGTGGTCTTCAAACTCCATACTTATTTGTGTAAAATATATATATTGAGAAAATGGTTTCGCAAGACAGGAGAACTTGATATGCATTACAATATTATGTAGCTCATCTAGTTTGTAAATTCACCACTGATAGAACATAAACAACAGGACAAGTGACAAAACCATCTTCTACATACCCTCGAGCAACCTTTGTAGTTGGACATCTTTTACATTTTCCACATTATGACTTTGCACACCCAGCTGGTCAAAAAATACATTTAAGTATGAAGGTGTTTATTGGCACTGAACTGCCTTCCTGTATAAAAAGATGTTATTAGTAACAAATGCTTTATGGAATCTAACTTCTTAGCCAGTGATACTTTAAAGTTGGTTTGTAGGCTTAACTTGGATCCTTCCTTTATTCCAGCATTTGTTATTGCTGAAGAAATGGAATAAGGATATGTCGTGTTGAGAAGGACATTTTTCCACTTTCCTTTGTATTTTGACATGCGTATATTGTCTAATTTTAGTGTAAATTTGTGAAAAAATAATGAATAACAAGGTGATTGTGCAGTAGCAGAGGTCATGTTTTCATCATTTATGTTTGCGGCCATATTGCAATGTTTGCTTTAGTGACGTAACTGCATAAGGTCTATAAGAATTACAACACTGGAGTGAGTCATATATTGTCTGTTGGCCAAGTGTCTCATAACGAATCATGAACTGAATGAACCTTGCTTCTCAAACTAACAAAAATCATATTGTAAATGAATTATTGATATTAGCTCTGTATCAGAACGCTTAGCTCTTTAGAAATACAAAATATTTATAATTTAGGTGTTAAAAAATAAGTGAATTTCATAAAAACGCTGACTCTTGGATCGATGAAATTAATTACGAAAGAGCGAAAAACTTTAACAATAAAACTTATAATTTTTAAAATAATTAATTCATGCATTTTTTAAAAAAGTTCTTTAAGTAACTCAAACGCGAATAAAATTTTTAAAACAACACAAAACTTCAATAAGTAGAATCACGTTTTCGAAAATTAGTCGTCTGTTTCCTCTGTAAAAATAAAAAAAAGATTAATATCTAATTTTCACGAATTCTTCACAAAACTCTAAATTGACTCTGTTTTATTTTCTTTATCAAAATTATTTTGAAAATAAATCCTTCGTTACCTTTAAAACTCAGTTTCGGTTTACTAATGGAATATATTATGAACTATATTTTATTTATGACATCTGTAAAAGAGCTGATACATTTCCTCTCGAAGAAACCCGACATGGCTACGTGGTTAAGATATTCGAGCCATAATGTGAGTTTCGCGGGTTCGAATCCCTGTCGAACTAAACTCTTTCAGGCGTGGGAGCGTTACAGTGTGCGGCCATCCCCTGTTTTTGTTGGTAAAAACGTAGCCCAGAAATTGGTGGTGAGTGGCGATGACTAGATGCCTTCTCTCTAGTGTTACACTGCAAAATTAGGGACGTACAGTGCAGATAGCCCTCGTGTGGCTTTGGGCAGATTTGAAAGAAACATCCTCTCAAAGGAATCACTAATCGATCATTTTTCAAAACAGGAGCTTTGCATTGAATGAAAAATAATCGTGGACAGAACGTTTATTTGAAAGGTGATTGAAAATTAATTTTGTTTGTTTTTATTTGGAATTTCGCACAAAGCAACTCGAGGGCTATCTGTGCTAGCCGTTCCTAATTTAGCAGTGTAAGACTAGAAGAAAGGCAGCTAGTCATCACCACTCCCCGCCAACTCTTGGGCTACTCTTTTACCAACGAATAGTAGGATTGACCGTCACGTTATAACGCCCCCACGGCTGGGAGGGCGAGCATGTTTGGCGCGACTCGGGCGCAAACCCGAGACCCTCAGATTACGAAACGCACGCCTTAACGCGCTAGGCCATGCCAGGCCCCAATTAACTTTGTATTCGCGAAAGAAATTTTTTTATACAGTAACATGGCATTAATACATACTTTTAAAGGTGCTTGAAGCATATAAACCTGACATACGAATAATTTTGTTGTTTTTTATATCAAAAACTACATAACACTTAAGTGACCAGGTGAGTTAGTTTTCTGACGTTTTTTTGTTTATTAAGAAGTATTTGTTTAATTAATGTATGTAAAACAGGACATTTTTGTTTACTATCTACGTTTGATAAATGCATTAAGTTGTATGATTTCAGATATAGATTAATGGCTATTCAGGACATGTGGACCCCGTACTGTTGGTTTTGAAATATCACGAAATTCCCAGAGCTTTGACAATTCCTCTGTTGAACACAAACAAACAGCCATTTTGTGTTTCTGTACAGAAACATTTGGAAGTGAACTTCCGTTTCCTTTTCTTTCTGTCTTTGACACATTTTTTTTATATAAGTGAGAGATATTTTCGATTAGTACATGAAACCTTATTGCTTGAAAACACTGGGTTCTCGCAACGAATGCGGTCGATGATTTCAATTATGTATTAATGTTCCGTTTATGTCATTCTCAGAGAAGTTATTGAAAATTGGAATTCATTAACGTTTTTTCGATGATATAATTAAAATATTAACTCGCATACAAACCAGATTAAAACTGTTGAGACGTCTTCTTCTCAAACTAGATATAGAGTTTCTTGTTTTTCCACGTTTCCTTTTTTCCGTACGTTGTTTTACACTCTAGTGCATTAATCAAAGTTATACTTTGATTATATATTCTTGTTATACAAGAATAAAGAAATCAAATTCCTTATCGTGTACATAATCATCAAAAGAAAATCAGTTCTAAAACGAAAGGAATATAAAAAAAGCGGTTATCTACTTCAAATTCTGTTTACCAGCACTCATCTTGGATGGAATATGTATCCGAGAGAAACTGTACAAATGCAAGAGACAAACGGCAGCGGTTTTTAATGTTCCGTCAAACACTACTTTAAAATAACCTTGAGTAGCTGCATTAAAACAGAATTTGAGTCAAACATTTTTTAATATCTATTAATGTTAAAATATAGGAAACAGCTCTCTATTTCGATACTCAGACACATATACATACCAAAGACAGCTCTTGAATCAATATCACGTTCTGATCCACGGACCAATGAATTTCATGTAATCGAGATAAAACAAATAAAATTTTGCTCTGTAGTGCCACAAAGAAGTGATATAATACAAGTCTCAATTCCTTTACAATACATGTTACTTCTAAAATGAGAGAGGCAAAAAAAGACACACAAATGCTTACGTTGAAGGATCAGTTATATGGGATTTGATAGTGAGGCTTAGCATTACTTTTGCAAAATAATACATTTTTCATTTTTATATAGGTAAGCTTTTAAAACAGAACGAATTATTTATGTGCATCTTTATTCTTTATAAGCCTAACTCGCCGTTATTCGATCACAAAGTACAATAACTGTGTGAACTAAGTGATAATGCTTTCCCTGTTATAAAACACTCGGGCAGTAATTGGATAGATCTTTGCTTTTTATTTTATTTAGAAGCATGTATAAAAATTCTGTTTATAACGTACGTAAACCGGAATTGCACGTTTTCAATAATATTTATAAACAATGCCGCTTTAAAATGGTGACTACAACACAATAACATAAAATCACATTGAATTACTCAGCCAATGGGAGTTAACCTAATCATTTCAGCTTAAATGAAATTCTTATAATTATTTAAAAAAAAATTCTAATACCTTTCTAGTCTAACGTCCATAAGGATCGGGCCTTTCAGTTTGTTTTTTTTATAGAATGAACACAGACTTCCATTCGCGTATAGTTGTCCCTAACTTTAAAATGATGGACTATTTGTGTGTGGGTGGGGGGTAGTGCAAGTAGCCAACACCAACCCTTTAGTTATTGTTGTTTGACCGAATAGTGCACTCCCGTTAACAAAGTTCGGAGCGTGTTTTTATGACAACAATACACGTTTGTTTGTTTTGAATTAAGCACAAAGCTACACGATGGGCTATCTGTACTCTGCCCACCTTGGCTATCGAAACCCGGTTTCTAGCAGTGTGAGTCTACAGACATACCTCTGTGTCACTAGGGTGGGGGGCAGCAAGATACGAATCATGAACCTTCGGATCTAAAGAAAGTGTATACGTGGGCCTATTAGAGTTGATTAGGAAAAAAAATAAATAAAGGAATAGAACTTGTTTTATACATTACAAATATTCAATAAACCGATATCTGATGAACCGTTTTAACTTAAAATCACCATTAATGACTGAATATGTGGACAAACGGAAGCAGTGGATTCCTTTACCGTCAATAAACTGGAAGTTATCGGTATCTGGTATAGGAATAACATCGATTTATTGATCGTTGGTGTACTTTCAATGTATCTAACGTTCCTTTGGGATTAATCTAAAGTAGAAAAACTTGTTCGAAAGGAGTTCAATTATTCTGCACCTCCGTTTTGTGTTCTTAGTAACTGCAGTCGAAACGGAGAACTAATTCAGTCTCAAAAATTAGGAAGTAAATAGAAGAAAGAGGTTATAAATGAGTTCATGAATATAACTCTAAAGTCACAACAGTTTTCTTTTTAGTTTAGTTTCTTTTCCTCTTTCTGTAGTTCTTATGTATTCCCTGCTCCTTTTTTCCTTTCACATGGTGTTTACTCTTTAGTTTCTTCTTTCTGCTTCCTGTTTATTATTTATTTTCACTTCTTCCTCCTTTCTGTTTACTTTCTACTTTTTCTTCCCATTTAGTGTTTACTCAATACTTTAATCTTTTTATTTTTCGTTCACTCTAATTTCCTTTCACTTCCTTGTACTTCCTGTTTACTATTTATCTACGTCCATTACTGTATTTTCTTCCTTTCGTGTGACACCGACCACCGTTTCAGCAGGAAATAAACTGAAAAGGATTTTTCAACCAAAAAAATCTTAAATAGTCATAAAAATAATAAGAAAACGAAAAGCCTGAAAAGTCTTAAAACTTTATCTAACTGTGTTAAGTACCAGGTAAGTGGAAAAAACGAAGGTTTGAACCTCCTATATCCACTTCCTCTTTATACTGTACAGTTTCTTTACACCCTCTTTATATTTTCCCAGGGAATCTTTACTCTTCTTGTTTATTATTTTTTCATTCAAGTTATTTTTGTTTAATGATTCTTTCTGTCTCTCGACAGTTTCCGTTATCAGTGGGTTAGAACGTTATATTAAAACAACTGTCTTTATTTTGTTACAGTCTATGCGCTCCCTGCTAATACAGCAATAAGTCTACAAATTTACATCGCTAAAACCAGGGGTTCGATTCCCCTCGGTTGGCTTAGCAAATAGCCGGATGTGGCTTTGCTATAAACACACACACATAGTCTATGTCGTCACGTTTGGTTATCTGACGTCCATGTAACTCAATGATATCTATATAACGTAGTTTCACTGATATTAACAAAAAAACTAAAACTCCGTCGTATTGGTATCATGTTCAAAGCAATTCACGACCCTGCTTGGCTTTCCATATTTCATCTGGGATACGAGGATAACGGTTTTAAGTGCCCGTTTTAATGCCTCAGTTGTACAAACATCCATAAGCTACGTCTCCGTATGGAGTAACACGAACATTTATCTGATTCTCCAACTGTTTTAGCCAACTGTGTATGCGACAGTTATAGGGGAGGTATGACTGACAGCCAGAACTTGGTAAAACCATACTCTCAGTCGTTTTTGTGTTTTGCCTTCTTGATTATGATGTGTACTGTTGACTATTGCATGTAGATGATTTTGGCTAACTACTTTTGTGTTCACGGATTCTCACTTGTTATAAAATGCCATACTTTGATCAACACGCCTGTTATCGACTTGTTAAAGGCCTCTTTCTGAGTAGTTTTGGTGGCCCAAGTTGATTTATATTCCCTTGTTTTCCGTCTTTGAAATTCTAAATTCCTAATGAGAACACATTTTTATCAAATATTTTGCGTCAGAATAGATTGTTACATAACTCTTTTGAAAGTGATATATTTTTAGTGGTATCATGCTAACTACGTAATGCCAAAATGTAGTTCTTATATATTCCGTTACACTTAGACTTCACATCAGCTGTGTTCGACACGTTTATTTGTGATTTGGATATTCAAAATGATTATAATATAATGTACTCAACCATATGGTATTAACGTTCATATTTGTTCTGTTTGTTTGATTGCTTTCATGGTGGTTGTGGTGTAATATTTCTACAATAAATGACACAGCTTGATAGCTGCACACGTATCAAACTTTCACATAAACATAGTCTTTAAAGCTTCATTACTATAATCACATTTTTCATTCGCAATGTTTGAAACTTGTTAAAAGCTTCCCTTATTTCAGTATCATTTGTTATGTTCTTATTTTTTGTCTATGAAGAGCAATGTAATTCTTATTTGCGCTGTATTACATGTACAAATTTATATTTCTTTGTTTTTTATAATCAAGGTGCACAGTGATGGTCTATCTGTATTGCACCGACCACAGGTATCGAATCTCGATTTGTAAAGTGGTGAGTCATTCATTGACTTACTGCTCAGCTATTGGCGGACACTTATTTTTGTAAATTATTGATGATAAGCGTGTGTGTGTGTTGTTCTAAAAAGCAAAGCCACATCGGGCTACCTGCTCAGCCCACCGAGGGGAATCGAACCCCAGATTTTAGCGTTGTAAGTCCGGAGACATACCGCTGTACTGGCGGGGGGCCGATGATAAGCAAATGCTAATATATATTTTTTTTATTTAAGTAATGATTTAAAAGACTTTGATAAAGTCAGAATTTTTAGTCTTATAAGTTTTATCTTCTTTGGATTATTTTATCCACTTTCTTCACGCGATGTGCTTGCAACATTAAGAGCAAGAAATAAATCATTATACGGAGGTTAAAAAAAATCGAACGATTCTAGAACCAAGTATATACTCTATCGAGAATTGCATATAATCCTTCAGAACTTAATGGCTTTTTTTGTATAGTTTTTGGCACCAACTCATGGGTATATCGGGCACGTGCGTTCTTAAAATCTCTCAGAAAAGCATTCAGATGTAGACTTTAAAATGAACATAACGCCATCGATCCTTGTTTTTATCTAAATGATACCAACGGCTTGCGTAACAATGGATTTTTCACTCAAGACTCGTAATCTTACCTTCGAAGTGCATAGTCGAATCTTTATTATTTCTTTGAAGTATTCAGTTCGTTACACTTTTCATGACGATAATATCAAACATTGAAAGTGGAATATCCAATTTTCGTCACTCATGCATTCGATAAAGATAAAGTCAATTTGAATCTGTATACTTTTGATCATTCCAGTCGAGTTCTCGGGAATTTCTAATTGAGGGGAAATGGTGGCAAAAGTAAGTTTGGGGAATGTTTGTTTGTTTGTTTTTTGACTTTCGCGCAAAGCTACTCGAGAGCTATCTGCGCTAGCCGTCCTTAATTTAGCAGTGTAAAACTAGAGGGAAGGCAGCTAGTCATCACCATCCACCGCCAAATCTTGGGTTAATCTTTTACCAACGAAAAGTGGGATTGACCGAACATTATAACGCCCCCACAGCTGGAAGGGCGAGCATGTTTGGCGCGACTCGGGCGCGAACCCGCGACTCTCAGATTACGAAGCGCACGCCTTAATGCGCTAGGCCAAGTGGCAAAAGTAAGTTTGGGGAAAATTTGTTTTTTGACTTTTGCGCAAAACTACTCGAGAGCTATCTGCGCTAGCCGTCCTTAATTTAGCAGTGTAAGGCTAGAGGAAAAACAGCTAGGTCATCACCACCCACCGCCAACTCTTCGGCTACTCTTTTACCAATGAATAGTGCGATTGACCGTAGCATTATAACGCCCCCACGGCTAAAAGGGCTTGCGGGAGGACAGAAAAACTAATATTTTCATGTCAGCGGTAAGATTGTTAATATTATTTGACCTGTCTTTTAATGTAACCTTCAACGTGTAAGTAAATGTCCATATTTTGATAACGTTTTATTAGTACGGGCAACAGTACGGGAAAAATCGGCAATAGGTCCGGTTGAAAGCATGTGTCAACACAAAATTTGCTTAGATCAACACTTCGGTATTGACACGTGATCCACTTATCGCGCTTATTTATTTAAAGTCGATATTTAAAAGTGAATATTAGCACAGAAACGAATTGGTTTTAACTTCGCTTGTAGGTTCATGCAAAATAGTTATAACGTAAATCTAACGTTGGTCCGGTTGGTGTCCATATCAGACTTCTGTTAATTTTAATGAAATACGTCACGCAGATGATTAATACCATTAATTTCGTCGAGTTCAACAGCCGACCCATTAATTAACGAAAGACGTGTCTGGCAAACTAAAATACAATCATCTTCCGCATCGAAGGATTTGAGTATTACTGCCAAAACTCCAGACGTTTTGAAGGTATCAAAATTAAAGTCTTCCTTGTTATATCACGGTAGGTTAGGTTTCTCTGTAAAGCAATCAATTACGATGAATCACGAATGAAACACACGGTTAACCTTGTTGTCCTTCGGTCTCCAGTAGAAATGTACTGCGGCTACCAGCTCAGCGAGCTCGCCAAAGCTACGTCTTCATTCTTTCGTTGACGTAGTTAAAAAGTATCAATCTCAGAAGCGCCAACAGTTAGAAAATACGACGTTGAATCCAATCAACAAATTCTTCTGCCTATTTCTTCTCAACTGATAACAACGTACCTAAAGTTTGTGTCATCTGTCGCCAGGCTTGTTGGCTATTTGACAGCATGCTAATAATCTGTTTGACAAGTTTCTTTTGCTTATGATTTAGATTATTCTTTACTTCAGTTTATTAGCATGCGGATTAATTTCTGTTATATTCTCCATATGTCCTAATTTTGTAAAGGACTTTTTTTTTGTGAGTGTGTTTTTCATCATAATTATTTTTTGTACCTTTCGAATACGTCTGTTTGTGTGTTTTTCTTACAGCAAAGCCACAAAGGGCTATCTGCTTAGCCCACCGAGGGTAATCGAACCCCCTGATTTTAGCGTTGTAAATCCGAAGACATACCGCTGTACTAGCGGGGGGGCTCTTTTCGCATACACAGATCCCAATAAACACCGTGTAGTTTTGCATAAGTCTCTGTAATATTAAGATAATTTGGATTACTATATCTATGAAAATGTTAAAAATCATCATAACATTTCTACGTCAATACAGCGTGTTGGTAAATACAACAGAGTTCATACTCCTATAACAGTGTAAGTAACACAATAAATACATAGCATCGGTGTGAATGTACGTCTGTTTCAGGTGTGTCACGTTTATTAATATTTCCTAGAGTTGAAGGTGTTGTTTTGAATCTTCTTTTATAGAGTGTACAAAAAATAAATACAGTGGCCACTACGTTTCTGAGGTATTGCGTAATTTAGATCCGTGATGTACAAATTGTGTCCTTGCACTCCCAAGAAGGGCGCTGAAAGTCGACAGGGGTGGGGCTTAATTATGAGAATAGGAAGAAATAAGTTATATTTGATTGTAAAGAGTTAAAATAAAGACATTTTAAAACTATTGCACAAATTTTGCTATTACTAGTGAAGGTACACGGTTTCGCTGGAGTTATTAGCTTGATGTATTCTAGTTAACTCTGTCAGTTTGTATATTCTCATCCAATTTTAGCATAAAAGTACAACTAGTATATATATATATTTTTTTTTGCTAAGCAACATGAGATAAAATCCACTGTTGGATTGCATTGTTACTGAAATGCACTAGCTTTTCTATATATCAGAAGTGGTTATATAAGGAACGACTCCTTTTTCTATGTAGTATTTTGGTAGTTTGCCTCATTAAAAAATTCGCAACCACATGTATGCACACATCTACGTGCTTGGTTGTCTGTCTCGATTACAGTTTATAATATAAAGAAACGCTTGTATGTGCTTATTCACTTTATTGCCTCATTAGAAAGATGCGCATGTGTGCACGCACAAGGATAAGATAAATAATACCCTGATGCACACTCTTAGGGTCCACTTACTATTGTTGTTAAATTTCATATTGTTAGGTTTTTCTTGGAGTTATAATGGTCACATTCTTTACTATGAGGTTTTATCTTGCTTACCTCACAACAAGATGTGCTCTCGTGTATATGTAACAATATCACACCCTCAGAGTCCATATAATATTTGTGCAAAATTTCAGGTTTGTTTCTAGGATCTTTCGTCTCAGAACCATGAAGTCATATATACACACACAGTCCCACAGACACCTCTTTTATTATTATACATCAGGTACTATAGTAACAACAATTAACATTGGAAAATGACGTGTGCAGCATCTACACAAATAGGTTAGAATGGGAAGCTAGCTGGGCAGTGTGGGGGCTGCACAAGAAACAAGTAACAGAGTTTTCCAAGCCGAAAAGGAAATGTAAGAAGAGTCTACAAAACCGAAACGTTGTATATTTACACTCTCTTTCTTCTTACTTATCAGCGTTAAATTAACTTTTAATATACACAAATGGTTGTATCGAACAGTTTAGTAAAAAGGGGCAGTACCCTATTTCCTCAGTCCAAGTTTAAGAAATCCAAGACTTTTTTTCCTTCAGGGCTATTTCTGAACGTTGCACTTCGCTGTTTAACGGCAATAGTGTCAAATCTTCAAATTACGAAACGATGTAGTTAGCCTTTAAACCACTGGTTTTATTTTATTTTGTAAATGTAACTGAACTGACAGGTGACGCTGAGCAGTTATTAGTCTAATAAATATTTTACTTCTTTCACTCATATCACCATTTCACGTATTGTTCAATATTATATTCATTTTCACCAAAAGTAAAATTAAAAGTTTTTAATCTGTAACGTATAAGCCTAATACATTTTTGTTCGCTGCACCTTTTGTTGGGAATTGCAGTTTCGCCTATTCGGTGCTTGTCAGTATAGCGCAGTATAGTAAATTAAATAAATACAGTTAAGCCTCTTATAATACTAATGTGTATATGATTTATGGGGGTTTTGATTCTTTTTTAATTCACCATCCAGTAACATAAATTATTTATGGCGAGTTAACAAGAGCTCAAAACCCCCCTAATTATTTGTTTTATTCTTTTTTGCGTTTGTTTTTTATCCACAACTGATAAAGAAATTTAATCAATAATATAAAATTGCTAATAATGCTGTTTACACGTTACAAGTAAAACATTTAAAGATAGTTATTAGAAGTGTCCTACGACCTCTGTATTAATACTCTTCCCTTAAACAGACTACAGAGATACACAAGAGCGAGAAGCTTTAATTATCATATAAAAATATGAGAACATAGCCTGCAGTAATGGCTACGTTCCATATAAAAATCACCGCATCTGTTGATTGAATAACCGAAATATCAGGAACGTTTGTTTACTCATTTGTCAGCTATTTAGTCTCAAGTTTTAGACATTGATACATATTTAAAGTGTGTCAAAAACATGGATAAGTGGGTGTTACATATCACTAAAGAGCGATCTCGTGTTTATTCCAGTAACGACAAATTAATGGCTCTGTAATTGGACCAAGCACTTTGTCGGTTTCTGATCGTATTGCACATGGACCAAGCACTTTGTCGGTTTCTGATCGTATTGCACATGGACCAAGCACTTTGTCGGCTTCTGATCGTATTGCACATCGACCAAGCACTTTGTCGATTTCTGATCGTATTGCACATGGACCAAGCACTTTGTCGGTTTTTGATCGTATTGCACATGGACCAAGCAATTTGTCGGCTTCTGATTTTATTGCAGCTGTCGATAAATTGAACAAAATCCAAAATTAAACGCTTTAAGCATCCAAGGGAGTTGTTTAAAATACGGTTTCACTTACAGAATTGTTATTAACGAGAAACGATCTCAGTGCATTATTGGTACCTAGATTTTAGCTTGTTTACTTGTTTGTTGTGAAGCACGAAGTTACGCTATGCACTACCCGTGCCCTGCCCACCACGAATATTGAAACCCGGTTTCTAGCATTATAATTCTACAGACATCCCGCTGTGCCACTGAAGGGCAGCGTTTAAGTAATGGCAGCATGAAACCATATGAATTTACAAGGCATTTGAAAACTAAACAACTTAAACATGTAAGTAAAAAAACAACAAAAACTTGTTCTTCAATAAACAAAGGGTAAAACATTTTGATTGAAGAGTTGGTCATTTTCCAACAAAGGCGTAAAAATTACTTTAGTAGCGTCTAGTTTAATTGGAAAAAGCATGAAGCCATACAATATAGGAGAAATATTCGTGTTTCTGCTGCCATATAATATATAACATCCACGGAGAGAGGTGTTTTGAGGATCTCAAGTAGTGCCTTCAATCACGTGGTACTGTCGCAAGGCGTAGAAATGCAATTTATAACGCAAATCCTGAACAGTAAGAAATTTTCCATACCATGAGATAAAAACAAAGACGGTGTAGGCTTAGCTCAGCTTCTAATATTTATATGAAACTGTTTAAGAGGAAGTGTGTGAAGAGGTTCTGTTTTGCCAAGTGTTGAACGGAAGAGTTAAAAGCGAAATCACCCTTGTTCTTATTCTAACGTTTACCACCGTGGACACACCGTCTTTAAGTAATTTTGTTTGATATATACTGATAGGAGCTGCTTTATTTATGGAAAACAAGAACTGGTCCAGACTCGCCGCAAATGCTCTTTCTCCAAGTGTAATATTTAGACATTGCATTATGTAGGGGAAGAACCAGCTTCAAATATATTGCAGTTTGAAGTAAAGTAAGTGCCACGAAAAGCTGTGAGTGTTGTAAATCTTGTGAAATTAAGAGTTTTCAACAATAGGCTGTGTTTCTTTCTTCATGGAGAAATAGAACCAACGTATGAGAACCTCCTGTTCCACATAGAGGTATGCTGGTTGTCTCGCGACAAGGTACTCAGTCGCATTATACTTCTGAAATGGACCTCAGTACTTTTATTTTTGTATTAGAATGAAAACCCACCTTTGCAACTCATTTTATGGATGAAGAGTGACTTCATTATTTTTTATATTTTTGTGTTAGACTGAAAATATATCTTTGCAACCCATTTTATGGATGAAAAGTGACTTCAGTATTTTTACTTTTGTATTAAACTAAAAACCCACCTTAGCAGCGCATTTTATAGATGAAAAGTGACATCGGTATTTTCATTTTATTTTTTTTATTAAACTGAAATCTCACTTAAGAAGCATATTTTATGGATAAAAAGTAACTTCTAGTACTGTGCTATTTGATTGAAATTTTCGATAAATTCAGCGACCTTAATTTGCCACTGGAAGCATAGAATAGCAAAACATTGCAGCGGAATGACAAAGTGTCAGTGTTTTTGTCAAACATTAGCACTGTTGAAACACCAGTGTGTAAACAGAAACTGTAATGTTTCCTTGCCTCAGTCATTTCTTGAAACAAAATGAGTTAAATCATTGACTTTTTTTATCATCTCGAAAAACTTCAATGTCAATTTATAGATAATTTCCAATCATTAATGGGAGAAAACGATTCAGTTCAAGCTCGTAGAACTGTCCAGTGATAAAAAAACCTTCAGGAAGAAATCAAGTCAAAACGTTTTGGAAACTTCCGTATGGCAGATGAAATATCCTGACCTGTCAAGAAAAGCAATGGACTTTTCCCGCTAACATACCCTTGCGAGTCAACATTTTATGTTCTGACAGCAACGAAAATAAAATAACAACATCCACTTCACATAGAGGGGAATTTGTTGTATCAACAATTTATCCAAGAATGGATCTCATCTTATCCCAAGTTCAAGCCTATCCTTATCAACAAAGTTGTAAGTAAAGGGGAACTGTCTTTTGCTACGTACCACATTTAGACATGCTTTATTTTTACACAAGTTACAGGAGGCAAGAGAAACGTATGTCGAGAAAGAGATATCATACATTGATGATTTAAAACATCTAGTTTGTTGAAAATAAAAACGATATTATTTTGTACGATTTTCCATTTTACTGTATACTTTGTTAAAAATTAAAGTTATTAATATCTACGTGTACTAAAAGTACAAACTAGAAGCAAGTAATTTCTATAACATGGTTTGCGTCATAGTTGATTTGACACTATACTGTTAGAAGCAATTCACTTGCGAAGATAAAACAACTTTAATCTTGATGACAATTTGAGGAAGAGGGCTTGACATGGCTCGACTAGCAAACTTTGGATCACGAGCTTGAATGCCCGTATGTGCTCGCACTTTTGGCAGTGGAGATGTCGTAACGTGATGATCAATTCCACTTTTTAACAGCTTTGTCGAGAGCTACTTCTCTAAAATGCTAGAAAGTTCTACGATAATTGTGAACTAGTCAGTATAAACTGCTAACTTAACAAATGCAGTATTGTAGAATTTATTCTAAATGAGGTACGAGGTCTGTTAAAAAAATTAGAGGACTTTTTGAATTGCGCGGCTCCAGTTTGTTCCAGGGGAATCCGCTTGTTGTCGCTAAGTTCGCACAGATCATTTCCCGATTGCAGATATCTTAATTTGTGTATTAGCTACGCGGTTTTAAGTGAAGTGCGATTTTTTTTGTTTGGCGGATTTCAGAATGAATGATGTGAAGGAGCAACGACTTGCTGTGAAATTTTGTGTTAAACTTGGAAAATCTGCAACTGAAACTTTTGCTATGCTTAACACGGCTTACGGTGATGTTGCTATGAAGCGTACGGCATGTTTCAAGTGGCACGAACGTTTTAAGGGTGGTCGACAGTCCATTGAAGATGATGAGCGTCCTGGACGTCCTTCCACGTCGACAAAATCAACACCCTGGTGCGGGCAAATCGACGTCTGACTGTCAGGGAGCTTGCTGAAGAGTGTGGGATATCAGTTGGATCTTGTTACGAGATTTTGACCGACAAATTAAAGATGCACCGCGTTGCTGCGAAATTTGTGCCTCAGAACTCGTGAGTTTTTGGCCAAACACTCGATCAATGTTCTTTCCCACCCCCCTACTCACCTGACCTGGCTCCTTGCGATATTTTATTGTTCCCCAAACTCAAAATACCCTTGAAGGGAAGAAGATTTGAGACGATTCCCGAGATTAAGGCAAATGCGGCGAAGGAGCTGGAGGACATTACAAAAGAAGCGTACCAGGACTGTTTCAACAAGTGGAAAACACCGTTGGGATAAGTGTAGTGTGTTGGGGAAGAGAGTACTTTGAAGGGGTCCCAGACCTGTAACCTCAGAATAAAGTACATTTTGTTTTGTGACGTCAGTTTGCGTATTTTTAACAGCCCTCGTATAACTGGAATAAATTAAAGTTTCTGTTGGTGAATGTTTAGTTTCGAGTATACAACAAGAAGAGTTTCTCTAAATTTATTACTCAAATACAACAAGTTATATAACATCGCCTGTTGAAGAAACTCGCATTTCACGTTTAAAGAGAGATTTCGATAAATTTGTGTGTTTTATTATAGCAAAGCTACATTGAACTTTATGCTGAGTCCACTGATAAATTTGTTAAAAATCAACACTTTCTGGACAATTGAAAATTTCTTTCCCAACAAACATTTTAGCATAGCACCGTAGTTTTCCTAATTGCAATACTTTGAGCTTTGTTTTAAATTTTCTTTTGTGAAAAGTTGTTTTGAGATTCTTGAGTTAGGTTTGAAAGGGCTACACTTCACTATTGTAAAGTTCGCTACACATTTGCTAAAGTAGAGAATGTCTGTGCATTGAAAGTATACCCACTACAAAGATGCTTTGGTGAAATATTTAGGTTTTTCCGGTGAAAACAGCTGATTCATATTTTTCAGAAGAAGGACGTTGTTCCTCCCAGGCTACGGACTCACACCGCTACCAACCTGGTTTCAATACCTGTAGTGGTCAGAACACAGCTAGGCTTTTGGGTAGCTTTGTGCTTAATTCCAAAGAAACAAAGCACGTTGTTACATATTTAGTTCTATATTTTTGATATGTAACACAACATCGTTTTTTTTCATTATTAGATAATCAATAACTTTTTGCCTTGACCTGAAAATGTGAAGCAAAATTATTATTTTTTTAATTAGACTGACGGCGGTAAAGGTGCAGTAAACATATTTATGAAAATTGTAATAAATGGAATTTAAAAATATTTGTACAACGTATGACAATTTTAAACAAAGTGTATTCGGGTAGGATATAAAAACGTGACCAACATAAGACACTCACGACGAGCTACAAGCTGATTATTGGGTTTGGGTAAAATGCATCCTCTCAGCATGTACAAACGATATGTATTGACACGCTAAAAGAGTAAAAAGAGACGTTCAGGACTTTAACTGTAAACTTAAAAAAAGAAGCAGATGAAGTTATTATCGCTGTGAAACATTAGATGGTCCAACTGCTCATGAGAAATAAATGAAAGACAACACCTCTGTGAGGCTGATGACGGGTGTCCAGAACCATCTGCTCTGTAACTTGAGAACAAAATGCATCAGCTGGTGTTTTAAGTACTTTAATTACGTGGACCTAATGACATTTCCAAGTAAATAGTGATCTCTGATTACTTCTCTTCCCGCAAGATGTACAAATATAACTAAAAAGTTCAGTACTATTCAATAACAACTTGTTAAATGAAGTCAGGTTCTCATCATTAGTAGCAGACTTAGATGATTAAAATCACATTTGACATTAAATTCGTTTCTAGTTCATGGTGTGATAGGCGGGAATTATCCTATAATCACTTGGGTTTATTAATTGTTTTTGTGTGTAACTTCTTTTATAAACAAACCCCTCTTATAGTTGTTATAAATTTCGATTTTGCCTACTATTAACTAACTGAAGTCATCCTTTAGGAAGGGCTTCCCCAGTGACACAGCGGTATGTTGGCGAAATCACAATCGCTAGAAACCGGGTTTCGATACTCGTAGTGCATAGCCCATTGTGTAGCTTTGTGCTTAATACCAAACAAACGAAAAATAAACCTCTAACAAGGCGTTTAGAAAAAGTGATTGAGCGAATACAGTTTTTGTATTCGTCGATGAGAAAGATCAAGATTGTCTCTATTTAAAATTTACAGGCAAATAATCTAACAGGAACATTACATTGGTTATGTTGACTTGAAACGTGTTGCACAAGCCAGTCTCTATTCGTGGCTTTGTGCAAGTGTTTTGCATAGCTGGCTACGCTGGAAATTATATGAATATTAATCAGTGATGACGACAAAATCCACTTGTAGAGAAAATTATAGATTTTAAAACGGCTGGTATGGACAGAGAAAGCAATAGCAGAGGAACGAACAACGTTTCGACCTTCTTCGGTCATCGTCAGGTTCACAAAGAAAGAAAGGGTTACTGACCGGTAGTTGATCACATGTTTAAAGGCAGTTGTGTAATTGAGTGTAGGAATGTAGAGGGCATGCTTAGATGTTGGATATATTTATTAATATAGGTATAAAGGTGTTTCTTTGTATTGGTAAATATACCTCACGATTTAAAAATAACCATATACGGCTACATACAATATATTTCTGACATCAGCAGAAAAATAACCAACATTTGGGAAAAACTAGCAACAAAATATAACATTCCAGTTAATACCAAATTTATTCAAAAACCAGGCATAAAACTGAGGTTTAAACTATGTAAAAACTACACTGACAAACACAACACCAACATTATTTGTAAAATATAATGTGATAACTGCCACGACTTCTATATCGAAGAAACAGGTGGAAAAATGGAAACCAGATTCAAAGAACATAAAAGTCACCTTCACACGTTTTCGAACATTGCAAGTCAAATAAACACAACATAACCATAGAAAACACTCAAATACCAAATAAAGAAACAAACATAAACAAACGCAAAATTAAAGAAGCCTTACTTATACAATAACTTAAACCCAAAATAAACAAATATAAAGGAACGCAATTATACCTATATTAAAATTGTAGATTCAAACATCTAACACCGCCCTCTACATTGCGACACTCAGTTACACAACCCCTTCCAAACATGTAGTCAGCTTCCGGTCAATTACCTCTTTCTTTGTGAACCTGACGATGACCGAAGAAGGTTGAAACGTTGTTCGCTCTTCTATGTAAAATATTTTTTCAGCACAAACGAGCCGTTTTTGCATATAAAATTCTTAACAAATGGGTTTCTTAAAATAAACGAATACAAAGGAACACCTTGATATCAATATTAATAAATATTATCAAACATCTACGCACGCCTTCTACATTCCTACCCTCAATTACACAACTGCTTTAAAAGGTGTAGTCAGCTACCGATCAGTAACACTTTCTTTATTTGTGAACCTGACGATGACCAAAGAAGATAGAAACGTTGTTTCTACCAGAGATGCCAACCATTACGATTTTGGGGTATACATTACGACTATATGCTCATACAGACAAATATTACTACTTGTTGTAACTCCCAAATTATTATATATAATATAGGCCTGTACAATAAAGTGATAAATTGTTCCCCCAGGGCTTGAAAAGGGGTGAAAAGAAAATTTCTAGTGAGATACAAATAAATTTTGATAATAAATAAAAGACATAGTCCAAATGGCTACTTGCCATAATCATACTTGTGCTTGAAATAATAAAAAAATATTTGTATCTCCGACGTCTACAAACAGTTTGAGTGCAGTGCTTCTCCATACTGGGTAAGTGGGGGAATCCATAGTTACGTCATCAGTGCTTGTTAGCCAATCAGCGCTCGCGTAAATGGGTATTTCTCGTTTTTCAAGCGGCATAGAAACACCAATACGATCGTTCACAAGATGGAAAAAAAGAGGCTTCGTTAACCAGATTGTCTTGTTTCTGGCGAATCTAAAAGGACTAAAACTGTGAAAGGGCTCTGCCTTCAATCATTACTCTCAGTCATTTGGAATAGTTGGCATCTCTGCTCTACTTGTGCTTTCTCTACCCGTACCAGCCGTTTCAAAATATATATGAATAATAGAAGAAGTTAGAATGACTTGGAAACACTACAAACTTGTAGAAGAAAAGTGTGTGCTTTGTTTTGGTGTAACTTAGTTATATTATGAAAAAGCGGAAATGTAAAACCTAATAAGTTAATAAAATAATTTTATTTTCTCCAAAACCGCAGAATATATATATATATATATATATATAGTTATTAACTTTTATTACATTTTATTTCATTCAATTTCTGTGCAACAGATGGTAAGTTGATACAAAGATGTTAATAATTAAATGCTTAAGGTATTATGTGCAGGAAATTTTCAACAAAAAATACCCATATTATAATTTTATCAGCATTTTATTTATTTTGTGTTTGTTAGTTGATTTCTTTTCGAAGAATAAATAAAATATAATATAAACACAAGTAAAAGATTACAGAAATCTAAGGAACCCAAGATGCATAAAACAGAACAAATCTCCCTTCTCCTGAATGGCAAGTCTGAGGGTTTGGATACTTATGGTGGACAGAGATGTCTTTGTGGTTAAAAACAAAATGTACAAAAAAAGTGTCAAGTGCGTAAGAGAGCGATACTTTAATATGATATATATTCTAATTTACTTTAAAATGGCCTCTTACTACATAGGCTCGACATGGCCAGGTGGTTAGGCGCTCTACTTGGAATCTGAGGTTTGATTGTCCTTCACATCAAATATGAAGCTACACGTGCGTTATAAAGTTGTGTTTAATCCTGCCATTCCTTGATTAAAAGGGTACCCCCAAAATTGGCGGATGGTAGTGATGATTAACTGCCTTTTCTCTAATCTTTCAGTGCTAAATTAGGAATAGCTAGCACTAATAGCCCTCGTGCAGTTTTTGGCGAAATCCAAACCAAATTTTGCTTCAGTTCACCCAAATAAAGTAACTCAATAAAAATAAAACAATATTATGGGATGTAGGTGGTATCATTTTTCAAATATGTCATTTATCGTCCAAGCATTATAAATGGCATAAGTTAGCCCTATTTACAGCTAAGTCTTCCTTAAAATCTCTGTAGTTTGTATATTTTTTCAATCATTCCGCCCAATTGTTTCTTTTGGTTATTTAGCAGTTTATATGCTTTTGTGTTAACTCTTTGTAGTCTCGTTATTTAACGTTTTTTATAATTTAGGTCTAGATGACAAAACTATAAATAAAGCCGTGTGTTTGTGTTTTTTCTTTTCAGCAAAGCCACACTGAGCTATCTGCTGAGTCTATCGGAGGGAATCGAACCCCTGATTTTAGCGTTGAAATCCATAGACTTATCGTTGTACCAGCGGGGGATAAATAAAGCAGTGATTAACAAGATTGGATTACAAAATAAATTACCAAAAAATGGTTGTAATCCGTTCTAGCCAAGTTCCTTTTCAGTTTCTAAGTTTTCGAGAAACTTAATTACTATGTAGAATTGTTGACAAAATGTTTGCCTACTGTTCTATATTGATGTTATTGTTTACATGCCTGAAGTAGTTATTTCTTAATGTCTTTCTCGTATTCGATACGAGCTTGTTCGGTCTGGAGACGTTTAAATTTTTCTCTCAGCTTCGCCCTCACAGTGGCTCAGCGGTATGTTTGCGAACAAAACGCTAAAAACCGGGTTTCAATACCCGTGGTGAGTAGAGCACAGATAACCCATTGTACACTTTTGTGCTTAATTCAAAACAACAACTTTCAGCTTCGATACGAACTTGGTAAAGCTCGATCTGTTCGAGTTTTAGCTGGATTTCTAACATTATCACTCAATATATTTCGGTAATGTGTTTTTTTCTCATTGATTTCTTAACTTCTAATTCTAAAATTTTGTCATTGTAGAGCATTTATCTTTTGTTCTAGTTGTTCGAGGAAAGGTGAATAAAAAATATTGATGGTTAAACACGAACAAATCTTGTTGGTACTGATAAATATAACTTGAATTATGAATTATGAAAAGCGTCAATTTTATTATGCTGCGTATTAAGATTTAAATAAGCTGAAACAGTTTAGTTTTAATTTAGAGGTTAAGTAAATATATAAATGTATCAGATTTAGGATGTTTCCCAACAAGATTGAAATACGCAGTTTCTTTTCTTAATATGTTGTTGTTGTTGTTTTTGAATTAAGCACAAAGCTACACAATGGGCTATCTGTGCTCTGCCCACCACGGGTATCGAAACCCGAATTTTAGCGTGTAAGTCCGCAGGCATACCGCTGAGCCACTGGGGGAGCTACAAAAGTAGAAACAGCATCGAATCTACAATATTGTTCGAACTTCCTTCATAACTTGTCGATAGTTCGCGACGAGCAAATTAATTAGATACAATTCACTTAACGGGAGGCCCAGCATGGCCAGGTGGTTTAGGTGCTCAACTCAAAATCCGAGGGTTGCAGGTTCGAATGTCCGTCACATCAAACACTATCGCCCTTTCAGCCTTTAGAGCGTTATAATGCGATGGTCAATCCCAGTTTTCGTTGGTAAGAGAGTAGCCAAGGAGTTGAGGTGGGTGGTGATGACTAGCTGTCTTCCGATTAGGCTTACGCTGCTATATTAGGGATAGCTAGCGCAAATAGGTCTCATGTAGTTTTGCGTGAAATTCAAAAACAAACACTTAACGGGAAGCTAGCTACTTCTTCACACGTGAATTTTCCTACAGATGAAGTAAAATGTCCGAAGTTAATCCGCTTAAGTTAAACGGTTTGTGATGTTTGAAATCCATACACGTTCCTGGACAAATATCTGTAATTTTATTATTAATAAACATTTTTCACAGTTATAGCTTATGATGTTTATAGAAAACTGACTGTGGCAAACCAGAAATATAAACTTTCTCTTAGCGTGCCGATTTATGAAGGTTAAGGTGAGATTCTGCAAATTTCAGATTGTCCAACAATACACTGTTGCTTTCGTAAAACACGGATTGTTGATTCTTAGACTCGAAAATCTTCTACAAATTAAGAGAATAAATGAGAATTTTGCAATACACTTTAACAGTATAAGATATACGCATTTCTAAATATATACTTAACTTACACAAGCGTCGAAATTAAAATAAACATATAATAGTAAATCCGTTATAATACACGCCTGTTTCGTATAAAAGGGAAAGATTTTGGTATAATAATTTCGAAATGGATCAACGTTTTGTTCAGTATCTCTTTCTGTACTTGGTGTAGAGTCATACATCGTCACGTGACAGAAATTACAGATCTTCAAATTGTTCGACTGTCCAGAAATTGTACGAAGCAAACGGTCGTCGCTAGAACATTAAGGTACCCACTTTGTACTATATTCAGAATTCTGAAACATTTTCTGACTACAGAAAATGTTCTGGTAGGCGCCGAAAATAATACTGCCCTATACGACCGTGTTTTTATCAAGTTAACACATCAGTGTCAAAGAAAATTTTGCAATATCATGCAACAAGAATGACATTAACACATTTTTTTTCAGGATATCCAGAAAAAAAGGTGAATAGAAGACTGACCAAACAAGGTTATCGTGGACGTTATATACAAATCGATATTAATCGGAATTCACAGCAGTCACTATGTTACTTGGGGCAAGACAACATTCTGACTTACAATTAAAACCCTAGTGATATGTGATCTTTTCAGATGAGTCCTGTTTTTACTTGTTGAAGTGATGATAGGATTCTTGTTCATTGTTTGCATGGAGAAAAATGAGGCAAGATTGTCTTTCCCACAGGAGATGGTTCGGTACAATTTTAAGCAGCTATTTACTATGGTGGAAAACTGCTCTTTATATCCTTCAGAAAAACGTCAATGATGCTTCCTACAGGCATCACATGGAGACGACATTCCTGCCATATGTTAGGGCAATGTGTGGCAATAGCTTTGTGTTTCAAAACGATAATGCTACTTCTCACAGTACGCGTTTTGTACGGGATTATCTCGACTAGAAGGATTTGGTTCAAGATTAACATGACTAGCAAAGTCCCCAGATTGTAATTGCATTGAGAACTGTTGAGAAGAACTGAGCCAAAAAATTGTAATTAATACTTTAAACCAGCCACAGTAGTTTAGTTGCAGCGCCTTCTAGTGACAAGTTTAGATGAAACTATAGTGGATTACATCAATAACTCTATCGACAGCATGTTATGTCGCCTTGAGAATATTATTAAAATACGAGGAGGACCAACCAAGTATTGAATGTTTAATATTAAGTAATCTAAGATTACTGATTGTTTATAATAATTTTATACTATAATTTTCATTGTGCATGCTATGTTAAAGTTTTGTTGTAATAGGTGAAATACTTAACACATTTTCTACAGCTGTCTCATAAAAAATCTTTGTTCTTATTAAAAATCTTCCATGGTATCCATTGAACCTGTCTCATTACGTAAATTACATATGCGGATGTTTAACACAACATACGTTTATCAGCTTGACAGCGATAAGTGCATTTGTATTTCATCTTTATAATAATTATTTTATTTGTTACAAAATATGTAAATACACAAAGAGACACAAAAGGAAGTTGATAGGGCATAGCAGATAAGTTTATTGTTTTGCTGGAGACCATTTTCGCAGAACAAAACCTGCCCTTCGACTGTATATTGTTATCTGGAGAAACTTGATATTCGCGTTTCTTTTGTATTGTTATCTGGAGAAACTTGATATTCGCGTTTCTTTTGTATTGTTATCTGGAGAAACTTGATATTCGCGTTTCTTTTGTATCGATAGCTGAAAAAGTAATGGCACCTTACAGTAACACAGGCTAAGCAGTCAGGTCATAGACTGTTGAAATGAGGTACAAACGCCCCTAAATTTGAGATCATAAGTGGGTAGTCAGTTTGCAATGCCTGCTGCCACAAAGGCCGTCCAGTCGAGTAACGGGGCTGATTGCTACTTTTATATCGAGTCCACAGTTGGAAACTGTAAACCGTATTCAGTTGCATTGTGATTACAAAATTTACAACCCAGCAGGCTAACCACTAAGCCACGCCCAGGTCACTTTGGAGAAAGCCAATCAGTCAGATACTTGTGGCGAACACTGACTGTTTGTTTCTGCCTTTAGATTCCCTAAACAATACGATCAGGCTTTAAAGAACAGTCTTGTCAAGAGGAAACATTCGGATGAGATCCTCATAGCTATACATTAGTGAGGAATTTAATTGAGATTTCATCATGTTTATCTTCTTATCTTCAAATGCCGCCATAGAGTGTGTATGAAAACTTAATACCAATGATATTTTCCACAAAAAGCAGCTTTGTCAGTTCAGACCACTGATTTTCATCTTGTAACATTTCCAGCTAGAGCTACGTACTCTAAGTTTACTTCAACTGATGGATTTTCTGTTTGGACTTGGGAATTTTGGTTTTTGTTCAATTTGTTTAGAACATGGTTTATTGGTTGAGAGATACATAACTATAGATAAAATCATAAATAAAAGTCTTTATTGTGCAGTTGAATTCTTTTTGAAATACTCAGTTATACACGTGTGTTTACATGCAATAAATACTGAGAAACAAATAACAACATTGCGTCTGCTTTGTTGCTCTACACTTCTATACATATTAACTTGCTCAAAATATTTCGAAGTAACAGAGCGATCACGTGCGTGAAGAAATATGTAATTTCATATATTTGCATCTGTGCATCTAAAAATACGGTAACACCATGATTACATAAAAATACAATTAGGTCGTAGTTACATATGACTATAATAATGTAATAACTTCTAATAAACTAAACTGTAATAAATGTATTTGTAATGATTGACGAATTTATAAGTCTAGATTTGTATAAGAGGACGTTGTTTGATAGCCGTCAGTAGCAATAAAAATAAGTACCCAAGATTGTATTCTATTTCCGTAATTTCATGGATTATTCTACACGAAAAATTACCCCTTATCTTTACAGTTTCAATAATTTTATGTTTGGGACATAATATTGGTTCTTAAAGTGAGGTTTTTGGACTACAGACGATCCGCTGATTGTATCTTACCTTACATTATTTGTTTATATGTGCACTAGCTTAACATCAATCTCTACGAACGTTGCATGTTTATCTGTTCGGGTAAAAAAGAACAGAATATTAATCTACATTATATCTCCTTACTTGTTTCTTGTTAACATGTAAAACGACTTTCGTGCCCGTCTTGATTTTCTTTTCGTTCCAGATGAGTTTGATTCTATATTATTTGTTAGTTTAACACAAAATAACAAGATAACCTTTATCCTTTAAAACATACCCTTTTCTTAGAATTCGCGAGTTTATCAGAGTTGGGTAGTAAATAACTCTTGTAGTACGTGGATATGAATATGTGGTAACAGTTCGTTCGTCAAAAATATATTAAAAATAAAATTAATAAAACAAAAAATATAAGCGTACTACATCTATTTATATTAAATTTTCATTGTTATCTCAAATAAAAATAAAGTTATTCTACCCTGTATATATTACATGGATGTGTGTGTGTGTGTGTATGATAAGACACAAAATTTGGTATTTTATGACTTTCGTTTCTTTCTGTTATCACATTTATAA
Source organism: Carcinoscorpius rotundicauda (assembly GCA_011833715.1). Lineage (NCBI taxonomy): Eukaryota > Metazoa > Arthropoda > Merostomata > Xiphosura > Limulidae > Carcinoscorpius > Carcinoscorpius rotundicauda. The sequence goes on along the minus strand of CM022393.1, from coordinate 18,766,017 downwards.
CATTTTATCATGAAATCCGTGTATAAACGTGGAAAGAATGAATCGAAGGGTTAAAGGTGTGAGGCATGACCCCCCCTTGAAAATACTCTACATTTCAAGCTGTGGACGTATTATAAAAATGACAGTCGATCGCTTAATTAGGTTAACGTCTGATAATTGACTTTCTTTTATTTATAAGTTAAAACTAGAGTCATTCATTTGAATCTCAGTCGTTTCTTTCGTTCTCGGTAAACTAACGCGTGCTTAAGGTTGAAAATCCTAATTTCATTTATGAAATAAACAAACTGTTATAAAATTCATAAGATATTCACTTAAAACATTAAGAATATTGGTGCAATGTATACACGTGCAGACTAGAATAGAACTATGCATATCAAAAGTTGTAATTAACGTTGTTTCAGATTAATTGGACTACTTTCATAATCTGGAGTTCTTTATTTTTCCAGAAAAAAAACGAGACAAGGTTGTTGTAATTTTTCATAACTTTTTATTCTATAATTATAAAAATGTTTGCGTATTAGGTAATTGTTAAAATGTTTTTGAAAAACGTTGGTCAGGATATAAAACTATGAGTTAGTTCTTAATGTTTGTTTTCTAAGTTGAAATTAGTTCTCGAATTCAATTTACTTTTCAAAGGAACGAGGTGTATTTTAAGTTTTCAAACAGTTTTGAATATTGATGAAGAGAATGGAAAGTGTACTATATAAATTCCATTACTCGTAGCAGTGTCTGAAATTGTACAGTAATTACCCCTACAAACAATAAATTAGATGTTCCTTTTCGTTTAGCGCAAAGGATTTATCTCGTAGTCTCTAATCTAGAAGTCCAGGACAGGGTTTTATTGAAGAGATAAGGTTTTAAACGTATTTGGAATTAGAATGAATAGATCTTTAGTCTTCATCCTATGTTACCCGTTAAAATTAATGTTGGTGATATCCAGGACCAATCGTAAAATAGTTTTGGTTGTAGACTGAAATGTGCACCCAGTCATTTCTGTAAGACGACTAAACAGAAAAATAGATGTGGGATTTTAGATAAAAAAAAAAAAAGAAATACGAAAGAAAACAGAATGAAGTATTCCGTAATAATTGTTATATTCAAACGATCTACTAAGTAAATGGAAAAATTACTCTGTATTAACTCTGGTTAAGTCATGGCCTGGCATGGCCAAGCGCGTAAGGCGTGCGACTCGTAATGCGAGGGTCGCGGGTTCGAGCCCGCGTCGCGCTAAACGTGCTCGCTCTCCCAGCTGTGGGATGTTTGTATGTTTCTGTTTTGGTCTTCTGCTGCGAAAAAGACTGATTTATAGAAAATATTTTTTTTAATGGTCTTAAATTTTATGTTTGTGAAAGCTGTTTACAAACAAGAATCCGTTACTTTTCACTTTCAATCTGTGTTGTGTTTCTTTTGTTGCTTACAGAAAAAACAATCATTAGACCCACGTGTTCCTTCCAATCTGTTCATTCACACTCATGTTACACATTACATACTTTTTCAGGCCTGGCATGGCCAAGTGTATTAAGGCGTTCGTCTCGTAATCTTAAGGTCGCGGGTTCGAATCCCGGTCACACCATACATGCTCGTTCTTTCAGCCGAGGGGCGTTATAATGTGACAGTTAATCACACTATTCGTTGGTAAAAGAGTAGCCCAAAAGTTGGCGGTGGGTAGTGATGACTAGTTGCCTTCCCTCTGGTCTTACACACCTAAATTAGGGACGGATAGTGCAGATGGCTTTCGAGTAGCTTTGCACGAAATTCAAAATAAATAAATTATATACTTTCGATATATTTTGTCAATAATGAAACAAGCCAGTGGAGTTACAGTAGATGCAAACACACGTCTTTTAGATCACACGAGAACACACCCCGAAACCTTGCATTGATGGACGCCCTCCAGGAAAAACAACACAGCGAAAGCACAATTAAAACAAAATGGGAGTTTTGAAAACTAAAAAAGATTCCACTTTTTTGTCATTTGCTTCATTAAGTGTGCGGCTGCATGACTTGTGCCAGTAAATTAAAAATCCACATAGTGCTTGTCTTTTTCAACGTTTTGAGTAATTTGTAAATGTTAGAGTTGAGGAATAAAAATTGATAAAAAACAGAACACTGGGATAGGCATGAGCTAAATTATGAAGTATGTTATTAAGTTTATGACCCACACCACTAGTGCGATATCTTGAAATACAGAAAATACGCCATAAGTACTGAAACATCACCTTAACGGAAGTATTATAGACAGAAGTTTATTTTCTAAACAATCTTCGCGTCTTTACATTTGTCTTACATTCGAATATGTCTTTATGTTACTCGATCTATTTTTAATGTTACGAATAAATTTCTGTATAAATACATCAAAACTATAACAGAGTTGTCCAAACCTCATGTTTAATTCCAGAAAGCTAAACACCTATTTTAATACACGAAGGAAAACTCTAATTAGATGCGTCAAATCACAACAAATAGCGTCGTCGTATTCTTTAATTTTTAATACAAAGCTGTCCATTGGGTTACCAGTGTTCTATTTAACATTTGGAATCGTACCATATTCTAGCATTGTAAGTCTGTAAACTTATCGCTGAGAAATCGAGAGACGTAACAATGACATTCAAAACTTTGTTTTGATGTTGATAAAGAAACTGTATATAAAGCATTGCACAAGTGTCACGAATTTCTCATATAACTCTAAATGCATTTCCATATCGTTATAAAAAAGTTTTTTCATTCGAATCCTCGTTACAACAAACATGCTCGTCCTTTCAGCCGTGAGGTCGTTATAAAATGATGGTCAATCCCACTGTTCATTGGGTAAAGAATGGCCCAAGAGTTAGCGGTGGGTGGTGATGCCTAGTTGCCTTCCCTTTCGTCTTACACTGTTAAGTTGGGGACGGCTAGCGCAGATAGCCCTCGTGTAGCTTCGCGCGAAATTTAAAAAAAACAAACAAAAACATTTTCCTTCTAGACTTTAATTAATCAAAAACTTAACACAAAGTTAGACACATGGATGGATACTTACGGTTAAATCTAGATGAAAAATTTATATTGCATTTGTATGCTATACCTTACACGTGTTTCAAAAGGTCTAGATTTTCTATATAATTCGGTGCAATAGCTATAAAACTGAGAACAACTTATCGTGAACGACAGCCAAATTTTTACACGAATTTACACATTACACAGAAGTGAACTCCCTCTAGTGGACTGTAAGGAAAACGTCATGATCGACGCCAGCAATACCAGCAAGCATGACGGAAATTAACAAGACATATTCGGTTGCTACCTCGAGGGCACGAGTAAAGATCGCGCCATCATGGATATATGAGGTTGAGTGAGAACGTTATATATATTTTTTGATTTACCACAGCCTGATCAAGGTATTATGTGAGTAATAACAGTTTCATTATGGTTGTACTAACCGCTGATATAAACACTCCAGCTTCACGAAATGTATTTTACTCACGCATGGCTGAATTAAAGGCAGGGCAAACACAGCAGCTACCCAGACAGGGCAAACAAAGTAGCTACCCAGACCTCCGCAAGAAGTTAGAAATAAAGTTACATTTTAAATAAATAGGTTACAACTTTTCAAATTCATGAATGCTATTGTTTTCGAATCTAATATTTTTAATAATATCATGTGTTGGTTCCTAGTGTTACTTTTCACTCCCAACAAGATCTCTGAAAAAAAGAAGAAATTAAAGTCAAAAGGGCCTCTAAAATGAGCACTTGGCCTCTTTTTCCAAAGTTCAGCCCTGATTTTACTAATAACACAAAATGGTCTTCAGCTATAGAAAATGAGCTTGTACCTTTTTGTTTTATTAGAACCAACTACATAACTAGACACAAACAGTGAAACTTGTAATCTCCAGGTTTAACTAACTTATTTCTTTCTCCAGAGCTCATAAAGAGCTGTTATATTAAACAGGCTGTGAACATGCCCTACTGTGCGAGGCTGATTTTCCCAGATATCTTTCTTTTCACCTTCCCCACAATAAATTTATTCACTTGGTATGTTTTATGCGTACATTGCATTTTCGTGTGAGTACAACAGCACTGGGTTTTAACGTAGACATCTTAGGCTTTATAACGTTGTTGAAACCACTGTAGCGGCTGGAATACTATTTACAGAACATAAGACTTGATTATTACCCCTACCAGTTCTGTTTAAGACTATAAGTGGTAGATTCAAATGTCGAACATTGCAGGCTTGAATGTCTATATTTTCTTTCAATGTAGTTTTACAAAGGCTGCCAACATTGATATTAAAACAAGTTACGAGTTCACCACGTTGTTTCGGCTTTTGTTTTTCACTTCTGGTCATGTTCTGTCTGACGATCGTGACCCTTGATGATAACCCTTCAACGTCACTTTCTGGTCATGTTTTGTCTGACGATCGTGACCCTTGATGATAACCCTTCAACGTCACTTCTGGTCATGTTCTGTCTGACGATCGTGACCCTTGATGATAACCCTTCAACATCACTTCTGGTCATGTTCTGTCTGACGATCATGACCCTTGATGATAACCCTTCAACGTCACTTCTGGTCATGTTCTGTCTAACGATCGTGACCCTTGATGATAACCCTTCAACATAATTTCCATTGAATAAGGATCAGACTCAACGTTGTCATGTTTAAGATATACATCTACACTCACCATTGTTTATATAACACAGGCCTGATAATTTAAACTTCATAAATGTTGTTTTGTTTTCAATAACAGATTTTACATAATTCAGCTACGCATATTTTGAAAATAATATTAATCTTTTTTTTTCTATCATTTACAAATCTTTTACAAACCAGAAAAAACTTACTTAGATCATATTGTTATTTCGTTTACACAATAAACATTTTTTATCATTATGTTCTGGTTCTAGAACAATCGATGAGATCCTCAAGTCTAGAGAAATCTACACCCAGTAGTTGTCAACATTTCAAGCATAACAAAATGTGACCCGGTTTTAATGAACGAGATTCACTTATTCAAAATTACATATGGTGTTTCGTGAAAACTCTGTTCGTGAGGTAGATAAATGGGTATCGTTATCAGATTCAATAATTACTGTAGAAGATGTAAAAATTTCAAGACAATAAACCATCGCAGACCCCTGTAAGCATGTTTTTATTTGTTTTTGAATTTCGCACAAAGCTACTCGAGGGCTATCTGTGCTAGCCGTCCCTAATTTAGCAGTGTAAGACTAGAGGGAAGGCAGTTAGTCATCACCACCCACCGCCAACTCTTGGGCTACTCTTTTACCAACGAAAAGTGGGATTGACCGTCACATTATACACCCCCACGGCTGGGAGGGCGAGCATATTTGGCGCGACTCGGGCGCGAACCCGCGACCCTTAGATCACAAAGCGCACGCCTTAACGAGTCAGGCCATGCCAGGCCTTCCCTGTAAGCAACCTAGTCTACAAGGACAATGGTTTCCCAAAGACACCACTTTAAGAGTCTCTTCTTAAAGAGCTCGAAATGGCTAGATAGTTAGTGTACTTCAGTCGTAATTTGAGGACCACGGGTTCTAATCCCCGTCACACTAAACACGTTCATCCTTTCAAATGTAGGAGCGTTATAATGTGACGTTCAATCTCACTATTTGTTGGTAAAAGAGAAGCACAAGAGTTGGCGGTAGGTCGTGATAACTAGATCCCTTCCCTCTAATCCTACACTGATACATTAGGGCTAGTGCAGATAGCCTTCGTGTAGCATTGCATGAAACTCAGAAAACATATTATTCGCAAAATAATTTACAGGCGCTGTGACTGGTAACTTGGACAATATTAGTTTATGGGGAATAGCATGGATATACGTTTTTATTTCCAAGCTGCTCATGAAGGTGATGGGTCAACTGATACGTCGTGGAAACAACTTGCGCACTTGTAAACTGTGTCGTCGATTTTTCCAAACGGGGAGATCCTTCTTGTTATATTGTGTTCTGTTCCTGGAGCACGTGGATGGCTTTTGCTACTGACATTTCTGAACTCTGTTTACTACTTCTGGGGTATGACTTTTTCAAGGGCTTTTTCTTAATATTCCTGGTACAACAAGTTGATTCACATTTCTCTAATTTCAAATGGTGCTAAGTAACAAGGATATACTGGTCTTGAAAATTATAAACTCCTGATATAAACATATTTTAATGACATCATATAATGATTTTTTGTATTGAAAGACTTATTATATGCTGTCTACTAAATGAAAAACGATATAAAAAGGTGGTTCTGATACATTTTGCTCAACCTCGACTTCATGTGCGATGTGGTGATTACGTGACTTGCTAATTTACATATTCGAAATTGTTTTAATATAACGCACATAACCCTCTATAGAAATGTTTATATTTCTTCCACACCCTTACTTATGAAGGCTTAATCTGATAGATAGTGTATACATATCCATTTTTCTAAGGCATGTTTTACCTTTATTACTTGGTATTTTGTACTCTAGCTTTAGTTTATCCGTCTCTTTTATGGGTAATCTATTATTTTTTCAACGCACTAATAAAGTAGCAACTTCATTCTGTGTATAACATATTTTGTTTTGACATTTGTGTTTGAAAATGTGTTCTAACATACCACACGTATAATGCTACGTCACGTTCCATCTGATGTTTAAATTGGAGTGTAACTGTTGTGTGACTGTGTAATATATGCATAATCTTTATATAAGCAGATCAGTAGTATTTAAATACGTAAAAGACACGTGGTAGTTGGCATGGGTTACCAATTGGCAAAAAATAAATAAAATAAAGAACAACAAAAACAGCTTACTTCTTCGGTCACTGAAAGATCTTAACTATTAGTTTACCTGGCAACTTTAAGTGGATTACAGTTCCGGACGTAGGGCTCTACAGTAAAAATTCTGGAAATAGAAATGTTTTTTATAAACATTCAGTGTCCACAGCTGGGTTAGATTGCTTGGGAAATCAAAGTGTATATGAAAGAAGCTTCAATCCCATTAGTGAAGGTGACATTTGTAAGTAAAACAACCTGTAAACAGCAGTTTGAAACTACGCACAGTCGCGCGCGTGTGTGTGTGTTTGCTTTTTTCTGTGCATTTGAGAAGATGCAAAGCATTCGAGCTCACAAACTCGGAACCAGCGACCACGAGCCATTTTGAATTTCGTGCAAAGCTATTTGAGGGCTATCTGCGCTGTTCGCCCCCTAATTTAACAGTGTAAGACTAGAGGGAACGCAGCTAGTCATCACCACACACCGCCAACTTTTGGGCTAACTACTCTTTTACCAAGGAATAGTGTGATTGACCGTAACATTTTAGCATCTCCACGGCTGAAAGGGCGAGCATGTTTGGTGCGACCGGGATTCGAATCCGCGACCCTCAGATTACAAGTTGAACGGCTTAATCTACCTGAAAAAAACAAAACAAAATAAGGAATAAACAATAAAACAATTAACTGCCATTTGTTGAGAATTCGAAGGTCTAAAAAGTAGCTTTTCTATTGACTTATTTTACTTCCACACCATGAAAAGTTTGCTTTAAATTATACACATTGAATGACTGATATATCAATTTTGAAAGAAATACATTGCATTCAGTCTGTTTTCTCTTTGTTTGTGAAGTAACTATTTGTACATTGAATACCACTGATGCGTCATGCTTCACGATTCTTTCTTTTATCGCTTTCAGCTGCCTTCAAAGGAATTGTAGAGACTGATCTTAACTAAAACAAATGATTTGTTAGTCTTTCCTGTTGCAGATCTCTTGGCTCCAGATAGCCATACTACTGGCTCTATAATGTATTGTACTATTAGTAGATGTCTTGGCAAGAAACTTCACACTTTTTTGCAGTCAAGGACAAAGTCTATTGTTTAAATTTTCTGAAGATATTTTGTATTTTCCATGACAGAATTTTCTTGTGACTAGAGTAAGTTTTGTAAGAATACTTGACCATCTTCTGATGAAGTTGTTTTGTTGTTGTTGTTTTGAATTAAGCACAAAGCTACACAATGGACTATCTGTGCTCTGCCCACCACGGGTATCGAAACCCGAAATTTAGCGTGTAAGTCCGCAGACATACCGCTGAGCCACTGGGGGGCTCTTCTGATGAAGAGTACGACCGGAGATTTCATAATTTATTTGTGTTTCCTTGGTTTCAAGACTTCTGACAGCATCTCTTCTGTCCAGTCTCCTGGCTTAGATTTCACTGCACTTCGTCACTGAAAAAAGTCCAGGTAAACCGCCAAAAGTCAAGTAAAAATATCTAAAAATAGTAAATAAAATATGACTAGAAAGTTACTTTAGTTGCAATAAATACAGAGTGAAAAGTAAACACACTTTCTTGCCAGAAAATAAAAATGAATAAATTAATCTAATTACAATTAGATTACAATTATCATTCTGCTGTTTTATTTTTAAAAGAAGCATCTATATCTCAAACTACTGGGGTATCTTTCTCAAAATGTGTCATTATCTTTTGATGTTCCTAATGTGACGTCATATCCAGCACAATACCAATGCCAACTGGTGTTCAGATTGAAATGTACATCTACTGGAACATCTATCCAGGAATTCCCTGAACCAAATCTCTCTAATCCAAGCTTAGTTGAGAAAAATTCGTTCGTTTCTTTTGAGGCATAAGTATTAGGTTCCATGATAATCATACCAAACTAATCCAGCTTTACTAGGAAACGTTTGTCTCATTTTCTTTTTGGCATGTCCCTTATTCCCTTGACAACCAGTCTGTTCCAATTTTACTTAGAAACATGTTTGTTCTTCGCTTCTTTGGGAGCATTACTTCGTTCCATCTTTGCATAATAACTAGTCTAATACAGTCTTACTTAGAAATATTTATTTTTTTGGATGTGTTAAAGTGTTTCATGTTCCCGTGATAACCAGCGTAATCTATATTTGATTGAAAACATGCGCCTTTTATTTACTTCTTTGGAAGCATTAGTATTTTTCATGTTGCCAGGATAAACATTATAATTCAGGTTTACATAGAAAGATTTATCTATTCGGTGTTTCTATGGTAATGGTAACCTATCTTGTGTTTCTAGTCAGGGTTTTAGTGTCTACTTCAAATTAACTCGAAAGCATGTGGCTTTCCCAGTTTGCACTCAAAGCATTCTGAGTTGTTCTGTAAACTTAAGTTTATTTCATGTTCACTTAAAAACATTATTCTGTTTTTGTCATAAAACATTAAAGTGTAATATATTTCCTGAGCAACATTCTTTTACTCCATGTTCTCTCAAATCATTTTTCTGTTCTATACTCTCTGAAAAATTTAGTTTACCTCAAATTTCTTTAATAACAGTTGACAATCTTGTGTCGTCATAGTAACTATTCTATCCTATATTCAGTTGTACATATTAATATAGTGTGTTTGTTTTCGAGACAACTACAAATAGTTAATTGCGTTGTATTCAAACGACTTTAAATATGCAAATTAGCAAGTTATAAGACAAGCACAGTCAAAGTAAAGTTATGGTGAAAGGAATGTATTAGAAATAGATTTTCACATTGTTTGGTATTTAATATGCTGTGTGATGCCACAAACAAATATATGTTTTTGGAAGTGATGTGTAATAGCCCTTTCAATGCAAAATCAGATCATAAGAACATGTTCAGATCAGGAATTTTGAATTCACAAGACCGGGGTATTTTTTATAGTTAATGACAATGGAAAATAAAGAAATGTGGACAGACTTGCACACCAGATCACCCAGAAAGAGGTATTCAACAAATCGTATCCCAACTGTATAAAGTAAAGTGCAACGTCTTGTAACAGATGAGAATACTCAAACATAAAGATCGGTGGCAAAAACTGTCAACGTGTTCCAGACAACAGTACTAGTTATTAAAGGCAAGGCAGATATCTGTCTGGATAAGTGACGAAAGCTACTCCCACAATATGGCATGCCTCAAGATGTTTAAGAATAAAATAGATAATTAAGGCTATTGTATACTAATACACTGTTCATGTTTACTCTAACTAAAACACCACAGTTTTCCATGAATTGTTTGCAACGTTTCATTTAGTGTATGCTATTAAAAAAAATAACATAGTCGCGAATTAAAGCACGTGATCATATGGTATGCTCAGTTAAACTTATTTCTGCACAATTATCAAATATGTCTGAATAACAATGGAAAGATCGAACATAATATGAAGTTTCAGTTTCAAGATATTTGTGAAATAATTAAACTGGTAACATGTGATGTTAAGTGAAACAAACTTTATAAAAACAAAGTAAAACCAAACGGGCCCGGCATGGCCAGGTGGTTAAGGGACTCGACTCGTAACCTGAGGGTTCGAATCCCAGTCACACCAAACATGCTCGCCATACTAATGTGAATTCATGTTTCTCAATTTGTTTAACTGATAATCTGTATTTTAAGTTAAACCTCTTGCTATACATGGAAGATACGAGTCGAACAGGTTAAATATTAATGAAACAGTTAAGATTAACATACCCTGTTCGTTGTGCTCAAGCTATAGCTGACATAAACCTGATATTTCAGATTTTACCATTATACACTTTATTAATTAGCCATATCTATACGTATACAATTTATATAGAATTAGTATTATGATTCAAGCTTAAACTATTTTGTTTGGATAACGAATAAGAAAGATGAAACTTTCTAAGATAAATAGTTGGAGTTTTGAATTTCTAACCTAAACGGTACCTTATGCTAAATATTGTCTCAATGATCATAATTCAGATGTACAAGTTATCACTTTAGAATTACTGATAAGAAAACCAAAACAAATTAGCAGCACCAATCGTGTAACTAATCTTAACCCAATAATGTGATTGGCTATCACTTTTGTAAATGAACCACAGCTAAAAGTAGAGAATCTTGGATCTTCTGATTCGAAGCCTGGCACGCTAACCATAAGGTAATGCCTGGCTTTTGTGAGATAAGAATCAGTTTGTGGTCTTGATAATAAGATTTATCAGTAGTCCATGTAAAGAATCAGTCATTCGTAATGTACAAAAACAGAAGTGAATAATGGTTGACTTGTCCCAGAAAGGGATGGACCATTAAAAAGAGTTGATCGTTCTTGGGTATATTCATTTATACCTAACGAGAAATAAAAACGTACTTTAAAAACTAGACTGACAAGAAACAATGATATATATCTATGTTAATAGTCCAAAATTCATGTTCCCCAGTGGCTCAGCAGGAGACAAGAGGATCTCTAACAGTAAAATTTAAGGTTCGATCCCTCCAATTGACACAGCCAATTGTGTAGCTTTGCGCTTTAAATAAACAAACTTTTGTAACCTTGCGAAGCTTTAGTGACAGTGTGCCCAGAGCGTGAAGCAGAAGTTTCACGGTAAACGTCTCGTTGTTGCTAACACGTGCTCTGCGCTTAGGAATGCGCCATGAGAGTGATATTCCAATCCCACTGCTTGTTCGGACAAGCGAAGCCTAAAAGTTGGTCGTGAGTGCTGTTGGCAAGCTGGCTTCTTCCATGTAACATGTCATTTCAAAAGTAGCAATGTCTGTTCTCTTGCATAGCAATCTTTGCATGAATATTTTAAACAAACAAATAAACCAAAATGTTTATATCACGGATAATATTTAGTTTAATAACGTTTATACATGGCAGTTATAAATGCTTGAAGTCTGATTAATTTTATAGTATTACCTTATTATTTTATTATAATACACTGCTTTTATAGTAAGTAAGATTTGTTTTACAACCGGTACGACGTTTCGATCACTGGTACGATCATTATCAAATACACAAGTTTTTACAGTAAATAACATTTTAGTATTTAAATACACATTCAAAATCTAATAATGTATTTAAATTCTAGAACTGTTTATAGTAAATTGTAAATAATACATATCGATCTGCGTGTATTTTACAGATTATTTATGTATAGCTAAACAAAAAACAATACAAAGACGAAAAAATAAATATTCAAAAAAACAACTATGGACTATTTTACGCAAAGTGTTTGCATGAGCTTAGGAATGTGTAGGAGGTTTAACGAAACTGTGTGTAATTGATTAAGCCTAACATAAATTTGCTACGTAATGAAACCCTAGTGAGATCTTATTGAGTTAACAAAACTTGCTGTCTACCCAGTATAATTTAGTCACTGTAATTATTAAGAAATTTAAAAAAAAGTTTAGACTTTTACTGCTTTATTTTTATATAAATTAAATTACGTCAGAACGGTGTTCCAGTACAGAGCAGTAACAATTATCTTACTCTGTAATATAAAATGTTTAAAATTAAACCGAATTTGATATATAGTAGATAACTTCATATATATATCTACTACTAACATGAACTTGTGTAATTTTGATATCATTTTACATTAATTACTAGCTATATTCACATATTGATATTAAGTTTCGTGTAAACGTAGAATTAACTCAATCATATACATACTTTAATATATGTACATAATTTAGTTAGATACATGATAATTCTATGAGAACGTGTACGTACTGTCACCCGTATGTATTGTTCTACCACAGTGTAAGACATTTTAAAGTATTTCACAGTACAATGACTTCACAATAACATATTCTAAACTGACTGTTTATGTGAACTTGGAGAGTTCTCTACTTATCACGAAACCGCTATGTTACGATAATGTAATGTGCTGCATTTTCCTGTACCTGCCTCATCAACCAGAAACATTTAGAAGTACTCATAGCTCGAGCACGCCAGCCACTGAGCCTCACCCTTACAGTAACATATTGAAGTTACAATACCCGAAAGAATTAAGACTGGTCAGAAATACGCATGTATGAAGAACTATTGTAGTCCCTAACTACCGTTTTCTTTATCCTGTTTTCTTTTTTCAGGGGAGAGATGAGCCTAAGGTTTAACATCCATCTTGAAAATTACCCACGATATTCTAATGATTATTAATGTATATATATTTATCTTATCTTTACTTCTAAGTAAAAATATATTGATGAAGTTTTATATTCCTCTTTAACTGAATAAGATAATAACGCACAAATACAAATATTCGCTAACACAAGTCTTTATCTTATATATGTTAATTACCTTGGTTTACAGCAATAAGGGATAAATCTTTAAAAAGAGTTGATTGTTGACACATCTGGTGACTGACTGCGAACATAATGTTGTTCAGTGTCGAGTCGTAAAGATGTAAACTTTTATTGTTTTTTTTCCCATTTCAATAATTCATAAAATAACAAACACTTCATTTGCACAGTTTTAAATTTCAAATTACGCGTTTGAAAATAAACTATGAATGTTGGAAAAGAAGTGCAAACAACGCTCTCCGTCTACCTTTTACACACAAAAAAACAAAAGTCTTGCTCTCCATCTACCTTTCACACACAAAAAACAAAAGTCTTGCTCTCCGTCTACCTTTCACACACAAAAACAAATGTCGTTGTTATCCCTGCTGCCCTCTATCAGGATTGTTTTATAGTAACATATTTATTATATTGATAATTATGACTCTACCCCCTTGTGTTACTTTAGAAACCGTTATGTGCTACAGTTTGTAATATCAGTGATTTTACGATCCTCCTTTCTTATACTTGAGAGGAACATATACGCTCCAGATTATAAAACTAGTCATTACGAAGTAAAGTACGTTTTGGAGTTGAAGATGTGCTCTACTTTATACTACCAGCTATTACTGCCTCCCCTCATACCTTTTGAAGACGTAGATGCACTAAACGCACTTTTGAGTACTAGTTATTATGTCCTTCCCTCATACTCTTTAGTGATTCTAAGCTTGGACAACCACTCGTGAAAACCCACGCTCGTCTTTCTCAGTGACGTGAACCAGTTATAAAGTGTGTAATGCTACTGATGCTAACCATCCACGTGCTACAAAGTCCGTGCCACTATTGATTATTACGTCTCTTCCTCCTCCTTTCTCTCAGTAGCGTAGGTGTATAACAAAATATGTAATGTATTGATTAACTTTCTTTCTGCTATAAGACCGCTAGTCCATATAAAAAAGATAGATTCTGTTCAGAATTTATACACCCATCTGTGTTCTGCGTCTAAACCAACGGATAGGCGGATCTTCGTGATATTTCCGACTCAACCAGGAAAGAGTGCGATTTATCAAGTGAACGTTTAACTATCTGACGAAATAATGACAAAGAAATACACAGTACCTTATAATAATTTTCATTTTATCTTTATCTCTTTCATATGTTGGTAGAAGCCTTTTACATATTCCATCTTTGACAGTGTTCATTAATTTTAAAGTTGTAACCATTCATTAGAGTAAGAACTAATTTCACCGAGTGTTTGTTTTTATTACAGTGGAGAAACGTCCAATGGTCGTGCTGAATCCTTCTCAGAACACCTATGGTCGCCAGCACTTCGACCAGTATGAAAGAAGCGATCCACAGGTGACAACAAATGACTCCGATGGCTGCCAGATTGAGACCATCATTCTGGACCACCAGTACCCAGACCCAGCATATCCTCTTCACCACAATGACCTTATGTTTGCCGCTAAGAAGTGGGAAGAACACGATCAGTTTACGGTGTTCAGTGCTTTAGCTACGTTTGTTTGTATCGTTTCGTACGTAATAAACGTCGGCACGGATGTGGCAGTGAGTTACTTTCTCTACCTGGAGGACAACCTGTGGTGGTTCGGCTTAACAGCAGTGGTTACGGCGATTCCGTCGTTAACGGTTAACATCTTCAGCATTCGCTGGTACGTACATGATGCAAAGGAGAGAAAGACGCATCCGCGGGCGTTGTCACGACCTCACATGACGAAGCTAGATTGGGTGGTTCGTATTTTATTTCATATGGTTCTACTGGGACCAGTAATCAGGTAAATGATTACATCTGTTTCGTTATTAAAATTCGCTATTGTTCACGTCTGCATCGTGATTACAAAAAAAACAAAACATTTTACCCGTTCTGTTTTAATCTGAGTGTACATACGTTTATGTATAATGAAATAAATTGTTTATTACGTTAATCGTTAGTACCATATTAAAATCAGTGCTACGAAAAAATAATGAACTTATTATAAAATGGCGGCTATAGTTTTAAAATAGCAACGAGGACTAACAATTGATTATTTAATAAAATAATCTGAACGCTTGTTTTATATATACGTGTGTGGTAAAGAATCTTGAAAGGAAGAGTGACCGTTATTTATGTATTCAAACTTTAAAAAAAAAGTAAATAATAACGCGACTCGCGTATGTCCATATGTCTTAAGAATTGGAAATAGTAGGTTTTAATACACATACGAACATCTTTACACATCTGCAAACTAATCGATAAAGCAGCTCCGTTCATAAGAGCACATAATCCACCAGCTGTGTCCGATTAGCGTATAGAGAAATAGAGTTTATAATGATGTCATGCTATTAAGAATTGGTGCTTTAAGTTTTAACTAGCGTATAATATTCTTTCGAATTAATTCACAGACAGTGTTGAACAGTATTATGTACTGTTCTAAAGAATATAAAAATAGGTTTTCTTTATACCTGTCACTAAAAACCGTTGTTTAAAATATTTATGAATAGAACCGAGTGCTACACACTTTTAGTAACATTCATTATGATTATAATTAATCAAATATCTTGTCTTGAATAATCCATCTAATAATGATTTTAAAAAATACTCTCGAGTTAAGTATTACAGTTAAAAGAGTGATCAGTTTTCATCGAGAGTGAAAGGAAAAATGAATGGAGTGTTTATTTACGACAGGAAGTTTTTAGTATCGAATATTTTGTTTTGTTTGTTTGTTTTGAATTAAGCACAAAGCTACACAATGGGCTATCTGTGCTCTGCCCACCATGGGTATCGAAACCCGGATTTTAGCGTGTAAGTCCGCAGACATACCGCTGAGCCACTGGGGGGCGTATCGAATATTGTTGTTGTTTAGAATTAAGCACAAAGCTACACAATGGGCTATCTGTGCTCTGCCCACCACGGGTATCGAAACCCGGATTTTAGCGTGTAAGTCTGCAGACATACCGCTGAGCCACTGGGGGGCGTATCGAATATTAAACTCTATAAAATGTAAGTGTTGCTGTTGTGAAAGTCAATAACTTGGGAGCGGAAAATAATTTTGTCATTTTATGAGTTGTTTTTTTAGATATTAGAGATATGAAAATATTAACCACAGATGGAACTTAAAAATGATAGAAAAGAGATCAGATTTTAGAGCTACTAAACAGTTGTAGATATATGGTTGATAAATTTTAATAATATTAATTAGTTGGGGATATACAGGGACCAAATAGTGGTACTTATAAAATATGTTAAGTACAGTCCAGCAAATGTTGAAGAATTCAGTGAAATGGGAAATCATACATACTAAATAAAACTATGTGTATTTATATTTACCACGATTAAAAATAGTGAAATAATGCTGTTTGCATCATGAGTATATAAGGCAAAAATCCAGCATTATTCGATAATTATGAGAAATAGAACTACATTCTTAGAAGTAAAGTTCCGCGAAACTGTAACATTGTTCTTTAAATAAACGTTTGGCACGGCATGGCCAGGTGGTTAAGGCACTCGACTCGTAATCTGAGGGTTGCGGGTTCGAATTCTCGTCACACCTAAACATGCTAGCCCTTTCAGCCGTGGAGGCGTTATAATGTTACGGTGGGTGTTGGCGGTGGGTGGCGATGACTAGCTGCTTTCCATCTAGTCTTACATTACTAAATTAAGTACAGCTAGCGCAGATAGTTCTCGTGTAGCTTTGCGCGAAATTCATAGTAAACGAAACAGAAACATCTAGAATTATAATGTTTAGCAAAAAACAAAATCAAAACAAATCTCTATCCAAATAATATACAGCTTATTAGATCAAACTAATCCAATATCGGGTATAGTGACAAATAAACAAATTAATATAATCAAACGTTTCGTATCATAAGTGTGTAAGTACTTACAGTAGGGATAAGGTGGATACATAATACACGTAATGTAAACTATTTACTAATGTACATTATTATTACGTAAATAATAAATCTTCAATATCATAAAAGAGACTCCGATAGGTGATAAACAAAGTTACAAAATATACAACCGCAGGGAAAAAATCAGCAGAGCTCATAAAAAAAAATTTACAAGTCACAGATTTCTCATTCTCATCGAGTAACTGGTGTTGTTGAACGTTGTAAGTTGCGTTGCAGAACACACTTCTCAAGTAGAACAATATCAAATATACCACGTATTAGTGTCAGCATTTTTTCTGTACCAAACGTTGGCTAAATTAGAGTTGTTTCACAAAAGTTAGGTAACACCTCGAGAAGAGACGCCATTTTAAATTACATAAGTCTGTCCACTCACTCAATACACCCGAGTAGGTGTGGTCAAATACAATAGAGAACGGGTGTGGTCTCGATCTACAGTACTGTGTAACAAGACCTGGAAACTGTCAGTAGTGTCGGGTATGTCAACATAGTGTGAGCCTACAAAGGAGCTTCATCGTTTAGGCAAGACGCCAAGCTATACACTTTTGCAAGCAGTGTGTAATATGTATTTCAAATGATATCAAGTTTGCATTCATGAAGCATTTAATAGGCAACGTAATAGTACGGTGCATATCCAAACTGATGATATTCATACAAGACATCAGTATGAATGAATGATCTTGGATGAAAAAATTACATGAATAAGTAGACAAAAAATATTAACAAAATTGAAAGTGTTGGAATGTGTTCATCAAAAAGTGAGGAAACAAGGTAGAAATGAGCATGATACAATAAAACGTTCTCTGTATTACCTAATAAGGATGCATGTCCAACAACCGTTTCATGCCTACTTCAATGTCTATGTACATTATATCATACGGGTTGTGGATACTTACAAAAGTTTTTTCATAAACAAAAACGAATCTATGATGTCGATGAACAGAAACCTCTAAGGATATTTTATATTTGTATTTTAATACACCTTTATAACTAGTGAACAAAATTCTGTTAATTTCTCATGCTATTTCAAAAGGGAAAAATGTCATAGATTAAAAAAACAACAACATACAAGTTATGGGTTCAGGCGAATATCTGTTTTCTTCTGGTGTTGTGTGAACAACTTTACAATATATGTATTCCCTCCAATAATTGAATTCACTGAGACCTCCAGTGATTGTATAATAAGCACAGCCAAGTTTGTATACAGAAGTGATTGTTTTTCTTTGTTTGTTTGTTTTTAATTTCACGCAAAGCTACTCGAGGACTATCTGCGCTAGCCGTCCCTAATTTAACAGTATAAGATTATAGGGAAGGCAGCTAGTCATCATCACCCACGCCTGGGAGGACGAGCATGTTTGGTGCGACTGGGATTCGAACCCACGATCCTTGGATTACGATTAAGGCCCTTAAGGACGCAGAATTCAGCTCAAGAACAATAATACGGCATCTACGAGAGAAAGGCTATAAAACCGTAAACGTCTTCAAAGACTACGCCTCCTTTCACACCACGAAACAGCTCGGTTGAATTTTGCTGAGAAGCACCAAACATGGGACGTAGAAAAGTGGACGAAGATTTTGTTCACTTATGAGAAAAAAAAATTAACCTGGATGGATCAGATGGTTTCAAACGTTACTGGCACGATAAGATATCCCACCGGAGACATTTTCTACACGACACAGTGGAGGAGGTTCCATTATGATTTGGGGTGCTTTCTCCTTCCATGGAACAATGGAGCTTTAAGTTATACAGGGGCGTCAAACAGAACATGGCTACATTGGTATGTTAAAGAGAGCATCCTTATTGACTGAAGGCTCTCACTTTTGTGGAAATGACTGAATCTTTCAGCAGGACAACACTGCAATCTACAATGCCCGCAGGACAAAGGACTTTTTTATGGCAAATAACATGATTCTTTTGGACCATCCAGCGTGTTCGCCCGAATTGAACCATGTTGAAAATGTTTGGAGTGGATGGCAAGGGAAGTCTGTAGAAATGAACGTCAATTCCAAACAGTACATGGTCTTTTTGAAGCCATTTTCACCACTTGGAATGAGATACCAGCTAGCCTTCTGCAAACGCTTATATAGACCATACCAAAGCAAATGTTTGCAGTTATTCGCAATAACGGCCGTGCAACTCATTACTGAGAGCTCTTGTTGGTATGGTCTTAAACTTTTGACCAGCTAGTATTGAGGCCATTTTATAGTGTTTACATTTTCCCTATTAAATGCTAAAAAGTTTTATTATTTTAATTTTCCCTTTTCTTATTTTAATCTTTCGATGCTCTACTCAAACAAGTGGTTGAGTCTAACAACGCAAAATGCATATTTTTCTTTATGTTCATTGGTTTTAAGATTTTGGCCAACAGTGTATACATATATATACCACTTTTCAAACAAATTCCAAGATGTTAAATGATAAACAAATCAACCAGCAAGAAGAATGGAAAGCATTTGTTCTTACGCTGTAAACAGAGTTAAATATTTGAAATTTTTCTAAATATAATACATATATTCTATTTCATACTTTTAAACTGAAGTTAAAAATATTAAAACTGAAATAATATTTCTGATAAAATAAAATAATTTTATTTTCCTATCCTTTGTTTGTACCTTTGCTCGGGGGTTAAGCCACTCGACTCGCTATTTGAGGTCGCGCGTTTGATACTTGTCACACCAAACATGCTCGCACTTTTAGTCGTGAGAGCGTTATAAAATGACGATCAGTTCCACTATTCGTTGGATAAAGAGTAGCCCGAAAGTTGGCGGTGCGTGGTGAAGACTAGCTACCTTCCCTCTCGTCTTACACTGCTAAATTAGTGACAGCTGTTGCAGATAGCCTTTGTGTAGCTTTGCGCGAAATTCAAAGGCAAACCAAACCAAACCAAACCCAGTTAAAAAGGCATGCAAATATTTGCAATAATAATACATCATAAACGTTGTTGTTGTTTTGAATTAAGCACAAAGCTACACAATGGGCTATCTGTGCTCTGCCCACCACGGGTATCGAAACCCGGATTTTAGCGTGTAACTCCGCAGACATACCGCTGAGCCACTGGAGGGCACATACATCATAAACAGTTACACATCTTTACAGACAACGGTTAAATTGTTGGCAGATAAATATTTTTTTAGTGGTTAAAAACTTATGAAACTATTGAAGTTTTTAAACTGTTTTGTATGAAATATTGAAACGTATTTTATGACAACCGTTCGCAGAGGAAACTATAAAGATAAGACTGTGCTCTGATGCACTTTACGAGATAAAGGGACGAATTTTACGATTTATTTTCTCCTTTTCACTCACAATTACTTCTAATATCACATATGTGATTTTTCAGGTTGTTGTTGACTGAACCGGTTTTAGTAGTGGTTTACCATGAAATAGATTGTCCGTTTCTTTGTATTCGTCTGCTGACTTATACTGCTAGAAACCGGGATTTGATATCCCTAGTGGGCAGAGCATAGATAGCCATTTGTGTAACTTTGTGCTTAAAAACAAATAAACATAATCTTTGAACTAGAAATTTAAAAAATACATTAATTAAATAAATTTGTAGATATTTTGAAAGAAACACACTCTGAATGGACTTAGAGTATTTGAGATAAAGCCTATTCCTAAGAAAAGTAACAAATAACTAATTTAAAGCAAGGGAAATGTGACACGTGACCGTAATGTGAGCTTTAACTATGCATGTGTCTGTTATTATGAAAGGAAAATTTCACATTTATATGGAAAAGTGATTTCTTTTCTGAATAAACCTTTAAAGCTAGTTTAACGATTTAGTTTTCTTCAGTTGCTTTCTTAAGCTCGTCTGCCACTGAGATAATGAATAATATATAGTGCGCTTGAATGTGGGAAAATTCATATTTCTGATGCAACAGACATAGTAATGTTACAAAATGTAGTTTTCATGTTGTTAACGAAGTAATAGACAACCAAAGATATCGTAGAACACTTAAGAATTGTACGCTATATTGCATAACGAAACGCTAGACCCAATACATTTGTAAACTAGTTTAATAAAAACGCTTTATTGAGTTTATATGACTTAAAAGCATTATCACACTATTAGAATTAAAATCACCCATCATTGGTCAGAAATAAGTCAGACATAGCCAATCATAGAGCTTATCATTATCCATACAAGTGAGATGTCGTCATTTGTAGAACCAATTTGAAGGAATGGTCTCTAATTCCACGATAGTTTAACATGAGAAGGATGATAAGTAATATTACTATATGTAGATCATTAGAAATGGGCTCCGGATGCTGTGCGAGAGGAAGATAAGATCCTACTTCCGGTACTAGTAACAGTGGAGTTGGTAACATTTGTTGCTTCCATGTATTATAAAAATATACCTTGAACATGAAATACTAGCACAGTCATTATTTTCTGCAGACTCATTATGGATAAACTTCGTGTCGATCCACCAAACACACAGACACTTGGTGATCCCCCAAACACATACACAAACTTCCTGAGGAAGCACTCCCAGTAAATTCAGTCCAGATTACTGCAGAACATTGAACGATGTCACAGAGCTGTATCGGCTGCTATTAAAATAAACATTATGAGAACTCTGTTTCTTCAGATTGGTGACCGTGGCGTTGCTACAGCTACTCTATTATTAAAACACGGTGGTGAGATTTGTTTTTTTTTGTGAATTTCGCACAAAGCTACTCGAGGGCTATCTGTGCTAGCCGTCCCTAATTTAGCAGTGGGAAGGCAGCTAGTCATCACCACCCACCGCCAACTCTTGGGCTACTCTTTTACCAACGAATAGTGGGATTGACCGTCACATTATAACGCCCCCACGGTTGGGAGGGCGAGCATGTTTGGCGCGAAGGTGGGCGCGAACCCGCAACCCTCAGATTACGAAGCGCACGCCTCAACGCGCTAGGCCATGCCGGGCCCTGGTGGTGAGGTTTCATTATCACAACTTCAAAGAAAATAATACATTTCACTTTGATAAACAGTTTAAAAAAATATTACATTGGTGCTTGTGTAAAGTATTTCGTTTGCGTGTTGCTGAGTGCAAAGCAAAACAATACATTAATTCCGCTAGGGCCATTACTAAAAGGTTAATAATGAAAGAAAAGTGCTGTAACACCGAAAGAAAAAAAAAAGAGTACCATTAAATAGTATGTAGTTATTAGATGTTACGCTTATAATAAAAACTAGTATTGTACACTTGATAACTTCGGAATATGTGTAAGTAAAATGACTTGGGGTGTACGTAAGTTCAATTAAGAATTAATTATTGATTATTAATGATTTGTAAGCATTTTTTTTAAGTTCATATGTAATTAACTGAGTAGAATGCTAAAATATAAGCCTAACAGACAGAAATAAAAATTCAAAGTAAAAACTATTTTGATATAATTATATGTTCAAGTTATAAAGAATAATAATACAACGCCAGAGTCAAATTTGTATGAATACTTCAGAAGAAAAGATGTTTAGTTTACATGATCCACAGGTCAACATTTTTCATAATCGCAACGATATTTTTATGTTCTACTTCACAGATGTTTTTGTTTTGAATAACAGTGTAGTTTAACAATGGAAATTATGTTGAAACTCGTTGTAGTTTTCATTCGTTATTTTACTTGTTTTGCACAGCGTTCGGAAATTCTGTATGCTTAAAACACCAGAACCACGATAATGGAAACATGTTTTATCAAACAAGGCTCGCAGAAACGCAAGTATTGTGGGAGTACAAATAAGGACATTTTCAGTTTATTATTCAGAGTTTAAAAACAGTGAAACTAGGATGAGTATGTTAAAGTTTATGTATATCTAATATAATTTGATAGTAAAGCAATAAACATTATTTAATTCGTTATATTTCATGTTACCATAGCAACGTTCTCTAAATATGGTTATTCGTCCTGCTAAACGACGTACATCGACAAGCCTTTCACAGAACTTGTGTGGTTTTCGTACTTTAACGTATAATTTTTTTATCGTATGATAATAAACTTGAATGACATCATTTCGTTGTAGAACTCTCCTAATCTTAAAGACTTAAGATCTTACCACAGATAGGACATATCAAATATGTAGAGTTCTCTTATTCTTAATGTTTTAGGCTTTCTTGTTCCAGGTTTCTGTAGCAATGTCCACACTTGAAAACAAAACCAAACCCGCACGAAACTGAACCGAAGAGTTATACACTATATAACTGGTTCGATTCATTTCTAGATACAAATCCTTTGACATATGCCTCACAAATTATATATTCTGTAATTATGTTACCAATGTATTAAGAAAAGAGAACCGAAAATCATTATTTGTACAATGGAATGTTTCTTCCGCCTCTGTAATTGTTTCATTCGATCTGTTTATGTTATGTGCAGCTCTTACACGATCATAAGTGCTTCATTAGAACTGTTTATCTCGTGTTCAATTCTTCCAGCATTCTCATTCTTCCGTTCGTTATGTTTCTTTTGAATTTCGCGCAAACCTACACGAGGGCTATCTGCGCTACCCGTCCCTAATTCAGCTGTGAGAAGACAACTAGTCATCACCAACTACCACCAGCTTTTGGGGCACTCTTTTACCAACGAATAGTGAGATAAACCGTCACATTATAACGTCCATAGGGCTGAAATTAACATGTTTGATGTGACGATTTGAACTTGCGATACTTATATTTCGCGCCGCGCACTGTAACCATCAGGCCATGCTGGGTCTCGTTCAGTATGTTTAACTTTTTCATCATCCATTCGAGCTGTTTATTATATAATTGTAATTTTGTCATCCTTTTCATTGTTCCATTCGATCTGTTTATCTTAAGTGTAATTCCTCTAGCTTTTTGTAATGAAATAATCAATTCGTGTACATTTTTATGCTATACACAAATTTTCACTTTTTAAAAAGTTGAACTCTATAAATATAATGAATAAAAGGTACACCATATACTTTATCATACATATATGGCAAATGTAATAACTGTAGTTTATTAATCGCTAGGTAAGTAAAAATTAAAGGTTTATAATATATTTTCATAAATAGCAAACCATAAACAAATGTGACTAGTGACTGATGGATATAATATTTGACATAGTGACTGATGGATATAATATTTGACATAGTGACTGATGGATATAATATTTGACATAGTGACTGATGGATATAATATTTGACACAGTGACTGATGGATATAATATTTGACATAGTGACTGATGGATATAATATTTGACACAGTGCGAATCAGTGGGATTACAAGTGTACAAATATGCTTCCATTGGGTCTAAAGCGGTATTGAAGACTCACTCATTAAATGGCTCCCCAATGCACGTGATGATATTAAACGAGGGATAAGAAATTCTTATTCATTTCAACACTGAGAACTTTGCTCTCTTCAGTTTCCCCTTAATTAGATCGCTGCTTATACTTATCATTGGCTGAATAAATAATCGATGTGTCATCCAGGCAAAGTTCCAAAGTACATACCAGCATCCTAAATATATATGAATTACATACGCCATTCAAGAAGCGAACCTTATGACAAACAGGATATTTCTGGTGACTGGGAACTGATAAACCTTTCCAATAATTCGCGTCAGTGTAACGAAGTTTTATCTACCAAACAACATGTTACTACATAAGTATGTCTCAAGAATGTGTTAGACAAATGGGAATTCCACAGACGACGAATATGAAATGAATGTATTTTTTACGGTCTTTAAAAGAAGTCAAATATTATTTACGATACTCAGTAAATAACTGAAGCAGTGCCTCACGGTACTAATTTTATTTCTCGTTTTAGGATTACCAGAAGTGAGGTGTTATTCTTGGAATATCGTATCACAAACACTGATACTGTGTTTCACATATGTAGAAGGATTCTAAAGCTGAACTTTGTAATACGTGATTTACGTGAACTTATTTCTTTAATTACTAAACATGTGTTTGCTATTCAAACATAAACAACTTCCTGAGCCAATGTTACTCAAAAACTCTTAACCACCTGGATAGATTTGCATTAAGGCCTGGCAGGGCCGAGCGCGTTAAGGCGTGCACTCGTAATCCGAGGTTCGCGGGTTCGCGCCCGAGTCGCGCTAAACATGCTCGCCCTCCCAGCCGTGGGGGTGTATAATGTGACGGTCAATCCCACTATTCGTTTGTAAAAGAGTAGCCCAAGAGTTGGCGGTGGGTGGTGATGACTAGCTGCCTTCCCTCTAGTCTTACACTGCTAAATTAGGGACGGCTAGCACAGATAGCCCTCGAGTAGCTTTGTGCGAAATTCCAAAAAACAAAAACAAAACAGATTTGCATTAAAACATTCAGCTGCAGTATTTGCAGTAAAATTTACTTCAAACTGAATAAACCTCCATAAAAATTAAACAAAAATTCAAACGTAATTAATTCTATATAATCTCTTAACTATACCAGTGTAAAAATAAGTATTTTGTCACGACAGGACTACTGTGTATGTGTGTGTATATGGGCCTGGCATGGCTCGGTAGTTAAGGCTCTCGACTCGTAATCCGAGGGTTGCGGGTTCGAATCCCCGTCATACCATACATGCTCGCCCTTTCAGCAGTGGAGGCGTCATTATGTGACGGCCAATCACACCATTCATTGGTAAAAGAATAGTCCAAGAGTTGGCGGTGGGTGGTGATGACCAGTTGCATTCCTTCTAGTTTCACTGGTAACTTATTGACTGCTAGTGCAAATAGTTCTTGTGTAGCTTTGCGCGAATTTCACAAACAAACTGCGGTATGTTTTATCGTAAGTGATTTTCAAGTGCACTGACGTCGAACCAAACAGTTAAGAGATAAATTCCCTTAAAAGAATTAAATTCAAGATTGTTTAGTTAAGAATAAACTGAACTTTATTAGTACTGGAAAACAAGAAACACACGTGTTGAATTTCTAACACTAAATGGGCTCCTGTGTCGTGTGGTTCTAAAAAATCAAAAGACAAAATCATAAGATAGAACTCTGGAAATATTGGATTGAATACTCTGTTGAAACAAAAAGACCAGGCACTCCTTAAGTGTGCAGGTTAAGTTACAACCTTCAATCAATGTTCTACAAATAATATTATGTCAAGCCAGGCATTACAAGATTCTGTTTCAATAAACAACCTTCAAAGAAATCCATACAGAAACAGAAACACACTCATATTAGTTTAAGACTTATGGACAACGGTTACAGAGTGTGTAGATACTATTTATATAAAATATTAACATATATGATGCATCCAGTCAACGTGTATTTGATTAACTACATGCAGAAACTACATAGAATGTTAAAAAAACTAGTATGTGAATATACCCCAGTAAAAACATATTCTGCACTAGTTAGGAAAGGGGGAAAAAAAATCATGACTTTATTATTAATTATATGTGCTCTAATCTACATTTTCTTTTTAAATAGCACCACCACTAATAATAAATTATACCATAATTAAAAATGCAAGAATTTGTGTGGTCTTTAAGACAGTGTACGTCCGAGCTCTTCATAAACGTCTTAAGCTTTGCGCTCGCTAAAAACGTGCACCTCGTTTCCATAAGTTTTAAATCTGAAGAAGTATGAAGGAAGTCACAGGTAGTCTGTTACTGTTTCAGTCTGTTGTTCTCCAAACAGATATCACAGAATTCTTGACCGTGTTTAATTGCAGTCTGTATATGTGGAACCTCATAACGTTGTTACAGTCCGTGTCGCAACGCTCGGTCATGCTTTATCTGATGACCATGAATCTCGATAATAGCCATTCAACATAGTTTCCATTGCAATAGGTTTCATTGCAAAACTGTCGGATTTAAAGCACACTACTTGTCTCTGCAGAATTTCTATAAGCCATCTAGTGTACGAGAACGACGGCCTATCAGCGCTCATTTTAACAGTCAGGTTGCACAAAAATCTATAGGTAATGCCTTCGGCGACGATCAATATATTTCTTTTGCGTACTTTTGTTTGAGGAATAAGCATGACCTTTGCTACTAACCAATATATTTATGGATTATCACCTGTTACTCCCACCCTTTGCTCACCACATCTGTAAGATGAATTGTTCCAGGTTTCTTCTAAATGGTTCTGGTATTTCAGTTTGGTCGATATTCCTTTGTTTTCCAGTGCCATTAGGTGCAAGGAATAGCCTCGTGCTGTACATTCAAAAATTCTGATTAAGACACATCTTTAGGATTTTTGAATATTTTACTATTACATATTCTTCTCAAAAACTATCAATTTTCAGTGAATTAATCACACTACCCACGTAACAATAAACAATGCCGAAATATAGTCTTGATACATTCTGTGTCGGTGCATCAGATGACTTGCTGATTTGCACATTCAAAAAATGTTTTAATATAATTGACTCAATCTTCTGTGCAAGTTTTCTATCAGGAAGAATATTTTGCACTGGACTAAGGTATACCTTAATACAGTCGGTAATTTGTATTAATATATTTGCCTGACTGGTAACACGGTGAGAAAATGGAAGTGATAGTAATTTTACGATATAATCTGGTACAAATTGAATCTGAAACTAAAATTTATAGGCATTCGGTAATGACTAACCGTTTTATAACAGTCTTGTCCATAGCCGGGGATCTCTAGTAATCTTGTGGTTTTGCTCGTTAAAACACTCAGTGAAAGAGCTGCGCAAAATAATTGAATGTAATCATTCATTTGTTACGTGAAATACATTAGAGGGCCCATCTGTAATTGCGTATATTGACGCTATTTCTGTTTCGAATCCTTTGTACAGCTCGTAAGGTATTACGAGTGACCAACAA
Source organism: Carcinoscorpius rotundicauda (assembly GCA_011833715.1). NCBI lineage: Eukaryota > Metazoa > Arthropoda > Merostomata > Xiphosura > Limulidae > Carcinoscorpius > Carcinoscorpius rotundicauda. The sequence continues at coordinate 18,738,362 of CM022393.1, read as the reverse complement.
TGCAATTGATCCAACAACAATATTTATTTTGAAAACAGTTCACAAAAATGTGCGTACAAAGCCGGGAGGTTCGAAATTTCACCCCTTCACTTATCCATCCTACGTAAATAATTTTTAATGTTTTGATGACGAATATTTTAGACAAAACCTGAGTTAAAGTTTAAACAGAAAACATCAACGTATCTCCATGTACGTAATCTTGTTTCTAAAACGAAGTCATTTTTGAAATATCGGTTTTACTCGGTACGGATCTCAGAAGGTTTAAAAAAGAAAACAAAAACTATCAATTGAGGATTTAAGGGTCAGTCGATGCGCAATGCAACGCAGTGAAAAGTAATATTTTTCTCCCAGGTATCACAGCGGCACGTCTCCGTAGTTATGCTGCTAAAAAGTGGGTTTCGATACCTGTAGGACAGAACACAGATAGCTCTGCGCCCCTTTGTACTTAATAACACACAACAAATACTCTTGTCTCCGATCATACTCACCCTTTCAGCTGTTATGACCCGACATGGCAGGGTGGTTGGGGCACTCGACTCGTAATCTGAGGGTCGCAGTTTCAAATTCTCGTTGCACCCAGCATGTTTGTCCTTTAAACCGTGGGAACGTTATAATGTAACAGTCAATTCCACTATTCGTTGGTAGACGAGTAGCCCAATAGTTTGCAGTGGGTGGTAATACCAGCTGCCTTCCTGCTAGTCTCACACTGCTACATTAGGGATAACTAGCGCAGATAGCCCTTGTGTAGCTTTGCGTGAAACTCCAAACAAACAAGCAATCAGCCATTGTCGTATAACGGATGTGTCCAAATATTCAATTGTAAAAGAGTGTCCTAAAAGTTGGCAGTGGTTGGCGTTACCTGATTTGCTTTTTCTCTGATCTATTTCTTCAAACTAGGGACGGCTAGTGTAGAAAGTTCTCGAGTAGGTTTACGAGAAAGTCAACAAACAATCAAATACTCTTGCAATAATTACAATAATGTTTGAAGCATTTATTAAACCTCTATAGAAAGCAAGTTCGATCCAATATTGCAGACTTAGTGTGGTTTTTCGTATATGAATAGGTACATGCTAGGTTTATTCGTAGCAAACAGCATTCTAGGAAATGTTAAAAAGAAATATGACCATTAAATATTACTGAACGTGTACAATGAGACAAGACTGTTAATATTCTTCTAACGGCACGAAGCCACAGGACAAGTTTGTGAAATGTCACTTCACTACATAATTATTTAAAGTTTAACGCTCGTGATTAAGCTGGTTTTAAAAGCGGTCTCAATGCTGAAATCGATTTAAAGACTTTCCCATAAGTAGTTCATACGAGACAGCTCTCACTCTGTTGACTAGAATTTTGTGTTGCAAACTGAAAGTCAAACGAATACTGTCATAGAATAATGCCATTTGTGAAAATAGAACAGAAAGTAGGTTTATCACCAAGAAGTCACTTTACACACAAAATACGATAACTATAATTACAATATTATATCCTTGTGTCTATAAGCTATTGGTGGCAAATTATTACTCAGTGTCTGACTCTGTTTCCTTATTTTTGTCTCGTGCTTTTTATGAAACAGATGCATGTTTATGAATTATGTAATATTTTCAGCAATTATACATATGCTTAGCAAATGCTATATTTGTATCCAGTTACATTTTCATGTTTGTAAATATAAATTTTATGAAAACTTCAATGTATTCTTTTTAACTTTTTTTCACATTTAAGAAACTACAGTTATTTAATTCACACAATTCTGAGCCCTAAAAGATGTGCGACTTTCTATTAAACACAATGTTCTATGAGACCAACTAAATCCGACTATTGTATTTAAACATGTGACAAACCAATTCACCAAACAGAGCAGAAGAAGATAACCCTTTCTCATATTGAAAAACAACACCATTATTTCACGACCGTGCTGTAAGTGAATAAAAGCTTTTCCTATGCACACCTAAATAATGCAGTCCCATAATCACTCCCATCGTTCACAATGTCTGTAACAATGCATGCAAGCTTTTGATTATTCATTTATTACATATCCTTAAGCATAGAGAAAATTACAATCATAATTTCATCAATAAAGGAGGGGCAGAATAAATTATATCCAATTTTTTGACGTAATTTGTGAATCACGACGTTTCTTTACTTTTTAGCGTTTTTGTATTTGATGCGTTTCCCAGAACCTCGAAATTTTGGGGTGTAAGTAAAAAGTACCAACAATTTGATTGAATATGTGGAGTATTTTGCACATGCTCTTCAATCTTTAAACTTAAAGAAGGAATTATATAGTCAATATACCAATGGTTAATCTTAAGGCTTGTTGATTTATTCATAACGTTAGAGCGTTCCCTTTCCGAAACCCACTCTTTAAATTTAAAGTAATTACGTAAACAAAACATCAGATTAAGAACAATTCTGAGTTAAACTTTAGGATAAATTTTTCAATTCAGAATATTTCTATTATTAAGCATAACTCCTAACATATGTACAAGGCAGTAAAAACTAATATTTTGTGGTAAGTCTGCGGATTTCAACTTTTAGAAACTAGCCAACTTTTTACAGTATCTTAAAAACAAAAAGCTATGGCTTGACATGTCCTGGTGGTTAAGGTACTCGACTGGTAATCCGAGGGTCGCGAGTTCTAATCCCCTTTATAGCTAATATGCTCGTCCTTTCAGCCGTGGGAGTACTATAATGTGACGATCAATCGCATTATTCGTTGGAAAAAGAGTAGCCCAAGAGTGGGTGGTAGGTGGTAATGACTAGCTACCTTCTCTCTAGTCTTATACTGCTAAATTAGGAACGGCTAGTAGTTAAAACAAAGTAGTTAAAAACAATGTACTCTCTATCCCATAAAAGTTCAATTCATTAGATGTGAGGCCTGGCATGGCCTAGCGCGTTAAGGCGTGCGCTTCGTAATCTGAGGGTCGCGGGTTCGCGCCCGAGTCGCGTCAAACATGCTCGCCTCCCAGCCGTGGGGGCGTTATAATGTGATGGTCAATCCCACTATTCGTTGGTAAAAGAGTAGCCCAAGACTTGGCGGTGGGTGGTGATGACTAGCTGCCTTCCCTCTAGTCTTACACTGCTAAATTAGGGACGGCTAGCAGAGATAGCCCTCGAGTAGCTTTGTGTGAAATTTCAAAACAAACAAACAAATAAAGCTTCTTTGTTTTAAATTTCGCGCAAAATTGCACGAGGGCTATCTGCGCTAGCCGTCCATAATTTAACAGTTTAACACTAAAATTTTCAGGTTAATATAGTTTTGACCCTAACTATTTGCGGATAACTTGTGTAATGTATTTGTATAAAAACATTAATTGAGATACAGAAAAGACCAACGTTTCCATCTTCTTGGCCCGGCACGTGGTTAAAGCGATCGACCTGTAATCTGAAGGTTGCGAGTTTGCATCTTCGTCATATCAAACATGTTCGCTCTCTCAACCGTAGTGGCGTTGTAATAGTGGTTAATCCAATTATTTTATAGTAAAAGAATAGCCCAATATTTGTAGGTGGGTGGGGATAACTAGTTGTCTTCACTGCTAAATTGGGGATGGCAAGCGCAGATAGAGGTTTAGGTTTGAGCGAAATTTACAAATACAAACAAACGATGTGTTCAATCTAATCACTGCAATTTCTTAAAAAAAAAAAAGTTTAGAAACTCAGTCTAGTTTTTTTTTTCTTACCATTCGACAGTTCATGGATGTTACGAATAGAACTGTGGCTAAAGTCATACGTCATAGCTCTTTTCGAGGAAGGATTTTCATAGAGCGAAACAGTAAAGATCCGTACCATAACGACTGTATTGGTGTGGAAAAATCAAAATATTTATATAAGGATTTGAAACCACCGAAACAACATCCTCCAAACAAATGAATTCTGTTATCATTGCGAAAATTCCTGGTTGTAAATAAGTGTAGCCACAAGCTCGTCCACACTTACGTTGACAGGAAAGTGGAGGAAAATATCTTAATCTTGAGAGGCGGAAGATTGTTGTAACATTAGTTGGAGTTCAGATGAATGATTTTGAAGAGGAAACTAACCAGTTGCTTCTTCCAACAAGGAGGTAATAAGGACTTTCTGTGGAGAAAATGTAAAGAAAATGTTTAGGGGGGTTATGGTTATTTCATTCTCTTATATCACAGATAATTTTAGATTTCACTACGAGCAAAAAAGTGAACTCCAGTTACTATTAGGAGAGCGGATTTATATAAATTATCCATAATAAAACCTTGTTCACGCTAGCTTCTTCTCCGAAATACAAGCAAATAAGCTGAGTATAAATTTCGACTTTGACTTTCAAAACTACTTTTAAGTAAACGAAATGAACAATGTCCATATACATTGGAGGGACTTTGGAACGTCTATCAAGATGTGTTTTCCAACACTGACTCTGATATCCTTTACAGAAGTTTGTTACAGTGGAAATTGCAGGTTTGGATAATGAAAGGGTAATCGTGGCCATCAGTCTAAACACAATCGAGTGGAAAATGGATTAATACCAGGGGTAATATGGGGCTTAAAGCACCACAATTCTTGTAAAGTGAGAGTAATCCTCCATTTTGTAATTCTACGACTGTGTAAATTACTCAGCATTGAATACTGCATTCTATAAGACAAATGTCAGTAAGATAAACACCATTCTGAAGCTTATCGAAGCCTTCTTTTCATATTTGGATTTAACAGTAATATTTTTGAATGAGGTCGTCCTGGGTACTAAGTATTTTGTTTCTTATTTTCCATGGAACACACATAAAAAAGATTTGCGTTAGGCTTGATTCAGCACAGTGTACGGACTTACTGGAGATTGCTGAAGAGATCTATTAAGTCACAAAATGGGTTCAGCCAGCGCCGGATTTACAACACGCACAAAATGAGCTCAGCCAACTCCGGATTTACAACACACAAACACACATATATAATTTTAGAAATACGTTTTTAGTAGTGAAAGAACATAGGTATCATTTATTCTTTCTTTCTCTCTTCGTTTCTTAAATAGTAAATTTATTTGCTTGTTTGTAGTTAAGCACAAAGCCACACAAAGAGATATCTGGGCTTTGCCCACCACGGGTATCGAAACCGAATTTTTAGCGTTGTGAGCCCACGGACATACTGCTGTTGTCCACTGTGGGCGCTAAAATAGTAATAATTAATTTGAATCGAATTAGGTTCATAAATTTATAAAGTTGACATTAAATAAAAGCTGTTAAAAAGAAACACGTTGAAACAATAAGATCTGAAAATACGGTGTCAAGCAAAGCTTTAAGATTTAGATTAGAAGATTTCAATATATAATATTTTATGTTTATTAAAAAATGCATAAAAATGTCAAACAAATTTAATAAAAGACACAATGAACTTAAAAGTTTTGCGTCGTTCTTCCATTGAAAACTTTTATCAAACTTGAGAAGTTAGAAGTTGTCCTTTGGTATTTAAAAATAGTTTGTATACGTGTAGTGCCTGCTTACACTTGATCAGGCATAATCTGGTGGTTAGGACACTCGACTAGCAAACTGCGGATTGTGGAATCAAATCCCGTCCTCGAACATGCTCTCCATCACATCTGAGAGGACATTATAAAGTGACGGTCAATCCTTCTATTCATTCCTTACTAGAGAGCTAGCGTTTCGTGGTGTTACTAGCTGCCTACTCTGCCAATCCAAACTTAGAGACGGATAGTGCACATAACCCAAAAATAGATTTGCGCGAAATTCAAAAACAAAACTTTCTTACTTTAAACCCTGGTTGGAGGAAGAGGTCAAAGTGAACCTGACCCTCCAGGGCAAATACCCAAACACCATCGAGAGAAAAAAAAAAAAACCCTGGTATACTTGGCATTAATGCCACGTGTTGTACCTACTTTGACGAAAGAAGGACTACTTCAGGCTGCAGAATAGTTGTTATACTATAAAACCGAACAAATGGAAATGGATTAACTAATCATAAGGATATCGGAGTACTGTGTGTTTATTATCGTTTTTGAAAGCACTCCTCCACGAGGTTTCGATGCTCGTGGTAGGCAGAGTAGCAAAACACAACATTCATGTATATTAACAAAACAAAAAACACTTTTGAAAGTTTACTTTAGCTGTTACTTATAATGTTCAGAATAGAATAGTCTCTCAATCCACCAAAGATAAATCCATTCTATCACTTGAGTTCGCATTGAATGATGTTTGTTCAGAAAAAAAACGTTCAGTATTTAGCTCAACTTTGAGTTTCAAATTTCCTAAATAACAACAGATATTTATATCGAATTATTTTTTTGTTAAATAAAGATTGAAAGATGTCGCTTTAAAATCTCTTTGCAATAAAATCATATATAGGAAACTTAAATAAAAGGGCCTGAAGCAGCATTTGATGCCGTTTCTTAAAGACGCGTTTCGAAAAAACATCTAGATGTAGAGAAACGATATAGATTTTCTGTTGAAAAGTCCCCAGGTGGGGGACAACATTAAGTCTTCAACTTTACACAGCTAAAATCAATGGTTCAATTTCCCACGGTACACTAGTAAGCAACTATGTAACGACTGTATATTAAAATAATAATCATGTTGGGAAAACAGTGACAGAACACGCATCACGACACACCATACTAATATACATTCCTTATAGCGCAACCACCTATTGTTAACACGTGTGACTAAACTTAATTAATATCCGTACATATCACTATACAGATGATCCATTATGTGTCTGTGTATCAGTCTTAGCATTCGTAACACTAAATTGGCTGGCTCGATCACAGTAAGTTTGGTAAAATAATTGGAAACTGTTCGATTAAATATATATTTTCCTTGAATATTTTTAACAGAAAAGGGAGATAAAAAAACTCTCCGGAAACAGGAAGCATTTCAGTCTTTTATAATAGAATTTTAGCAATGCATCACTCACAGCTTGGCTGGCTCTGTTACCATCACTTATTTGCATTGGAACTAAAAACTGTCCATCTTTACACGGAGTATTTGTTTTAATATGTTTTTCTCGATGACGAAGATTAAAATAAAAGCAACTGAAATAGGAGAGATTTCCACTTATTTGTTTAGGCTTTGGATTTAGATACATGTAATTAATCAGTTAAATGTGCCAATTATTATCTATTCAACAAAGCAGGATATGTAATTACCATCTATTGAAATCATTAGGGGATTTAATGACAAAATAAAGGAGAAAGAGAACATTATTTGTGTTTTATACAGTTTTTGCTTTCTTAACGGATGCTCTCAGTTAGTGTAAACATAAAGAAACTTGAGTGACACAGTTTGACGTTGATGAGTTTGAACGGTTTTATAACTTGGTTTGGTTGCTTAAAGCTACACATTGGGCTATGTGTGCTCTGCCTACCACAGGAATCAAAACCCACCCTTGACCTTGTAATCTGGCAGACGTGGTGCTGAGTCACTGGAGATGGTTTATACATTGTTGTGTACTTATCTGTTTCATCACGTGGTTTAAAGGTTAGGGAACGCGTCACCATTTTATAGCTTTGTTTTATTTGATTTACATATGACTGTTTCTCCCATGGGGTAGACAGCATGAATATAAAATATTTAACACGTTTTTTAAATAAATTATTCTAGTAAATATAAATGTTTCCCGGGTATTAATCACGATTTATTTTCTCTTGAAAAATGTTTTGTCAAAGTAAAGAAGTTGGGTAAAATTCCATATTTGTGAATGTGCTGTAAACGGCTGTTGTCCTGATAAACAGAATATGTTTTATATGTACTTCAGTTGCACAAGAAACAATGCAAAAGTCTCAGTTAACAGAATAAACGGAAAGCCACTGTTATTTTATTTTTCGGACCAGTTGTTAAATTTTCAATTAGTCAGATGAATTTGTTTTGATAATTAGTGGAACCTACACACTGACTTACACCCCTACACATCAGTTTATGATCTAGAGAAATGAAAAATTAAAATGTCAACATTCGTCAACGTTTAGAGCTTTGATGTTTTGGATAAAACACGAATTTTATTTTTATTTACTTCCATCTGTTTATATGCCACAACATCCGAATCAATGGACAATGGAATGATCTTCATTTTTTTTTAAGAAATGCTGTATTTGGATTATTCAGAAGAGTATTGTGTTGTGTATTCTTATAGCAAAGCCACATCGGGTTATCTGCTGAGTCCACCGAGTGAAATTGATTTGTTTGTTTGTTTTGGAAATTCGCACAAAGCTACTCGAGGGCTATCTGTGCTAGCCGTCCCTAATTTTCCAGTGTAAGACTAGAGGGAAGGCAGCTAGTCATCACCACCCACCGCCAACTCTTGGGCTACTCTTTTACCAACGAATAGTGGGATTGACCTTCACATTATACAACCCCACGGCTGGGAGGGCGAGCATGCTTAGCGCGACGCGGGGACGAACCCGCGACCCTCGGATTACGAGTGCATGCCTTAACGCGCTCGGCCATGCCAGGCCAAGAGTGAAATTGAACCCCTGGTTTTTGCATTGTAAACCTGTAGACTTACCGCTGTACCAGAGGGGGACTATATGGAATTGAAAATGTTAGAACAAGGTTTGTACAATCATTTTCGAATATCACATATTCCCGAAATTCCAATCTTATGAAGCGTCAAATGGAATAATATCATTACTAATTAAGCTTGTATGGTTTGTATGAAACCCTGAATCTGTCCAATTAATTTTTTTCCCCACAGTTTAAACCCTGAATGTATACAGTTAATTACTTCTACAAACATGGCAGGCGGATTGGCGATAGCCCAGGGCGTGTTATTCTCTACATGGTAGAAAACGCCCTGATAGACCAAGATAAGAGTAGGTTTTCAGAATCGCTGGAGTTCGGAAGGCATCGAACTTTGTTTTTTGTTATCTGTGATCCTAGCGCGATATACGTGAAACTTTATTATCCCCCCATCCACGAGCTAGTGGAACCAAGCATGTCACATATGTTTAGTACTACGAACGGATGCCCCTTTGTGTTATTTGTGTTTGCTTTTTCGGATACGGACCCTGTTGGGGTAGCAGTTGAAGAAACAACTGGGGAGGGCGTAAGAGCTTAACCGGTACACTGAGACCCAGTGAATCATGAGGGGGACTGTGAACTCCCGCAGAGGAGTGATAGTAATTTATATTGTTTTCACTAAAATATCGGGCCCGGCATGGCCAAGCGCGTAAGGCGCGCGACTCGTAATTCGCGGGTTCGCGCCCGCGTCGCGCCAAACATGCTCGCCCTCCCAGCCGTGGGGGCGTTATAATGTGACGGTCAATCCCACTTTTCGTTGGTAAAAGAGTAGCCCAAGAGTTGGCAGTGGGTGGTGATGACTAGCTGCCTTCTCTATATTCTTACACTGCTAAATTAGGGATAGCTAGCAGAGACAGCCCTCGAGTAGCTTTGTGCGAAATTCCAAAGCAAGCAAGCACTAAAATATCGAATGATAGTCGATATACCACAGAAACAACCACAAAACCACAGTTGGAGGTTGTGTATTTCTTAATCTTCAGGACGTTCTGGAAACACCGACATATTTTATCTCGTCGTACTGATGTTTATCACACGTTTTGAAATACAATATCCACATTCTCGTTCTGAGGAACAAATAAATAAATAAAACTTCAGTTTCGTCATTCGGATCATTTACAGAAATCTTTATTCCAATTATAGTTTTGTTAACGGCACCAATAACAATAACTTTCCAGCAAATTAAAAGAGAGAAATATTGTTGAAATTCTGACGAGATGTTTTTATGAGCTTAAAAGGTTTCATATTCATGATTCCAAATACATATTTTAATTGTTTGAGAGACTCATTTTAATATGGAAACATAATATCGCGTGGGCTTATAAAACGCATCACCAAACAGTAAGCATTTGAAGAGCTACTGTTGTTTACGACCTTACATATGTTGCTCTTACAACATTCGCTTGTCATAACGTCTGTTTCCTTCTAATGCTACGTATGTAACCTGATTTATCTTTCTTTATAGATCTATAATAATATTTATATACTTTCTAATTAGCATAAGTACTTGTTGGCACAAGACTTTGATTTCCCTTACGCTATTGTATGACGCATAACTCAACTCGTCATTAATACTGGTGTTGTTGCTTAGCAACGCTACTCTCGACGAATACCGGTGTTTGTTTTCACATTCTTAGATTGTTCTCTTTCTTCGATTTATTTCTCTTATTCAGAGTGACAAAAAATACATGTAATGTTTGAAGCAACAGTCTAAGTACACTGAAACAGCACATTTGATGGCAAATGTCATAAGAGTAAGCAACATACAGTTTCCTTTTAAAATTTAAACCCTCATATATACTTATGTAAACATTTTTAGACACGTTTAGAGCTTTATCTTTTCTTAAGAGTTCTTTTACTACATAGAACTTTTTCACATATTTTAAATTTAACGAATATTTCTAGAGTTGATGAAACTCCACAAGCAGCCCTTTTAAAATATATTTGATCTGACAGACCTCATTAAACCGTAATGACTATGGAGTTCTGTGTTTTCTTTCCAGGTATATTGATTTACTCATCTATGGTTTCCGGAGTCGACGGCTCCGCAAACAGAAGAGGAGACGAGAACAAAACTGGCACCTTTCATACCGACAGCGGTCACCAGTGAGAATAGAGCAGCCGACAGAAGTCAACTACCATCTACTGATGATTCAAGAAGACAGAGACACTGCTCTTCTTGCCCTGTTAGAGAGCTTCATGGAATCAACACCTCAATTATTACTTCAAGTTTACATTCTATCTCAGAGAGAACAGTCTCCCACTGATTTCCTTACAGGTACATACTGTAAAGGAAGTTTTTAATTCATCGTTTTTCAATACATTCATCATTAGATTATCTGTTGTTTATCTTTTTGTCTATAAAAATTATGTTTATGAAATGTATTTTTGACGTTTTGTGGGACAAGCTGTTGTTGGATCATTTTGTTCAATAACACACATTATGTTTCACTCATGCTTCCCTTCTTTCAATTATTAAATTCATCTTTGAATAGTCTTAAAAGCCTGATTTATACTCATTGAAACTTATCAATATTTTCTTGTTCTGTATCTTCTTAGACGATAAGAAATGCACTTGTAAGAGATATTCACAAATAGCTTTTTCGTAATACATCTTGTAAGTTAAGTGGAAGAATTAAAAATTACTTTGCCACTTCAACCACATCAATCTCATGTAACTTAATTGGATGAATTAAAAATTGCTTTACCACTTCAACTACATCAGTCTTACATAACTTAATTGGATGAATTAAAAATTGCTTTGCCACTTCAACCACATCAATCTCACATAACTGAATTGGATGAATTAAAAATTGCTTAGCCACTTCAACCACATCAATCTCACATAGCTTAATTGGATGAATTAAAAATTGCTTTGCCACTTCAACCACACCAGTCTTACATAACTTAATTGGATGAATTAAAAATTGCTTTGCCACTTCAACCACATCAATCTCACATAACTGAATTGGATGAATTAAAAATTGCTTAGCCACTTCAACCACATCAATCTCACATAATTTAATTGGATGAATTAAAATTGCTTTGCCACTTCAACCACATCAATCTCACATCACTTAATTGGATGAATTAAAAATTGCTTTGCCACTTTAGCCACATGAATTTTTTAAAATATAATCAAGATTTGCTTTGTTATTTCACCTAGGTCAATTCCGTCTCAGATCTATACCTATTCATGTTGTTTTTCATTATACTTACATCATCTCAGATTTATATCTGTCAATGTTGTTTTTTTCAGTTTACTTGCAGGTTGCTTCTGTGTGTTCTTCATTGTTTGAATTATCCTGGGCTTTGGCCTTTTACCAACGTGCTCTTCGACGGTCAGTGTTAGACAAGAAAAACATGACACGAACTGGAACTGCTCTACAGTTTCTGTGGCGTTTTTGTACCATTGGAGCTCGTGTGTTTGCTTTAGCGCTGTTTGCCTCACAGTACAAGTTATGGCTAGTGCCAGTATGTGTTGGACACTGGGGTATCATGACCGTTTGGATAATGCATCAACAAACTCATTTCTGTGATAGCGAAACAGGGGAACAGCGCCAGTGTGAGGAATATCTTTTCAACATGGTCATTGGGGCAATTTATCTTTTTTGCTTTCTCAACGTGAAGGACGAACCAACAAGGTATAAGGTCACCACATATTACGTAGTGGTTTTTATAGAAAATGCCACTCTGATCGCACTGTGGTACATACGAACAGATCCAAGTGTGTGGTACCACCTACCTGCTCTTGTCGGCGTATTTGCTAGTTTTCTGTTTGGTGTGAGTATCATGATGGTTTACTATGGCTGTTGTCATCCCAATGGCAAACTTCCAGCAAAGGACCGCCGGGCTGGATGCTGTTGATTCAACACCCACCGCTTACCGAAGGAAACTCGATATTTCGCAGTTACGACAAAACTGAAAAAGGAACTTAGGACGAAGGTTCAAATGTTATTGAAAAACTGTGATAAATATAACAGTATACATTATATTCAAACGATTCAGTAAAAACTCTGAAGGCTTATAAAATACGATCGACTGTATTTCTACAGTTGTCATGGTACGTAATCCAAACCCTTGCTAGTGAGATTATAAATGTATATGTATATACACATAACTTTACAGGCACTTGCCGTCTTTCTGTATTTTTAATGAGAACTGTAAAAAAAAAATCCAAAAAACACATATTTGTTTCACGTTGTAGTTAACAAACTGCAAAAATAAAGTTAAATGCACTCTTATGTTGACTATGAAAACGTTATCAAGATATTTAGTGCTTGAATAAGAAGTTTTTTTATTAACTAATTAATATTGTACACGTGCTTTACTTAAAGATTTTGCTACCAATAACACAGGCCTGCGATGGTTTTATTGTCCTGACATTTTTACATGTCATAAAGTAATACTTTTACCTTGAATCCTTAAATTATATACATTTTTCTACATCACATATAAATTTTCCACAAAACGACATATTTACTTTTACATAAGTAAATCATTTTCATTGAGATCTGGTCACATTTTGCTATGCTTAAAAGAATGACAACCACTGGCTATACATTTCTCTAGACCATTCGCGACGTGGGAGTTTTATCGATCGATCTAGAAAATCTAATGTAATAATAAAAAAATGTTGATCGTGTTAAACGAAATAATAATTTTATAGGCATAAGTTTTTTCTTCAAAATTTCTAAAAAATCCTAACGTGGTAGAAAAAATAAATATAATTTTGGAAATCTCGTATCTGAATTTTTAAAAATCCTTTATTAAAATGATAAAAACCTTTGTGAAGATTAAATTTGCAAACCTGTATAATCATCCGAAGAGGCATATTTAAAATACAAACATTGGTTTGTTTGTAATTTCGCATAAAACTACTCCCGGATTATCTGCGCTAGCCGTCCCAAATTTAGCAGTGTAAGACTAGAGGTAAGGCAGCTAGTCATCACAACCTACTGCAAACTCTTTGGCTATTCTTTTACCAACGAATAGTGGAATTAACTGTCAGATTATAACACCCCCATGGCTGAAAGGGGCAAGCATGTTTACTGTGTCAGGGCTTCGAACCCGCAACCTTTGGATTACTACGAGTCGAGTGCCTTAACCAACTGACTATGCCAGGCCGAAAGTACTAGCAAACAATGACTTGTACAAAATCAATTTTCATGGAAGGTAAGTATATCGTTACGATCACTGTCAGAAAAGAAATTACAATGACTTGATTCAACCACCTCTGATTTTGAAATTAACAGTGTTGTGGAAGTGCTAAGCTCAAAATGTTAAATATAAAATTGATAGTAAATTTTATAAAAACTTCCCTTGAGTTGTCAGATTCCAAAAATAGTAAAGTCCGATAACAACGACTTTTAACATAATCAGTGTCGCAGTTGTGAGAGTGAGTTACATTTTAACATGAAAACCTTGAACCTTTTTTATATGAAAATGACTTGAGTTACCAGCATAGGCGTACTTTTCATGGTGGACGAGGGGTAATGTCTCTCTATTTTTTTTCTTAACCGTGACACAATGGCTCATAGAGTGGCTATGAGTATATCTTTCTTTTTCTCTGGTATAAACTTTCAGCTCAAAGCTTCGTCATCTCTTGAACTAGTTACATTTTTGGACTCCGGAGGTCAAAATATCAAATCTAGATTGATGTATTTGACAAAGTCTATGGTCTCATTGATTAATTTACTCCAATCTTGCCTAAAAGAATCCCAACTTGAGGGTAGGCTGATAGAGATTCTGATAAGTAATAAAACTGAATCTGGTGTACGTACAGATAAATATTGTTAATAAAAAGATAAAAAAAGATCTCGCAGATTAATTTACTCTAATCCTTTCTAAAATGGCTTGGCATGGCCAGGTGGGTTGAGGCGTTCGACTCGTGGGTTCGAATCTCGGTTGCACCAAACATGCTCGCCTTTTCAGCCGTAGGGGCGTTATAATGTGACGATTAATTCCAATATTCGTTGGTAAAAGAGTAGCCCAAGAGTTGGCGGTGATGACTAGCTGCCTTCCCTCTAGTCTTACACTGCTAAATTAGGGTCGGCTAGCGCAGATAGCCCTCGAGTAGCTTTGCGAGAAATTAAAAATATCAAAACACACAACTACAAGACAACACGTCTTGATTATTTTCAAAGTCGAAAAATAAATTCAGTAAAACCTGTCTAAGCCGGAAACTTGTTGTTGTTGTTGGTGTTGTTTTGAATTAAGCACAAAGCTACACAATGGGCTATCTGTGCTCTGCCCACCACGGGTATCGAAACCCGGATTTTAGCGTGTAAGTCCGCAGACATACCGCTGAGCCACTGGGGTACTACTGCAGGCTATCTGCTGAGCCCACCGAGGGGAAACAAACCCCTTATTTTAGCGTTGTAAATCTGTAGACTTACCGCTGTACTGGCGGAGGGCAAGCCGGAAACTGCGAAGGGAGAAAACCTGTACAACCCGGAAATATAAAAAATTGTCAGGATTATCTTAAGAATTCTCTTATAAAACGCCCTCTATATGGCGGGACCTGCGTAACGCGGAGGAAAAACTATTTTTAACCAATCTCATCTATCAATGAGTCGGATAAGAATCTAAGTAAGGCAAAAAATATATTTTTGATTAAAGGCTAATCTCTTATTTAATTAATAATTTCTTTAAATATTAATAAATTCTCGGACATTTTGTTGCAGTAAGTATTGGTTATTTTTTATCTTTTTTCTGCCATTATTTTTGCAGTTAAATTAGATTTATGAAACATATTTCTCTTTTAATGTAAAATTCTACTCTTTAAATAATTCTTACGAAAAAATAAATTCCTATCTGCACTAATTTTAAAATTTAGGGAAAAATTTACTTAATACCCTTCTTATTGAAGAAGCTATTAAATGCCCCAATTTTTTTAAAAAGTTGTTTGTTATGATTGGGAAGACTGATGCAGATGATTCTGTGAACGTTAACAAGAATTAATTCTGTTTTTTAACAGAAACAGATTTACAATCTATAATAAAATCGCACGATGCCAACAGTGTGAGAGATTCAGGAGGTGAAGAAAATGGAAAAAATATTGAGATAATAGAAATTCCTACATCATCGCAAGTGTTAAGTTATACAGTGTTCCCTCGTGTATCGCGGACTTCACATAAATATTTTTTGGCCTTTTCAGATACTGGCTAAGACGGAATCACAAGGGACCGAGTAAACTTTCCGGCTTAGACAGCGAACATGCATTTTCTTAATTATATGTAATTTTTGAGCGGAACGTTATACTTCGTTGATTCAAGGAAAGTAAGACGTTTGTGAATAAAGTTATTATACTGTTTGTGCTATATTTATCAGAATAAGAACAAAAAATAGAAATTTAAAATATACATTTTAAGTATATTTAAGTACACAAAATCTTAATCAAATTTATTTGAAGAAAATGTTTTTTTAATGGTCTTTCTCCTGCGGTTAAAAAATAATGCAAATTCTACAGCCTTTTCATTAAATTCATTTTCCTCATTCATTTTTTTCATACAATTTGAAAGGAAAGGCTATAGATGTACGCATTGTGCGTCTGCGAAGGCTACTCGAGATCAGCTTCATGGCGGAGCGATGTGCAAGACGGGCTATGATTGGTGCAGAAATGAAATATCTTAATAATTGTTCTTATTATTTCAGCAATAATGAACAGTATTGTAATGAGAGGGTTAAATAGTTGTACAGGGAAGGTTTTAAAAGTCTAAATGCACATAAATATATACGTAAAAATCGGCGATCCCACTTCGCGGAAAATCTCCTTTCGCGGGGGTTTTGGAACGCCCCCGATATAAATATTATGGTAAAATCCATTTATTTCAATAGAGACGCCCACGAGTTGTCGGGGGATGATAATGACTAGCTTTCTTCCCTTTAGTGTCTATCTTCTAGGGACGAATTGTGCAAATAATTTTGAATTAGCTTCGCGTGAAATTCAACAAACAACGCTTACAATCCACATTCTCTCTACAACTGACCAATTATATTATGAAACTAGGTATTTCTCACACCATGCAATAGACATAACATAGGTACACAATACAATAATGTCAGGTAAAGTTTTGTTTGTTTGTTTGTTTGTTTGTTTTGGAATTTCGCACAAAGCTACTCGAGGGCTATCTGTGCTAGCCGTCCCTAATTTAGCAGTGTAAGACTAGAGGGAAGGCAGCTAGTCATCACCACCCACCGCCAACTCTTGGGCTACTCTTTTACCAACGAAAAGTGGGATTGACCGTCACATTATATACCCCCACGGCTGGGAGGGCGAGCATGTTTAGCGCGACCCTCGGATTACGAGTCGCACGCCTTACGCGCTCGGCCATTCCAGGCCGGTCAGGTAAAGTAATTACCATTTCATGAGATAGTGCTGTAGAGGATAATACCTAAGCCTAGTTTCCTCAGGTAAGAATTATCAAATTATGAATTAGAAAATCTTAAAAGCTTTGTTATCATACTGGATATGTTAATTTTGTGTATGATAATGGATATATTATACCTACTTACCATAACTTAATAAAATTCTAGACATTAATGTTTTGTAAGTAATAAACAAAACTGGACGTTTCACAGCGTTTTTAGTAATTTGCAAATTCGTCACTTCGTAAATGAAAGATTTTATTTGTTTGTTGTTACGCGCAAAGATACATACTCGTCTATCTGTGCTATGCCCACTGCAGGTATCAGAACTCGGTTTTTAGCTTTATAAATCATCAGATTTGCCACTGAGCCACTGGGGTGTTAAGCAAGAGGTTGTAAAAATATTAGAAAATAATCGTTTCTAAAAGAAGTAGAAATTTAGAAGTCAGAAACGTTGCTAGAAATCCTTACAGAATTAATAGCCGCTATCCAAACCTTGATCTAACATGAACCGGTGGTTAGAACGCTCGACTTTTTATCTGAGGGCCGCAGGATGAAATCCTCGTCACACCAAAAATAACTGCCCTTTCAGTCATAGGGGTATTATAATGTAAAAATCAATCACATTATATGTTGGTAAAAAAGTAGCCGAAGAGGGCGGTGGGTAGTGATAATGTGCTGCCTTATCTCTAGTTTTACGCTGCTAAATTATATAGCTTTCAAGTAGCTTTGTGAGAAATTAAAAAACAAACAAATTATCCAAACCTAAGGAAGGTCCCAGTCTATGTACAACTAAGATTTCTTTAACTCTTATATTCTGTTCGCTCTAGGTTGTAGCAATTATATCAAAATGCTAGAAACCAAATAGGGTTTCACAAAATCACTGTATTCTTGATTACAAGCAACTGGAAACTGCAATTACAATCAAAGATTATGTATATGCGTGGAGAACGAAGCCAAAAACAATGATCGAAAATAGTTTCAACCCTGTAGGGGTAAGAACGAAATGAAACATATGGGATAGGGGTTGTAGAGATTAGATGTGTCATAATTTCCACGTTGGGCTAAAGAAAGGGTTACCTGCACAAATTCGTCCAAAATTTTAAACCTGCAGACAAACTAGTGAAAACTCAGTGATGTCGAGAAACCCATTTGTTGAGAATTTTATATGCAAAAACGGCTAGTTCTCAACCCACACGAGTGAAAAATAGTGAAAACTCAATCAGTCAGCAGCACCCATTACCAATTCTTGGGATGCTACTCTATGACCAAGTTTACTGTCACTCATATAATGTACCCACGCCCCAACTATTTAGCGCGCTATTTTTACGGCAACGAAATACGAACCTTAAATTCTCAGATCCACAGTCTGAACAAGTTAACCACCAGACCATAACCAACTCGATATCAAAAATGCTTAGTCGAAGGTAAAATAATAATAAGTGTTTTTATTACATTGAACGTTAAAGTCAAGTAAGCTGAGTGTTACGTGAAATTATTACATATTTTTATATTTTAACCGAATTTAAAATAACACACAAAAATTAACATACTTTATACTCGTAAATAGGTTATAATCTCGAGTTTAGTTTGACCATACATTTATGATAGAGGTGCTCATAACAGCAAATTTTAGGACAGTAGTTTGTGTACCTGTTGTTGAAAGAATTGTGCAATGAACTACAGTATAACAGAAATGTAATACTCTCGTAGAAAGGGTCCGAAACTAGTGAGAATAGTAGGACTAGAGGAGACACAAAAATAAACTTTGGCAGGATACGAATAATTTTCAGCCAAGACAATTTCATTTTCGTTTCAGGGTGGTTTGCCTTTGGAATGGGTTGTTGTAAATGGATGTTGTAAAGGTAGTAAATTTAAGCGAGGTTTAGAAAAAAGCTTGATAAGTATATTATTAATAAGAGTTGGTTTTAAGGTGTCTTTATTTTGAAATTATTTATTTATAGTTTTACATCAGAGAATGAAGCAGCCGAGATGGACCAACAGAGCCTATGTCGTTTCAGAACGTTATGTTCTTTAAAACCGTAACAGTATATTGAGACTATGACGTTCACCACTGTTCTTGGTAATTTTATCAAATACGACTATATACAAATAAGAATATATATTCAGTATTGTTTTCCTTACGGTTACTGATTTGAAATTTGTTTCTAAAACTCCCATATAATAAGGCGTCACATGAACGAAGAAGATGACGGTACATAAACAGTAATGCGTCAAGGATTGTATGAGCTGTTAGTATTGATACGTGAAATCTTAAATGTTTGTGTACTATATTTGTTAATTCAATTAGGACTAATTTTAGACATGAATCACTATGTTGAATAGTTTGAAAACATTTAATAGTAACACAAGACTTAGAAAGGAAGAACATAATTTGTCTGAATCTCGTGTTTTGAAAAATGATTAAGGTACACTCTGTAATACAAATTAGATAAAGACAGGACTTGTAAAGTAAGTTCTGATTTTGTATGTGTTCACCGCGGAAAATCGAACCCCGGGTTTTAGCATTACAAGTCAGTACACTTACGGCTGACCTTAAGTACTGGAAGAAGCTAACTATTTTTATTTAAATAGCTTTGGATGAAAGTTTATTATATCTGGACATTTTTATTATAACGCATACACATAATCGTCAACACCGTAATACACTCTCAACCAAAATGTTTACATACTGTTTTATATTCATGTCACTGTCTACATGCATGGAGTAGTTACTGAGTAAACTGCTTGAGAAGTAATAGAGAAGGTAGCGTACGGTCGGACAAACATGTTCAAGTTGTTACTCTGGTCTTAACTTGTTTTGAATATTTGTTCGTAAAAACACACATACACACCTGTGTTCTATAAATATGTGTGATTTTGGTATAATCCTTTTCCAAATATATCAATACTTTGTTCAGAAATTCTCTCCGTACTTTGTATACAGTCATGCCTCGTCACGTGTCAGAAGTTAAAGTTTGTTTTTTTGTTTTTTGTTTATTTTGTAAATTTCGCACAAAGCTACTCGAGGGCTATCTTTGCTAGCCGTCCCTAATTTAGCAGTGTAAGACTAGAGGGAAGGCAGCGAGTCATCACCACTCACCGCCAACTCTTGGGCTACTTTTCTACCAACGAATAGTGGGATTGACCGTCATACTATTACGCCCCCACGGCTAAAAGAGCGAGCATGTTTGGCGCAACCGGGATGCGAACACGCGACCCTCAGATTACGAGTCGCAAGCCTTAACACGCTTGGCCATGCCGGGCCCAGAAGTTACAGAGCGTCAAAATGTTCGACTGTCCATTCATGAGGATACTTCATTGCAATGCATCCAGAATCCTAAAATGTCGCCGGACTAGAGGAAACATTGTTCCAGAAAAGTCAACTGGTAGACACCAAAAACTTGCAACACCGTACAACAGGAATGACATAAAGACAATCATTCGAGGATATACAGCAGAAAAGGTAATAGGTGACTGAACATACTAGGTTATGTTGCAGGAGGATCTATCTGCAAATCGTTATAAACCATAACATGCCGCTGTTACCATATCAATTGGAAACGACAGCATGTCAACTTACAGTTTGAACATTGATAACAAGCATCCTTTCAGATGAAACCTGTATCCGGTTTGTAGTGATGGTAGGATTCGTGTTCGTCATTTACCTGGAGAAAAAATGACGTTAGACTGTTTTCCTACAGGGAATATACAGGAGGTGGTGCAGTACATGTTTAAGCAGTATTCATTATGATGGAAAAAAAACACTCTTTATATCCTCCATGGAAATGTCAATAGCACTTCATACAGGTATCATATGGAGACGACATTTCTGCTATATACTAGGGCAAGGTTTGGCAATAACTTTATGTTTCAGAATGATAATGGCACTACCTACTGTGTGCGCATTGTACAGAATTATCTTAAACAGGAGGACGTTGTAAGATTACCATGGTCAATAAAGTCTACAGACTGTAATCACACTGAGAACTGTTAGATATAACTGAGTCGGAAAATTGGTAACCACAACCCTAATCCAACTACTCTAACTCATTTTTAGCGTCTTCTAGTGATAAATTGGGATAAAATCACTATAGATTACATCACTAACCTGATAGACAGCATGTCACGTCACCTTGCAGAGGTCATTAGAATACGAGGAGGACTAACAAAGTGCTGAATGTTTAATATTAACTCTTATAAAGTTACAGACGCTAATTATAATAACACTGGTTTACAAAAAATAATTTTTGTCTGAGGCAAGAATGTAAGTAGGTGTTTTTTACTAATTTGGGTGTGCTGAATTCAAATTTATAAACAGTTTTGCTCTATCACCTCTGGATTTCTGGCTTTTAAATAGTCTCATTTTAGTATATACAGAATATATACGTGCTTATTTCAACAGTTGCAGCAGCTTATTACAGATAAATAGGATAGATAAAGAAATTGACGGAATAAATATACTTGGATGACACAATGTACACAATTCATAGTACCGCAGACAGTTAAAAGTGTGTTTTCTTAGATGATCTGGTGTATTTTGCCTCCGGGATGTCACGCAAGAGCATCCAGCAGAAGTCTCCCATCATGCTGGGGTTCCACTTGCCTTGGTAGTTGCTCTCCATCTTCGTAATGTCTTGGTGGAATCTTTCTCCGTGCTCATCACTCACTGCTCCAAGGTTTCGAGGGAAGAAGTTGAGATGGGAATGGAGAAAATGAATTTTGAGTGACATTCGGCATCCCATATCCTCATAAGTCTTTAGCAACTTCTCAATACAGGCTTGGTAATTTGTTACGCGTGTGTTACCAAGGAAGCCACTACAGACTGACTTAAATGCTTCCCATGCTCCTTTAAGGTAAGAAGCTCCTCAAAATCAGTATCCTTCAGCACTTCTCGGATTTGAGGTTCGACAAAAATGCCCTCTTTGAGCTTAGCAGCACTGAGACCTGGGAACACAGTAGACAAGTGTTGGAAGGCAGCACAATTTTTGTCCATGGCCTTCACGAAAATTCTTCATCAAACCAAGCTTGATGTGAAGAGGAGGAAGAAGCAACTTCTTCATGTCAACTAGAGGATTCTCCTTGACGCTGTGTTCGCCAGGAACGAAAGTGCTTCTAGACCCCCAGTCTTTCTGCTTGTAATGCTTGGATACAGCTCGACTATCCCAGAGACAGAGAAAGCAACAATACTTTGTGAAGCCCGCTTGCATACCCATAAGAAGACCAATGACCTTGAGGTCCCCACACAGACTCCACAGGTACTGGTTGTACTTAACAGCTTCTAAAAGAAGCTCCATATTGTCATAGGACTCCTTTAGATGAACAGAGTGTGCAGTGGGAATGCTGGGATATTTATTCTCGTTGTGCAGAAGCACAGCCTTGAAGCTTCGCTTGGAAGAGTCTATGAAAAGACGCCAGTCTGAAGAATTATGTGGCAAACCAAGGAAAGTGAACAAGCCAGGTACATTTGTGCAGTAGCATAACTTGTTTTCCATGTCGAAAAATGAAGCAAGGTCTTTGTTCCGATTCCTGAAACTGGTGATCCGTCTTATATATATAATGTAATGCTATCACTTACATTTATTGCATAATAACTAAAAAAAGAAGACATAAGTCACACAGTATTAGAAATTAACCCTGAATGCATATACACCTTTATGTACAGTATGTGTACAAAATGTACAGTATGCATATCTAAAGAACTAGAGGTGATGAGTAAAAACGGATTTCAAATCTGAATTCAGCACCCCCAAATTAGGTTAAAACAGCTATTTTTGTGCTTGCCTCAATTTCTTTGTAAACCAGTGTAATTTGATGTTACATGATGTCATTATATATGTTTTGATCATGATTTGTTGTGATAGATGAAATCCTGAATTAACATTATTCTACAAGTGTCTAAAACAGTTATTTGCTATTCTAATAAATCGTTCATGATGTCCATAGAATCTGTCTCATTACAAAATTACATATGTGAATGTTTAATATAACATACGTTTCTCCGTATGACAGTGTTAAGTGTTTTTGTATTCCATCCTAATAATAACGATCTTATTTATTACAAAATACAAACACATTTTGGCTAAAACTGTAGACATATACACAAAAAATTGATAGGACATAACATACAAGTTCGTTTTTTTGAAAGAGACTATTTTCACCAAACGAAATCTACTCTTCGGTCTAGTTGTATATGAGTGTTTACACAGATGTGTTGATGTGTCATTTCTCTGGCCACTGCACTGGTTTGAATAAGTTACAGCGGTAAAACAGTAACGCCTGGTAATTCTTATGACTTCAAATCTCTAAAAGTCGCACAAAACTACTATAGAGTTATCTGCACTAGCTGTTTCTAATTTTGAAGTTTGAAATGAGCGTGATGGAAAGTATTTAACACCGCCCGTAGGTAATTGGTGGGATACTAAACATAAAACCTCAAATTCACAGTCCAGCACTCTAAACAATAGGCTATGCTCGAATTCTCTCGAAACTTTGAACAGTAAGTGAAAAGAATTGGATTCCAACTCAATGCTTCAAATTATTGTAATTAATAATTCAGGGGTACACATTTAAATTTACTTTTGCTCATTAGCACTTTACAAATATAATGTATTAATTACGGGGGCCTGAAGGAGTGGGACAGGAACAAAATGGGCAAGAAATGTGTCCCCGAAAGTTGTATTTACAAAAGCAAATTCAGTTATTGGAAATGTTAAGCCATATCATGTCAACACAAATTGTGGTGATGTCATCAATAATCACTAACTGTGAAATATAGGCTAACTAGAAATATAAGTATGGAATATGTGCAATACAAGTTAAATTCTCATTCATATGTTGAATAGCACGTAAACAATAATTTTATAGGAACTTTAAACACACTGTTGGGTAGTAAACAAACCAATTGCAGAGTAACATGTCAAAAAAGAATTTGAGAAAGTCGGTAGAGTAAAAACAAACATTTCATAAAACCACAAATTTGTGAGTCTGAGTAACGTGATTGAAATATGCTACTTTGGCTAAAAACGTTTTGCTAATAACCTAAGCAATAACAATAGCCATCTTGTAACACTACTAACCAGCTAGCAATGTATTAATAATCATATTCTACGATTACAAGCATATTCAGTGAGTTACCAAGTAAGAACTCTCCCTCTTATCACGTGAAGGTGTACAAATGCTTATGCACACGCATTACGTGATCAGCTTGCTAAAAGATAGATAAAAAAAACGTGGACTATACAAATTTTCTATATTTAGTCTCTAACTTTTAAAACTGAAACTTAAAGTTCTATACATCTCATTCAATACTTCTGTGTTACATAAAAAAATCCCATCATACAGTTAGTAACTTAGACGTGAGTATCCTACACGAGGATGAAAGTCACTATTGCCGAAGTTTGACACAAATTCGTTCAAGCACGTTGGACTGAAAATAATAATGATAAATTGCATAGTTTACTTCTACATTATTTTCAATCTAAGTATATGACATGTTAACATCTATAGTTTTACCTTAAACAGTACAATTTTTAAAATATGTTTTCAAAAAAAAAACGAGAGGAAAGAGAAAATATTATGTTGATAATTTTGAAAATATTTGTCCTAGCAAAGAGAGTATTATTGCAAGAATAAAGTTAGAAATAGTAACACCAAATATGCAAACCAAACCTTAGCCATTAATCTATCCAAAAAAACGGCTGATATCCCAGCTAAATGCAAGAAAAGCAACAGTAAATGTATCAGTAAAAACCAGGAAATATCGTCACCTTCAAGACTTAGTACCAAAAGAGTTATGAGACAAGTGTTTTTTTGAAAATAAAATTAGCTAGCAGTAAGGAAAATGAGGATACAAGATAGAAATGGGTGGGATAATATTGCAACACTTGGTGGTTTTCAAAGGGTGTAACCTTAAAATGGATAAGACCATGGTTCCGACCCTTTCTTGTTTGTTTGTTTTGGATTGTTGTTGTTGTTTTGAATTAAGCACAAAGCTACACAATGGGCTATCTGTGCTCTGCCCACCACGGGTATCGAAACCCGGATTTTAGCGTGCAAGTCCGCAGACATAACGCTGAGCCACTGGGGGGCGTTTGTTTTGGAATTTCGAACAAAGCTACTCGAGAACTATCTGTGCTAGCCGTCTCTAATTTAGCAGTGTAAGACTAGAGGGAAGGCAGCTAGTCATCACCACCAACCGCCAAATCTTGGGCTACTCTTTTACCAACGAATAGTGGGATTGACCGTCACATTATACACCCCCACGGCTAGGAGGGCGAGCATGTTTAGGGCGACGTGGGCGCGAACCCGCGACCCTCGGATTACGAGTCGCGCGCCTTACGCGCTTGGCCATGCCAGGCCTCCGACCATTTCTACTTTGGACTTTACTTTAAACTTTGTTTTATCTAGAGAGTTGAACTGAGTGTTATCAATAGTTAATCTTTCCTAAATAGTTAAGTAATTGAAAAATCTAACAGAATCAGCAGTTTCAATACTAGTTTTGATACAATCCTTACTAGTCAGTTAGCTACAATGTCTCCTATATACTGGTCAGTTAGCTACAATGTCTCCTATATACTAGTCAGTCAGCTACAATGTCTCCTATATACTGGTAAGTTAGCTACAATGTCTCCTATATACTAGTCAGTTAGCTACAATGTCTCCTATATACTAGTCAGTCAGCTACAATGTCTCCTATATACTAGTCAGTCAGCTACAATGTCTCTTATATACTGGTCAGTTAGCTACAATGTCTCCTATATACTAGTCAGTCAGCTACAATGTCTTTTATATACTAGTCAGTTAGCTACAATGTCTCCTATATACTGGTCAGTTAGCTACAATGTTTCCTATAGGCAAAGTACGACTACGAAATATGAATGAAAGCTTCCTGTTTCGCATCTGACATCAAATATCCCCTTATGTGTCACCTATATCGTTAGGATCACGTAATTTGATTAAATATACGTTTATCTATATGTTGTTGATGGAAAAAACTTTACCACAGAGAAATTTAGCTAAATACACCTTTCATCCAGTTTGAACAACTATTAAGATACAAAAAGCACACGAAGTATGAATTAGTGAAACAATGACCACTTTGAGGATTCACCAAAAAACACCAAATGTTGTCATGTTACTCCACTGGTTCCTACCTCGTTTCTTTACTGTTCGGTGCTCCCATTCTTACTTCTCAATTTTTCATGTGAATGTTTTACATTTTCTATATAAATAAACTCAAAATACTTCACCCAAAATCCCAAATCAAGATAGGGAAAGATAACAAATCATCACCTGTGGTGTACCATGTACTTCAATTTTTTTTCCATTCCATTCTCAGAGGATTACAATGCTAGAAACCAGTTTTCGATACCTGTGGTGAACAAAGCACAAATAGCCCATGGTGTAATTTTGTACTTAATTCTAAGCCAACAAACAAAACCATACATACACATATATGTGTATAAATGTTGGTGAAAGAAAAACAATGACTGAAATCTCCAAGAACATTTGGACGACTGTTTTAACAACACTAATTATCTTAATATATCGTTCAGTGTAGAAAGTGAGGGATATATCGACAAGGGTATTTTTCTTATGAAATTTGCGGTACAGTAAAAAAATAATAAAATCTGGAGCATATTTACGTATTCCAAGACGTATTTCATTAACAAAACACTTCTGGAGAAACGATTGCAGGGCACATCGTTCATACCTTGTTATTTTCCGTTTTCCAAACACTATTCCCTATCTGCTGTTGGTTGCTGCCAATCAGGACGCTTCTGCAGCTCCTTTCATTCTTTGTACATCATGAACTCCAGCACTCTCTTTCTGTTCGCTCTTTCCTCACCAAAATGTGGTTTATATTTCCCACACTACTTTGCTTTGAATTTCAGTCGCGATCATTTGGCTGCAGCGTTAATCACTTCTGTGCACATACTTCTTTGTATTTTCAAATTGATCTAGCTGTATCTGCGTCTGCTTTTTATGAATAATAACAAACAAGTAATATAGTTCATCATATCTCTGAGATCGTATATAAACGTAACCAAAATATGTTTAATTTTATTAATTTAAACCACGAAAGTAGTATGAAAATTCGCCATTTGGTAAGCATAATAAGTGGCAGAGAGAAAAAAGTGAAATTAATATTTTATCCGACGTAAGAGCTATTAGGAGTGTGTCGTATGTTTTCATATAACAATTGTTAATTTCAAACTCAAATCTATACAATGGATTACCTCCGTTGTGCCAATAACAGGGATCGAGGTCATATTTTAGCGTTATAATCCCTCAAGATTACTACGAAGCCAGGTAGTTAGGACACTAACTCCGCGGGTCTCAGGTTCGAATCCAAATCACCAAATATTCTCGCCCCTCCAGCCATAGAGGCCACAGTAAATTCCGCTATTCATTGGTAAAAAAGTAGTCCAAGAGTTGACAGAGGATATCGTTAACTAGTTGCTTTCTTTCTAGTCTGTCACTTCTTAATTAGAAGCACTAGCGCAGATAGTCCTCGGGTGATTTTATGCGAAATTCAAAAGAAACCAACCAAGCTAGCTGGGGAGGGCGTGACTTAATGTGCTAAAATATAAAAGTATATGTTTACAAATAATTATTAATAATATTTTCAGATGTCTGTACGAGGTAAAAAATGTGTTTATTAACAATTATGAATTAATTATATTAATACTAGCAAAAGTAACGGGCTTATAGCCTGTTATTAGGTTGATATTAGGTTTGTATTTTGAATCCATTTTACATAAAAGTGCAATATATATAATTTTGTTACTAAGTAACATAATATAAAAGC
Organism: Carcinoscorpius rotundicauda; assembly: GCA_011833715.1. NCBI lineage: Eukaryota > Metazoa > Arthropoda > Merostomata > Xiphosura > Limulidae > Carcinoscorpius > Carcinoscorpius rotundicauda. Next base: position 18,710,693 of record CM022393.1, on the reverse strand, counting down.
CATTATTGGAACACATTGTTACCAAAACACACTAGAAGTTGTTATACAAGGAACCATTCCTTTTTATGTGGTTTTCTCTGGCTTGCCTCATTAAAAAGATGCTCACGCGCATACAAAAGTGGATAAGTAATAATACTCAGGTGTACACCCTCAAGGTCCCCTTAGTAGAGATGCAAAATTTTAGGATTCTATGATCTTCACTGTTGGAGCTTTTGTAATTACGTATTATTTTCTATGTGGTTTTTCACTAATTTGCCTCAGAAAAAGGCATGTGCATGCACGTGTGCAAAATTTAAGATTTCTGGGTTCTTTCTTCTTGGAGCTATGACAGCCATATGCAGACACGTTCTTATATTTTTCTATTATTATAGATGCATTTTCTCCCTTCATTTCTGATGGAGTTTGAGCCGTGCCATCGCTGCTACATACCTTATCTGAAGCTAAATATTTTTCTAAATAAAGTATATAGTCTCAAAATCTCCACTATTACTTTGAATTGCCATCATTTTTGCCATGTCTTGCTTGTACAATTCTTGCCACTCCTTATAGTTAGTTTCCATATGGCTGGTTGATTTATCTCCAGTATCTACAAAGTTTTCAGTCGCGCAATGTTGGCTATAATTGGACACATACTATCAGTCATCATCGAGATTGCTGATCTGATGATCGAAACTGAGTTTGGTCCTATCTTTCAAACTACAACTTAAAGATTTCTGTTGTATAAGACAGCAGAGATGTGTATATAACATGACCGAAATCGATAATGAAGTGTTTAAAAAACAAACAAATTGTGATCTTATAAGCAACGACGCGTCCAAAAGCGCAGCAACCCGATGCATAAACACATGATACGCAACACCAGTACAGTAACAATGATACGCAACACCAGTACAGTAACAATGATACGCAACACCAGTACAGTAACAATGATACGCAACACCAGTACAGTAACAAACAATATGGCAGTAATAAGTATGGTACAGTCTTGTGTCATGCCTGCCATAAACATTAAATAATATAAACTTCTTGTACGCATCTATATACGTATGCATGAAATAGATTATGAGGTTCCATTTTAACCACAGAGTGTACACAAAACAATGAGGTGTATTGCGATTACCAATGTATTGCGCAATGATGTGTTTAGTGATGTTGCTAATATTACCTAAGTTCTGTTACAATATTCACATTCATTTTTGCTGTAGGCTGGCGGAACAATATTAAATAATAATAGTCAAATAGGATACTTTTACTATGATAAACTTACATTTTACGAGATTTTTAATTATGTCAGATAGGTTTAAGTTTCCATGTGTAAATTTAAATATATAAAAATTATTGACAAGGTCTTGAAACTGATTATTAAAACAGAATAAAAGGCAAATATATTGAGATATTAAATGCATCCGGTAGAAAATGGTGAAGCAAACATCTAACCAAAGACTGATGAAGATTTTATATCGAGAAAAGTAAAACACGAATTAAAACAACATGATCTCAATGGACATACTACTGATCGAAAATCGCTGCTGAGAAGAAGTAACTAAAACAAGATGTTGAAATAGACATCAGACCATAAACAGAAGAATGAGAAAAGCTGGATAAATGTGTTTATATGGATGAATTTCAGTTCAAATTGTTTGGCAATAAAAACGATGGTTATTTTGATGAAAGAACGATATAACAATCAATGTAGAACCCCTAAAATTGGTTTAGCTGAGGAACTAATATGTGTTTAAGTTCGAATTATTTGACAACAAGCAATGGCAGTTTGTTTGATAGCAGAGATAAGAAAGGTATCAGAATCAAAGCATGACATCTAGAGTGGATTTGTGTGAAGAATTAACACGTCTTTAAGTTCGAATTGCTTCGCAACAAGCAACGACAGGTTCTTTGATGGCAGGGGATAGATCGGTATTACAATCATTGTACAAATCGTAGAGTGGATTTGAGGAGGCATTAATACATGTTCGAGGCTGCGTCTCAGCTAACGGTGATGATGATTCACCCAATTTGCTGAAACCCTAACTGCTGACAAATATTTGTAGGTTCTGATTCATCATTTTATTCTCTTAGGAATACAACTCTTCGAGCTGCGATTTTCTGATCATTGCAACAATGATGTTGTACGTTCAACAAATGTGGTCGTATCTTGAAAATAAATAAGATGTGACATCACAACCATGACTGTTCATATACAGAGTTTCGATATAACCGTTCTTAAATCGGTATTTGTTCGTGCAAAATGTTGTTGTTTTTTATTTCTTTCAAGGCTATCTGCTGTGAGAGCTATCTACTCTAGCCGTCCCTAATTTAACTGAATAAGACTACAGGGAAGGCAACTAGTCATCGCCACTCACCGCTAGCTCTTAGGTTACTTTTTTTAGCAAAGAATAGTGAGATTGACCACCACATTATAACGCCCCATTGCTGAATAGGCGAGCATATTTGGTGTGACGAGGATTCGAACCCGTGACTCTCAGATTACGAACCGAGCTTCCTAAAATGTGATTGTATATATAAAATCGGGAATAGTCAATATTCGACTTGCTGATTTGCAACAAAATTCTCTAATTGTACATTAGTAAATTGTATGCCAACAGACGTAATGATCTGTATAAATGAAAGGACTTGTGCATTTAATTATTTAACTACTTTCCACTTACTTTGAGGCCCGGCACTGCCAGGTGGTTAAGGCACTTGACTCGTAATCCGAGGGTCGCGGGTTCGAATCCCCCGTCACACCAAACATGCTCGCCCGTTGAGCCGTCGGAGCGTTATAATGTAACGATCAATCCCCTATTCGTTGGTAAAAGAGTAGCCCAAGAGTTGGCGGTGGGTGGTGATGACTGGTTGTCTTCCCTCTATTCTTACACTGCTAAATTAGGAACGGCGAGCGCAGATGGCCTTTATGTAGCTTTGCGTAAAATTCAAAAAACAATTATTTTGTGATGTTTTGTGTCACAACTGCTCGTAGTGTGTCGCTTGCTTGATTCTTTTGTTACTCGCAGTACCGTATAAACAGTTTTCTTCAACTAAATGTAATATTACATTTTTTATGGATTGCTGGTGATATACATACAACCTTACACCTTTTATGAGCCACTCATCAGTGTTTGTTGCTAGTTGATTTAATTTACCTCTAAATTAATTTAATATTATGTAAACACTCGGTTCGTCTGGCGCTAGGTAAGCGGTAAACACGAGAGCTTATAACGTTTAATATGGAGTGAACAGAGCAAACAGGTAGACCATTGTGAACTTTCGTATTTAACAACAAATAATATATTTTCTATTCAGCACGTGCTGCTTCGTTTCGTAACTATTTTCTGCAGCTGCGTGAACAGATTCCAGTTCATCATATTAATATTCTATTACTTTTCGTGTGTTTTTTTAAGCATACAATTATCAATGGAACCATACATGGATTGGTAATAGAACTTTAACTATTTTAAAATATTACTCGTTTAATGTTTAGGGATGGTCGTAGCCTAATGTTTAACGTGCAGGGATGTGACCCAAAAGATCCAAAATTCGAACCAATAACATGCCATTCATAAACTGTAGCATTACATGGATAAAAGAATGTGGAAACCCGACCTTCACACCTTTATGTGTTTGTTGAACATTTTATTCCAAAACCATGGGCATTAATATGAAGTTAATTCCCTCTTTGCTGCTATAATGGCCTCCACTTTTCTGGGAAGGCTTTACACTAGATTTTGGAAAATGGTTGCAAGGATTCATTCCTATTCAGCCACAAGAGTTTTAATGAGATCAGGCACAGATGCCGGGCGAGAAGACCTGGCTCACAGTTGGTGTTTCAATCTCAAAAGGTGTTCGATGGGGATAAGGTCAGGGGTCTCTGCAGGACAGTCAAGTTCTTCCACACCAACCTTAGCAAACCATATCTTTACGAACCTCATCTTGTGCAGAGGGTCATTGTCATGCTGAAACCAAAAAGGGCCATCCCCAAAACTGTTGCTACAAAGTTGGAAGCACACAATTTTCTAGGATGTCATTGTATGCTGTAGCATTAAGATTTATCTTCACTGAAATTAAATAGCCTAGCCAAAACCACGAAAAAAAAACACCCCCAAACCATTATTCCTCCTCCACAAAACTTTACAGTTGGCACTATACATTCAGGCAGATATCGTTCTCCTGGCATCCGCCAAACCTAGATTTGTCCGTCAGACTGTCAGATAGTGAAGCGTGATTCATCAGTCCAGAGAACGAATTTCCACTGCTTCCGAGTTAAATGGCGGTGTGTTTTACACCACTCCAGCCGACGCTTGGCATTATCCATGGTGATCTTAGGCTTGTGTACGGATGCTTAGCCAAGGAAATCCATTTCATGAAGCTCCCGACGAACAGTTCTTGTGCTGACGTTGCTTTGAGAGGCAATTTCGAACTCGGTAGTGAGTGTTGCAACTGTGGACAAATGATTTTTACGCGCCATGCACTTCAGCACTAGATGGTTTCGTTATGTGAGCTTGTGTGGCCTACCGATTCGTGGCTGAGCTGGTGTTGCTCCTAGACGTTTCCACTTCACAATAACAGCGGGGCAGAAACTTGACAAACTGACTTGTTGAAAGGTGGCATCCTATGACAGTGCTACGTTGAGTTCTTCAGCATGACCCATTCTACTGCCAATATTTGTCTAGGAAAGTTGCATGACTGTATGCTTGATTTTATGCACCCGTTAGCAATGGGTGTGGCTGAAATAGCCGAACTTACAAATTAGAAGGGGTGTCCACATACTTTTGGCCATGTAGTAAAAAAGTCTCAGACCAGATTCTCGTGAACTGCTCCGAGCTTATATTACTCACTAGTGTCTCAGAGAAAGTACTTTGAACTCGCTCCTAACTCAGAGTAAACAGTTATGTCTAAGACTATACTCTCATAACTCATATTACTCGGTCTTTTTCGGAAAGGTTCGGATCCTACCGACTGCGAAAGATTTACGCCGAGCGCGTTAAGGCGTGCACTTGTAATCCGAGGGTCGCGGGTTCGCGCCCGCGTCGCGCTAAACATGCTCGCCCTCCCAGCCGTGGGGGTGTATAATGTAACGGTCAATCCCACTATTCGTTGGTAAAAGAGTAGCCCAAGAGTTGGCGGTGGGTGGTGATGACTAGCTGCCTTCCCTCTAGTCTTACACTGCTAAATTAGGGACGGCTAGCACAGATAGCCCTCGAGTAGCTTTGTGCGAAATTCCAAACAAACAAACAAACAAACTTTTTCGGAAAGTACACTCGTGACTCAAATAACAGTATGTATTTAGTAAAGTGGAGTATACTCATAATTTACAGGTATAATTTAATTGTATTATTTTTAAGTTTTGTTGATTAGAGAGGATGGAATTCTTTAGGTTATCTACAATAGAAATATAAAACATTTACATTTGATATTGACCAACTTAACCAACTTAAAATTAAAGCTAAATGGAATTTTGTTTTTATAAGGATTTCAGCTTTTAAAACTATAACCTGAGATGTGAAAACATTAACCTGGCTTCCCCTTTACTTATGTATTATTAATTCACACTGTTTTGTATTAATTATATTAATTTTGTAAACAGAAATGGCTAAAGAAACTAAAAGTTGTTAAATTTAGATAATTTTGATAAAGTAGTTTATTTAAGATAGGAGGTGTAGGTTATTCAATAGGGTTTGGTTTGAATTTTGCGCAAAGTTACACGAGATTTATCTGCGCTAGCCGTCCCTAATTTAGCAGTGTAAGACAGCTTGTCATTATCGCCCACTGCCAACTTTTGGAAATTCGAAGCCGCAACTCTTCGATTACGAGTCGAGTGCCTTAACCACCTGGTCAGGCCGGACATTATTTAATATCGATAAATTACTTAAGAGAGGGTGAGAAGTGGTTTTATATGTAAACTGTAAGTTATATCCTGTTAAACTTGAGGATATCACAGATATTAGCAAGGAGAATGAATACATTTAGGTTTATATTTGTGGTTATAAAAAGACATGCTTCTAGTGAGAACTTATTACAGAGTACCAGACAATACCGATGGAATTAGTGAGAAACTTTGCAATGATATTACCTTTTCAACTATTTATGAAGTCATAATTAGTGGCGATTTCAATTTCAGGCGTTTATATTGGGAAATGTTAGTCAAACAATGAGGTAGCAAGGATTTGGAAACTGTTCACCAATTAAGCAAGAAACCTGCTAAAAACAATGTTTTCTTAGATTTATTATTAACTTCAAATATAGAAATGATTGATATGGTGTAAACTAGGGAACATCTGGGTGATCATTGTTCTATTAAGTTTATTGTTTTGTTGTATAGGAAGATAACGAATAATGATATTTTGGTTACAACTTTCCAAAAAGCAAATTTTTTAGAGATGCGACAAAAATTATCGGTTGCGAATTGAGCAGCTGAGCCATTTGGAAATACTGATCAGGTGAATAAAATTTTTAGAGACGAAGTTTAATTATTAAAAGTAAACATATTCCTGACAGAAAGAAAATGGAAGTAAAAAAAAAAAATCAGGCAAGCTCACAAAAAGTACAAGAGGTAAAATTAATAAAAATCATTACAAATTTACGAAATTTAAATTGATTGGTCTGATGAGTAACCTAGAAGATTACAGAGCTCAAGAAAGTCAGTAAAACAGGAAATTATGACATGAAAAACGTTGTATAAGAAAATGTAATAATTAAGAGTAATGATTTCTTTAAATATATTAAGGGTAAAGAAAATGTTTTATAGAGATCAAACCCTTAAGGCATGATAAAGAAAGGCTTGTATGATTATGAGTTATAAAAATTTGACGTTTCTTAAACTTTTACTAAACATTATTTATTTCATATCTTGAGCAGTTCGGAGATGGAAATGAGATGACTACATTAATTTTGAGCGTTTTAAGAACAAATTCGGAATTTTAAAGAATGGTAATATTCTTGGAATAGATAATAGTCCTTAAGATTTTTCGATAAGGATTGATATACGAATCATTTTCTACTATGTTTTCAAGTCCTTGAATAATGAGCAGGTACCAGAGGAACAGAAGTTAGCCAATATCACTACTATTTTCAAGCAATATGATAAAAGTTATCCAAGTAATTACAAGTTTATAATTTTTACGTCAGTTGTGGAAAACAATTTAAAAAACGCAACAAATAATGCTTTGCAAAGTCATTTAACAAAATTTAGAAATTTATTGGATAGACCGATTAAGGAAAATCCTTTCTTAAAATTCTTGTGACATTCTTTGAATAGCTTACTGTTTATGTTGATAAGGGTCAGTGTGTATCTTGAATTTAAGAAAGCATTTGACAAGGTGCTACATGAAAGGCTTGTAAAATTATTTCTATAGACGTAGAGGGTGAGTCAGCAAATTTGACAAAAAGAGTGGCTGAATGGAAGAAAGCAGAGGGTTGTTACAAATGCTGTTCAGTCAAAATGAATTAATGTCACAAGTGGCGTACTTCAGGGCTCATTCTTAGGATCCCTGCTTTTTTGATTTACATTAATAACATAGATCAAAGAATAGTCAATGAATTACCTAAATTTGCATGTGACATTAAAGTCTTGGGTGTTGCTAGCTGTGAAGAGGATGTTGTTTATTTACAAGAGGATGTAGATCATTAAGTGAATTGGGCAGATAAATAACAGATGGATTTTAATTACAATAAGTATAATTTGGATGGGAATAACCTTAACAGTATTTATAAAAGAATGGGATCTTAGTCTAATAGTCTCTAAAGCCATCTAAGCAGGGTGGTGTTGCTAATGATAGAGAAGGTAGGATTTTAGTTTGTATTTACAGAGATAATGAAAACAAATTTAAAAGAGGTTATAATTTCAATGAATAGATCATTGGTTAGACAAAATTTTGAGTTGTGTTCGGGCTCAGGGTCCTCACATTAGGAAGAACATAGAAGTGTTGGAAGAAATTCGGAGGAGGGTTACTAGAATGGTGCTTTGGATGAAAAGGTTGTCATATAAAGAGAGGCTGAAATCTCTCAAATTTTTTTCTTCAAGGAAAAAAAAAAAGAGTCGGAGGAATATGGTTGAAGTGATTAAATTTGTAAAGAGAATTGATAGTGTTAATGTGTCATCCTTTCTTCTTATTTATTAATGAGATGGTAGGGCAAGTGAACATAAATATATATTTTGACAAGACAGGAATCATCTGCAGTTGAGATAATTTTATTTTTATAACATCGTGATTGTTATTAATTTTGGACGTTGGAAGTAGTAAGTTTAAGTGACTTTAAGAGAAAGCTTGGTAAATAAATAAATTGTAAAGGTTGACTTTAAGGTTTTTAAAACTTATCTATTAAAAATTTTTGTTTAGAGTACGAGATAAATGATTAGACCAACTTGTCCAATGTTGCGTGTGTTTTTCTTATAGCAAAACCACATCAGGCTATCCGCTGAGTCCACCGAGGGGAACTGAACCCCTGATTTTAGAGTTGTAAATCTATAGACTTACCGCTGTACCAGCGGGGAACCAAATGTTATGTAAAAATTATATTGTATGTTAACAGTCGCTGTTAGCATTGTTTACATGAAATAATATAATTTATTAAATGTTCACTGATAAAAATGAACGAATGGAATTTATTTTTTGATAAAAATCATTGTACTACATCCCGAGTTTAAAATTCTCATGTTTCGAGATGAAACAAAGTTTGTTTTGTTCTTCTGCTTTTGAATGTCATTACATTGAATCAACTGTGCATGAGTTTTATTGTTATCCAATCACGCACTTAAGTTATGCATTTAAATAAGTACGACGTTAACCAGTTATGGTTCACGAATAGTAACGTGATTTGGTTGTATCGAAAGCCTGCTGATTTACAGCTTGTACCGACGACTCTATGATTGTTTTAACTGCTATTGTCTTGTTTCAAACTCAGTAATTAAAGAAAAAACAAAAAGTAAACAGCACACTCTCATTTCACTGCAGAATTTTACATGTATTAAGTTCGGTTTTGAAACTGCGAAACTTTTAACAGTGACCGTCTAAACACATGTATCAAAACACTGAAAGAGCTATTAGGTTCAAAGTGTTGTTTGAATACACGTTTATCTGGCTTTATAAACCCTTTTGCAACACACTGCACTTTCTTAAAGTAACTGTAAACAGTCTGGCAGAAGTCGGTTAGACAATTTCATAAAAGGACAAAATAAATCAACTTAACTAACATTGAGACGTGCTTCACAGAAGCTATTAAGTGAATTTAAGTATTTTGTTAAATGTGAGAACATGTACAGTAAAAGAACCGAGATATTTTAGGAAACAACACAAATAAGTTATATTTACAAGAAAATACATTTGTTTCAATTGATCATTTCATTCCGAGTATCATGTCTTAATTTTTCATTAGACTATACTTCTTAAGTTATTGTTTGTTTTTAAGCCCAGTAAATGGAAATATAACGTTAATTTTCTTTTATTATATGCACACATTGTACTTTTAAACTAAATATTCTCACCGATACTGAGTGGTGACTTTGTTCGACAACGAAAACAACTGAAGACCCGAAAAGTAATCTCGCAAACATTAACTGATAACGTTATCAACAAATAAACTAATTGACTAAAAAGTGATAGTGTAATGTGAATTTTTTTTAAATTTTGCAATGTAAATTTAGATACCTTGCCTCAAGCAGATATTAAAAATTAAAGGTTTTAGCAAGTTTAAGATATTTGCCATACATTTGGAAGATATTTGTACACTAAACAAACTTCTTTATAATATCTGCATACATTGTTTGTGTAACTTATAGCAAAGCTACATCGGGGAATCGAACTCCCGATTTTAGCGTTGTAAATTCGTATACTTACTGCTGTCCCAGAAGTTATATATATATATAACGAAATATTCACGGGTAAAAAATATAGTACGTCGAACGTCACTCCTTTTTATTTAAACGAACTTTAAGTCTCGAAAATAGTTGTTTTTTTTTGTTTTGAATTTCGCGCAAAGCTACACGAGGGCTATCTGCGCTAGCTATGCCTAATTTAGCAGTGTAAGACTAGAGAAAAGGCAGCTAGTCATTACCACCCACCGCCAACGTTTGAGCTACTCTTCTATCAATGAATAGTGGGTTGACGGTCACATTATAACGCCCCAACAACTGAAAGGAAAAAATTGTTTGATGTGACGGGGATTCGAACACGCGACTTTCAGATTGTGAGTCGAGCACAAGCACCTTAACCACCTGGCAATGCCGCACCTCTCGCAGATATGTATTTGCTGACAAACTCGCATACAAATTAGTATTTTAGGTCAAATCTGTTATAAATTATGGAGAGCCATACACAGTGAATAATGCAAAATTCAGGCTTTAGTTCTGTCTTTATCATTATTGTTCTACTCCTGGCACATAGGCCTGCAACGACAAAAAACAAGCTATTCACACAGTGGTAATTTTACAGGCTACTGGTTTTCAAAACTGTAGGCGCAAAAAAAAAAAAAGCCCTTGAAAGGTCGGCATGAAGAACATCTGTTCTTCTGGTCTTCTTTTCAAATAATACAGTAAATTCACTTTACGCCTTCCGCTCGCAACCATATGTAGGCGTGTGTTTCAATATTTTTATTGTGCTGTTTGAAAGTTACTTAAAATGTCTGTCCTTATTTTACTTTCAGTTACTTTGGTTGTGCAATATTACATAAGCCTGTATTTATCTTTGTTTGTGGTTAAGCACAGTGCCACACAATGAACTATCTGTACTATTCCAACCATGAGTTTTTGTGTTATATACCATCAGAATTACTGGTTAGCCACGAGGTGGGGTGCACAAGCTTTCAAACTTACCACTGATTCACGAGAAATCTCTGTACACATACATGCATAAAACTACAACTACAATGGCTTAGGATTTTAACGTAAAGGCGAATAAAGGGTTTTCGGAGCCTTATGAATTTCACACAAAATGGATTCCTGCAAATATAAAGACAAGTACACATTGTTCTTCCTTCCTCTATTTATATTTTATTGAATTACAAATTTTCTCCTACAGCACATTTTCCTAGTGAATTAGTAAATAAACTTGATGTGTTTGTATTGTTCAAATCGAGTGTTCGATTACTAGTACTCATCGAATGGCAGTAAAACGCAAAACATTTGCAATTAAATTAGTATATTTCAACACTACTTCAACGATATTCCAATCCGTTGAAATGAAATGCGCACGAAGTTTCAGAACAGAGAAAAACTGAGTATTATTATAATTATTTATTGTTCGTGTTCAAATTACAAAAAAAAAATATTCAATTTACAATACAACTGCTACAGTCTGTACCGTTAATATCTTTCATTTTACACAAACATTTTCACTAATTGCTGTCACATAAATTTACAAACTATCCATGATAATAATTTGCATATTCAATCATTGTACTCTTGCAAGCTCATAGGTTTGTGAGAACAAGAGTAACAGTTGTGGGGAGGTACATTACACGGCGTTAAGGCGCGAAAAGTTTCTTATTTCGTGATCATAGGTCTAATTTAAGGTCATTTTTGCTCTACATTTATTCGTTTCTAATGTGAGCGGGCCCGGCATAGCCAGGTGGATTAAGGCATTCGACTTGTAATTCGACGGTCGCGGGTTCAAATCCCCGTCACATCAAACATGCTCGTCCTTTCACCTTTTTAGGCTTTACAATATTACATTCATTCCCACTATTCGTTGGTAAAATAGCTCAAGAGTTGGCGGCGAGTGGTGATGACTAGCTGCCTTCCCTTTAGTCTTATACTACTAAATTAGGTATGGCTAGAGCAGATAGCCCACGTGTAGCATTGCACAAAATTCAAAAACAAAACAACATATAATATGAGCGCCATCTTTAAAAATCATTTTCAGTATTTTGTTAATCATTTTGAGGCATGATAAATATTAAAGTATCACTGATTATTTTGGTTTGTTTTGGTATTTCGCACAAAGCTACTCGAGGGCTATCTGTGCTAGCCGTCCCTAATTTAGCAGTGTAAGACTAGAGGGAAGGCAGCTAGTCATCACCACCCACCGCCAACTCTTGGGCTACTCTTTTACCAACGAATAGTGGGATTGACCGTCACATTATACACCCCCACGGCTGGGAGGGCGAGCATGTTTAGCGCGACGCGGGCGCGAACCCGCGATCCTCGGATTACGAGCGCACGCCTTAACGCGCTCGGCCATGCCAGGCCTGGTTATTTTGGTAAAAACCAATAACTATTGTTTGTGCTAAAGTGCTACTTTTTGTCGTTATTCGCACTGTTTACTTATTTTTATTTTGCGATGCAAGCCCAACATTTGAATAAAATACATTACTTTTATGAAAAACACTATCCATCAGCTAGAGAATAGGATGTGTATGCGTGTTTTCTTATACCAAAGCCACATCGGGCTATCTACTGACTCCACCGAGAGGAATCGAAACCCTAATTTTAGCGTTGTAGCTCAGTAAACTGTACTGGCGGGGGGACTGAAAAAAAACACAACTTGCTTAGTAGAATTCAACTTTATAATTACATAATAAAAATTAAATTACTTATGAAACTGGATAACTTACCATATTTTTCGGTGTATAAGATGCGCCTCTATTTTCAAGGCTATCTTCGGGAGCCCAGTGGATCAGCGTATGTGCCGGACTTACACGCTACAAATCCGGGTTCGATACCCGGGTGTGAAGAGCACAATAGCCCATGTGAGTTTTGCTTAATTCAAACAACACAAATCTTCGGGAAAAAAATATTTTTCACGGCTATCATTTATTTATTTGTTCAAAATCAGTATAATCTCTTATTATTCTTTAGAATATTTCAAAAGTAATGTCCATAATGTTGTGTCATACATTTACATCGAAACATTGTTCATTCATTATGAAAACTTTCAAAATCTTTCGCATCACTGAATTCGCTGAAAACACGTTCTGAAAGTTCACTTTCTCTTCTCCTCAAACAATATCATCTTTGGTACCATTATGGCACATCACATATTTTTAAATACCTTTGTTACAGTTTCCACACTTTGAGGAAGACAAAAAGGTTTGATATTTTTAAACATTAAGAAAACAAATACTGATTACTCGCCATAAACTCCTTCAAGGTATGCGAAGGGACGCAAAGAATTTTTGACCTTCGATGAATAGGACGCAGTGGGGGCGGAGTGAGACCCCTTTTTTGGGAGGAAAAAAGTGCCTCTTATACATTAAAAATACGGTATGTAATTACATAACTAATTATGTTCCTCCATATTACGTATTCGGTGGTATTCAGTGAACATTACGGGGAATATTTGCAAAACCTTATATATGCAAAAACGGCTCGTTTGGGTTGAGAAAGTATTTTACATAGAACAACGTTGTTCTATATTAACTGAAGATGTTATGAGAAAATTGTTAACGGAAATATATTGTGATAAATCGAACAACAAAAAAGGTGGAATGTCAACACTTAATATACATGTTATGTGACATATTTATATGTTACAAAGAAAATGGAGGGTAATTTACTGGTTATTTGTATGGCTTGTGGCATTTGAGATGAACTTAACTTGAACAACGTTGTTCTATGTAAAATATTTTCTCAACCCAAACGAGCCGTTTTTGCATATATATATTTCTCTACAAGTGGGTTTTCTCGACATCACTGATTTGCAAAACCTTATTTAGACCAATTGAAGGAATACAAATGTGTCATATGCAGTGTGAAGTGTATATCTAATGATAAAAGGGGCACAAGACCGACCACCTAATGCTGAAATTGGAAAAGAACTTCAAATTCCTATCAAAAATGTGACTATCAACAGTATTATTCTGAAAGCTGTGCATCTGCTGAGCGATGAAATACCGCATACACAACGCATCACTGATGTGGTTTCTGTGACTCAAACAGCACAATATCAGTTTCCACACCTGAAGATGTTATGAGAAAATTGTTAACGGAAATATATAGTGATAAATCGAACAACAAAAAAGGTGGAATGTTAACACTTAATATACATGTTATGTGACACAGTTATATGTTACAAAGAAGATGAAGGGTAATTTACTGGTCATTTGTATGGCTTGTGGCATTTGAGATGAACTTAACATGAGTAAATAGTCTTAAAGAAGACAATGCTTTTTTTATATTGCAGACACTTGTCGTCTAGGATCTGGTCCAGTTAACATGATATAAAAACCTATATCTGTCATCAGTATGTTTTAGTCTAAGTGAATGTATTTTTATCAAAGCTTTTCAACACAAATTTGATATTAAGAGCAAAGAATAACAAACACCAATTTTTTAAAGTAACTAACAAAAGTAAGCATTCAAATAAATCATAAAGTAACCTATCTGTATGAAATTATGCTTTGAAAGTTACAAACTGCTAAAACATGCAATAGTAAAACAGACTATCTTCAGCTTAACTAAAATTTAATTTGAAACCAAGATGAAAGCTTAAAAAGTGCAATAAAGTGTCCAAGAAGGATATTCATCACCCAAACTTCTACACTTGGAAACAATGATGTCAATGATATTATAACCTTTATAACCTTAAACACTTATTGGTACATGTGAAAATGTTATAAACAAAAATGATTTGTTTTTGTCAATTGAGAAAAAGCCAGTTTAAGTACAAAAAAAATCAATTCTTTAAGAGAAAGAGTCGATAATTTTCAAAATTTAGTATGGAACTGAAGGTTTCAGAAGTGGACTGCATTCAGCTAAACTTCACTGAGATTGCTTTCTGTAAATGTTACTGGAGGTCGGTTGATGCTGGTGTTTGGTCTTATAGCAATAATAAATTATGTAAATTTAAAACTGTTTCTCCATAACTTAAATGTACTGACCTATATGTTTTTGTTTTTGCACAAGCTACTCAAGGGGTATCTTTCCCAAATTTAGCAGTGTGAGACTAGAGGGAAAGCAGTTAGTTGTCACCACCCACCATTGACTCTTGGGATACTCTTTTACTAATGAATAGTGGAATTGATCATAACTTTATAATGCCCCCACAACTGACAGGGTGAGCATGTTTGGTGCAACAGGGATTTGGATCTGTGACCTTCAGATTACGAGTCAAATGCGTTAACGTTCCTGCTCATGCTGGGACCAGTAAGAAGTAATCACAGGCACTTGCATATACAAAAATGTGAGGGTTACTTATATTGCCATATAGATTCATCAAATCAATTTAAAAAAAAAAAGTTTGAAAAAATAATTCTTTATAAAAGATGAAAGAAAAAGTGTGCATTTCAAATTAATTAATTTTGGTCCAATATTCCTTGATAATACAACTATTTTATATTGATTGATAAATACCCAATTTTTTTTTAAATAAAAAAGGATGTAATATTACACAGGTGAGATTAATCTTCAATCAAGACCCCACTAGAATGTGGTTCTTTTGCAAGTTATACATAATCCATGTTTTCCAATGTATAGTGCATATCTACTACTTTTTCAAAAAATCTTAAAAAGAAAGAAAAAGTTTTATATTTATGGAGAAATTATTAAGGATATCTGTTGCTAACCCTAATTTTGAAATATTAACCAGATGGAAGGCTAACAGTGAGCATCACTGTACCTCCAAACTATGTTGATGTACCCCACTTAAATATGGGAAATGTTTTGTTGCATGACACAGATTCAAACCTGATTCACCATATCCAAAGTTCAGAGCTGTACCTTGTAAACCCATAACCCAATGAAAGAGACAAGGGTAACATGTTTGAACTCCACTTGTAAAGTGTACCAGGACAAAATGTCTCATTAACTCCTCCAGTATATACCAAATATTTTGAACATTTATTCTTAATATGTATTTAAATAAAAGTTAAATATTTGAATGATATATATCAACACACATAACCTAATGTAAACAACAAATACATGTCGAGCTTGGAAAAGTGTTTCCATGTAGTTACACGAATCTTCACCAGATGAAGTTCTGATGGCATCTAATTAAAATTTGCACAAATCTTCCTAAATATGTCACTTTTCATCCCTGATGACCTAGCAATTTGTCCACAAAAATCTCCTAATCACCCTACTTCACTTGCTATTGCTAATCTCATCATTTCAGTTACATTCTTTACTTTACTAACAAAATATATTTAAAATCAGAAGTAGCGCTAGGCACTGAAACAATAGAGCCTATGCTGGAATTCTATTTGATAGTGTTCCAAATCCTGAATTGATGTCTTATAAAATTAGAACAGCAAACCATGATCAAGATTATAATATACCTTCCTGCACCTATGAAAGTGAGTCCTAAATCTCTAGTAATGTATTTCTTTAAATATTTGTTTTTTACACAATAACAGAAAGCAACATCACTAATAAAACCACTAAAATGTTCTTGAATGACCCTGTCTTCAGCATATCAAGAATTAGATTCTCAGAAGTTATTAAATTTACAACTTGGATGGCAAAAATTGTAAGTTCCTTAGAAGTAAGAAGCATATAAATAAACTGTTTTGCCAGACTGACCTGACAACTTCAAATGAATAATGTCTGTTTGAAAAGAAAAAAACACGAGTTCTAATTTAGACTGACAAAAGAGCAACACTGATACAAGTGACATTTCAACATCAATAACATTAAAATTAAACAATAAAATAAATAATACTACCCATGTTAACAAAAACTTGAAAGGAAATTCAAATTTATTTTACAATAAAGTATGTTTTACTGTTTTGTTGTTGTTGTTTGTTTGTTTTTTAATTTTGCGCAAGGCTACTCAAGAGCTATCTGTGCTAACTGTCCCTAATTTCGCAGTGTAAGACTATAGATTCTCAGAAGTTATTAAATTTACAACTTGGATGGCAAAAATTGTAAGTTCCTTAGAAGTAAGAAGCATATAAATACACTGTTTTGCCAGACTGACCTGACAACTTCAAATGAATAATGTCTGTTTGAAAAGCTAGTCATAACCACCCACCGCCAACTCTTGAGCTACTCTTTTACCAATGAATAGTGGGATTGACCGTCATATTATAACGCCCCCACAGCTGAAAAGGCGAGCATGTTTGGCACAATGGGAATGCGAACCCGTGACCTTCAGATTACGAATCGCACGTCTTAACATGCTTGGCCTCACTTTGTTGTAAAAAAGCTATTAAACAAAACCAA
Organism: Carcinoscorpius rotundicauda; assembly: GCA_011833715.1. Taxonomy (NCBI): domain Eukaryota; kingdom Metazoa; phylum Arthropoda; class Merostomata; order Xiphosura; family Limulidae; genus Carcinoscorpius; species Carcinoscorpius rotundicauda. The sequence goes on along the minus strand of CM022393.1, from coordinate 18,693,601 downwards.
ATGTTCAACATGGATATCAACATCACAGACCATTATTAAACTGATTAAAAATATTAATAGGAATTGTTTCTAACACCAAATGTTGGAGTTAGACCCACTTCCAAAAAGATACATAGACGTGCCTGGGTATTTGTTGATTTTAAAATTTATAGATCTGATTACTAAAAGCTCCTTGGTCTTTCTAATAGTACTACTACTTTGTAATTAATATTTGGGCTGGTCTCATTAAATAAACATTACTACAGGCTTTAGAATGTTCACAAACTAGTGACGTTTGTATTCACTAATCCTTCTATGTAGGTTTCTATAAGTTACTCCGACATATATGTTAAAAGTGTGATTAAATCTATTGGATAAATTACCTTCTTTGTGTTATAATTATATATTAAATAATGGACTACCTAACTGTTGTTTTTAATTAGTTTTATCACAAACATTATGTTGTTATCAGTTGTATTTTCTTGACAATGTCATTCCAAATTATTTGGTGATACCTGGAAAGTGATGTAGCATACAAAACATCATGATTACAATCATGCTTAACTATTGACTTTCTTATCTATTCTATCTAAGATATATTTTACCAATTTTAGGGAAGCATTCTCCAAAATGCTGTTTTTAATTTAAAAGTTTACTTGTAGCATTGCAGTTGGTTCTTTTGTTACCATAAAGTTTTAATAATACTCAGTTTTTGTTTGTAATCATGTGCTGTTGACCAAACAATAAACAGATTAGTGTTTGGTTTTGGTTAACAAAACATTAATAAATAAAATATAATTACTATTCTCTTCTTCTTTTGTAAATTAAATTGTAGCAAACACAGGAAAGTGGGAGTAACTAATAACCTGAACTACATTATTAACTTGATTTTATTACAGGGGATATTTACTGAGAAACACCTTATCACGAGATATTAAAATGAACTTAACTTGTATATGTGTCAGCAAAGTATTTTGTTCCTACAAGAAAAGCATTACAGATAAAAAAAATAAATAAAAGAAGTTTTGCAAAATTATATGCTTCCAGCTTCATAAGTAAATATATCAACTTGGAAGTTGAATGTCTTATAATTATCATTAAATTTTTAATACAAACTCAAAATGAGTAATCAATTATCACCAGAAACACCAGTAACCAAATTATTTAAAAAATGGTAGATATTTTGATCCACTATGTTGAGCTTCATACAGTCCATAGTATGAAGTTTTTCTTCATTTCTCAGGAATTTTAGAAATAATAACAAGAGACAGTTTTTTGCTTGTCAACTTTCTCCCTTTCAGTATTTATTTTTCAAAGTTTATTTTATTTGCTATTGTTACCTTCTATAATATCTTCCATCATCTAAATGGATACTCTTTTCTACAATATAGCAGCTCATAGAATGGCTCAGTGTTTTATTTCAAATACAAACTTTTAGCTCATAGCTCCATCATCTGTTCACTAATTTGAGATCTAATTAATTTTGGACACATGAAGTCAAACCCTTGACTGATGTATTATACCATGTCAAAGGTCACATAGAATAATTTACTCTAATGCTGCCTTAAAGAATTAGAATTTGAGTGCAGGGTGGTAGAGATCTTAATAAGTAATAAAATCAACTTTGGTACATGTGTTCCTTGCTTGGTATTGCTTGTGCACAAAAATACACCTAACAAAAAGAGTCTCATACATTAATTCATTTTAATCTTGCCTAAAAGAATTCCAAGTGCTGCAGTTACTGAGGATTCCTATTGTTAAAGTGTCTTTTAATACAAAACAGAACTTCATAAAGTTTGACTGGCTCATACTTATTTAAAATTAATTTCCATATTGTGAAAACATTAATTATTTGATTTACAAATAATTTTTGTTGTAATTAATTTCAGTATTAAAAGTTTGAAAAATTAATTATAATAAATTATAAACGTTTTCATTAGGTTTCCCACCTTATACAAAACTCAATGTAATTAACTACAAATGTCTATGCTGTTGACACATCACATCAAAAACGTAGTTCACAGAACACTAACAGTCAATGATGGTACTTCAAATGATTTGCTTGTTTAAATTTCAGCACAGAGTTACGTAACTAGCTAACGGTTCTCTGACCACCATTGGTATTTAAACCCAGTTTCTTGCACAAAGTGTGCAGACATACCATTATACCACTGGGGGGGGGCACACTTTTGATGAATAAACGTGGAATGTGAATCCTTAGAGTGCATAAGTGATATATAGCAATTTCATCGGCAAGTTATGAACAAGACTAAAGGAAGCTTTCTGGTCACTTTTGTGGTTTTCAACATGGGACAATATGCTGATAAAATATATTCAAAGAGAGTGACCAGCAAAATCCATGTTTCTGCAAATGACTACCAATAAAAAAAATATATTTTTAAACTTCTAAGGTAATTGCCCAACTGCTTTAACATCTACTAAAGTGATCCTTTTTTATATTCAACATCTACTAGAGTGATCCTTTCCTATAAACAACATCTACTAGAGTGATCCTTTCCTATAAACAACATCTACTAGAGTGATCCTTTCCGATAAACAACATCTACTAGAGTGATCCTTTCCGATAAACAACATCTACTAGAGTGATCCTTTCCGATAAACAACATCTACTAGAGTGATCCTTTCCGATAAACAACATCTACTAGAGTGATCCTTTCCGATAAACAACATCTACTAAAGTGATCCTTTCCTATAAACAACATCTACTAAAGTGATCCTTTCTTATATACAACATCTACCTAAAGTGATCCTTTCTTATATACAACATGTACTCAAGTGATCCTTTCCTATAAACAATTTTAACAGATATAACAGAAAAAAAACAACACCAGTTACGAATTGGCTTACAATGTAAAATGTGCTGTGCTGAGAAACATTTTCATTTCTATTGTTTGTTATTTTTCTATACAGATGGACTAAGAAAAAGCAGAAATTCAATTTAAAACACATGATGAAATACTTTTATTGTTAGCTTGTTATGATGACTAAATCTATTATACATATAATACAACAATTACACCAAATAATTTATCTTGAAACACCTCTTCAAATACTCATCACCTTATGTTTTACATTTCTCTATTTTAACCTTTGTTAGTTGTGTATAAAGCCAAAAAACTCAGGTTCCAATCTTCAATTTTGTTCTCAAAGCTCTATGCAGTACCTAACAAGATCACATCCCACTGCCAAGTTGCTGTTATTTATATGATTCAGAATCAATCATGAAAACAAGATAGCATGAATAACCAAACAAATAAAGCTTCTTTAAAACACTACATTTTGTGACAATAAGTGTATCATGAAAAGTGGTAGGGAGAATAAATCCATATACTAATTCTGAGATACTTTATTTAGCAAGTTCCAGACTTTAATAGCACACACATTAGTTTTTAATACACAAGATGATTTATAACGTATCTTGAGTAATTTATAAGCAAATCATGCAATATGCAGACAACATATTCTATTTAGATAAGTAATTACAGTAAGTGTACTTTACTAGTTTTGGAAAATGATACGAGACACACCATTACAGTAACTGTAATTATTTTTCACATTTATTTTATCAATCATATTGGATATCGTATCATATAACATCTCCCTAGAAACTACCCATACTTCTGCCATAATGCATCTTTTGATTGAAGAACTGTACTTGTCTAATGGTAATAGACCCAAACTTGCAGAAAAACAAACAAACCACAAAAAAATTGAATAATATAGATGATTACACACATTGTAAAAATGAAGTACTGATATAGAGTTTGTAATTATACACTGTCTTACTACACATGGTAATATTAAGCTAATACTAATGTAATAATATTGCACGTCAGTGGCACAATGGTATGTCTGTAAACTAACACTGCTAGGAAACCTGGTTTCGATACTTGTGGTGGTTATAGCACAGTTAGTCCACTGTGCAGCTTTGTGTTTAATTCCAAATAAACAAAAAAATCTAATAATAATATACTGTTTTAGTATTTAAAATCATTGTACTACTGATTTTCTTTTGTATACTGAATGGAAAACATTGCTCATCCCTCTGGGTAATTCTTCTATTTTCTTTTCTATAAAGTAGCTTCACATTTATTCACTAAATGGTGCTAATGGTCATGACTTACACATACATAACTACCCAAATCTAGTTACTAATTTCTTGTTCATTTTTTACTTTACTTATTTACTACAACGTAATTTCTAACTAGTTTCAATCTCACATTTTGTTTATAACTTCCTTAAAACAGTCATTCTAAGATTTGATTGAGGTATGTCAACAATACATTTGTAACCTGGTCAAAAACAACAAAGCATTACAGAATTTATAAAACTTTTTGAAATACTATCCCAAGGTACAATTACCAATGAAAATAAACACCTATTCCTAGATATGACAGCTACTATGACCAATAACTTGGAAACCAGAAGCTCAAAGTGAACCAAGAGAAACTACAAACAACATCAATATTGTAAAGAATGGCATACTTTTCAGAATGAAAAAGGATTTGCATTGCTAAAAAACTGGAAGAAAGCCATGATAACCTTCCTTAACAAGAGATATATGGAACACTTGGTAAAAAGAAAATACAAACACTCAGAATAAGCTGGAAGAAAATTACAGATACACAGCTATATTCCCAATTTCAAGTCTCCTTGAAACATATTAATAGGTCTACAAAATATTCTAGCAATGACAGTAACAACTAAGTTAGTAAAAGTGTGTTTTCATTTAGCAAAGCCACCTTCAGCATGCTGCTGAGTCCACCAAAGAAAATCAAACCCCTGATTTTAGCATTGTAAACCCACAGACTTACTGCTGTACTAGCAGGTATCTAGTAAAAAAGAAAGACAGTTATATAAATAAAATAAGATTTTGAAACAAGCTATTAAATAAAATTCTAAATTGAAATCCTTTACTCAATAAAGCACATTATCATTTGCAGCACTCTCAGAATACTTTATCTTTTTCCATCTTAAGTCTGACAACAGTTATAAAGCTTTAAATAATGTCTTATAAAGGCTGTGGTTTGAATGTGGCTAAACCATCCTTTGGAATGTAAAAAAAAACTATGTATTTATGAACATACTATTTCAACTTATCATTAGGACAACAAGTGAACTTGCATCTGACTAGATGTTGATCACACATCCTAAAATGTCAGCTTGCCAACAAAGCAAAGATTCAAACTCTGTTTCTGCTAAGATGATTCTCATATTATTGCATACATTAATATTTGTTTTTGTTTTCTTATACAATTTCATTACACAATTTTTTGAAGGTTTACTCAAAACAAATGCTGCAATTTTACCTAACAAAGAACTTTTCAATGACATGGATATTTTATGGGTCAATAAATCCTTTATATTTGAATACTGTTTTCAGCCTGTAAGTTTTCTTGTTATGTGACCCATACCCTAGTTTACATTATATTCAAAATGGTAATTATTCAGAATCATTTCATCTGTTGCAAAGAAAAGTGTTGTGTAGGAGTCATCACATGGTATGATGGTTACATTAAAAATTAACCAGTTCATGAAGAATTTTACTCAGATTAGACACAAAAGAATAACTACCAAGAACACTAAATTAAGACAAAATAATAACATACATTACAGTATTACATTTATAGTTGTGATTATTCCTTACATGTAGAAGATTGTCTCTAGAAATGTTTAGAAAAGTATTCTTGAAATACCACTAGCTACATCCATCACATAAATAACAGGTGATTAATCAGATATAAGCCAGTAAGCCATCCTTAATGGTAAATATTTAATCATTCAGTGTACGGTATCTGTGCCACTTATTCTAATATACTGCTGTTTTTTTGTTTTGGAGTTACATTTCTTCCTTTTCTTTTTAATAACAATTTATAGGAAATAACAGATGAAAACTTTAGCCAGAAACACTGTTAATTATCTTCTAAATGTTTACAGTGAAGTTTGTATAAGAAGAATTTTAATGTCTTCATGTTCTTTATCTTATCAACAATTTGTGCCAAACTAGTCTTGGGTTTATTTCATGCTAACAATATCATTCCAACATGAAATATGTTCACTTACAGATGGATACACATAGTTCAAAATCTATTACTGATCAATATTACTAAAACAGTACATTTTATACAGACTTGTTTTGTGTAAAACTAAGAAAAACTCAGTGGCATGGCTTGCCATCAATAAACAGTGGATATGGATGCGACGGAGTTAGACTTAAGAACTTTGCCAGGAATGTGCAATAAAAGTCACCAATTTTCCAAAATGTCTGGTACTGGAAAATGTTATAATGAAATTCCACGATTTCTTATTCAGGAATTTCATGATCTGTACAATCACTAAAAACTTAATCCCTTTATTGAAAATATAAAAAAAAAATATATCCAGTGCTTAAACTCACAAACTGGGGTATTATTGTAACTAAATACTATCAAATTGGGGTATTACTGTAACTAAATACTATCAAACTGGGGTATTACTGTAACTAAATACTATCAAACTGGGGTATTACTGTAACTAAATACTATCAAATTGGGGTATTACTGTAACTAAATACTATCAAATTGGGGTATTACTGTAACTAAATACTATCAAATTGGGGTATTACTGTAACTAAATACTATCAAACTGGGGTATTACTGTAACTAAATACTATCAAATTGGGGTATTACTGTAACTAAATACTATCAAATTGGGGTATTACTGTAACTAAATACTATCAAATTGGGGTATTACTGTAACTAAATACTATCAAATTGGGGTATTACTGTAACTAAATACTATCAAATTGGGGTATTACTGTAACTAAATACTATCAAATTTAGTAGAGATAATCAGCTTCTGCATGTTGCATTTCTCCTTGGGAAGAAAAGTTAACTCATCCTAATTTATTTCTATACTTAAAAAAGCAAAACACTTGCATGACAAATAGATGTGCATAGAATTTTTTAGAACTACAAACAATGAATGGATTTGTCCATTGTTAATCACCAAGTTATACAAAGGGTTATTTGTGCTGTACCTACCACAGGTGTCAAAACCTGGTTTTTAATGTTACACGCCTTCAGACTAACTACTGAGCCATCACAGGTGGAGGTTCCTTACATTTCAATATATTTACATGTACATCACATCAGCATAAATGTTACATAAAATCATAACTAAAATATCAAACACTTACTCTTAGAATCATGGGAGAACTTGAAAAAGAAAAATAGTAGAAAGTGGAAAAAATATGTATCAGCTTTTTTGGAAAAAGCATGAAGGTTTGCATCTTAAAGAAACAAAATGTTATATTAAACCTGTTACTTTTATTTTAAAAGTAAAAACCTAAAAGACATGAAAAAACATTAAAATAACCAAACTCCACATTCACATAATATTTTATCTTGTATACATGACCTATCCTTTCAACAGAAACAAGGAAGAAATACACACACCCACTAGAAACTGATATCTGATGGTGTACAAAAAAGTCCAATTTGTGTTATTTTTGCTTTTATCTTCCTTATATATACTGAATTTCACTTAAATTATATCGCAATGCAAAGAGTTTGTTTATTTCAAGCCTTTTTAAAAGCAAAAAAGTCAGTGCTGTATATGGTACTACCTAGTTTATGTTTGTGTATTGTAATGAATAAATAATATTACCAGTCATTATATGAACTGTTTGAAAAATATAAATATGGCAAAATATATCATTTACTCAAAATGTTTTAGCAGGTTAAGGTTACAGACCTATTATACTCATGTATTAAAATACACAAAATATTTTAAAAATAAATAAAAAGTTAAGAAATATCAGGCTTGACACATTAAATACTTTTTTTTTTTACTGTTTGAATTTGAAAACTGGTTATATTGAAGTTTTTAAGTTGAAGTAAAATTCTAACATGGTTTCTAAAAGTATAGGGCTGAGGTGATTTTGAGACCCAATGATTTATTTTAAAAATTCTCAGCTAATGTAAAGGTATCTACGATAATTAAAACAAGTTTTGATTGCTATCAAAAGTAACAAAACATTAGGTCACATAGGAAACATCACATTACAACCAGCACATAACTGAAGTTTATCACACATACAAATTTTAGAGATAAGTCATAATATCAAAGTACTCGAATGATCTTAATTAGTGGTATATCTTATAAGTAGCACTTTTATATATAAAACAGTAATAAAGGATATTTATAAAGTTAACAAGTTGGTGTATAAAAGGATACTAAAACAAATTATTATAGAGACTGCAATCACAACACAGGATCAGTATTGGTCCATTTCTTGTCTTCTATACTCAATTAAAGAATCTTGATCTCAAAGTCCACTGTACTACCAAAACTGTTCATCTTTCACACTGAAAGACAACAGATAAACTAAGGCCTAGATTTGCATTAGGAATTTTGTTTTCAACTTTAGAGCTTAGCGTTAAACCGTAACTCCAGACAAATGAAGTCAAAACATTTCCACTTTAACACATACAATAATTTCATCACTTTTTAGAATTTTTTTCTTTATCATAAAATTTGCTTTTATTTTACTTTTATATATTTATTTACAAATGCTCACACATTAAAAGACTTTACAGATGTTTCACCCTACTGAATACTCAAGTATCAAATCACTCATAAAAAACCAAAAAGAAACAAGAATAGCTCCCTGAAATGCCTGTAAAAAAATAAAATATAATAAACAAAACTTCTACAAAGATTGAAAAAAGATAGTATTCATCACTTAAATATGTAATACTTTTTTAAAATGAGTGCAATCATGAAGAAATAAGCAGGTCCATTCTTTGATTTTTTTAAAATGTGTTAACAATAACAAGTGTATACATTAGTTCAAGTTTTGCAGTAAATGTATAAATATAATTGTTCTTTATAAACAATCTGATTAAAAATTACTTTTCTACTGCACCTCTTTTTCAAGTATCTAAACTATTTATCATCTGAAAATTTGAAATCTGATTAATGCAGTATTAATTATTAAAACTTTTAATGATAAATCTTTCCCCTCGATCTTTCCGGGAAATACAAATTATTTTTTCACTTAGCAACATTATGTAAGAGACAAAAGGCATAACCAAAATTCCATTGAAATGAACTATTATAAGCATATCTTTTGTTTGTTTGTTTTGGAAATTCGCACAAAGCTACTCAAGGGTTATCTGTGCTAGCCATCCCTAATTTTGCAGTGTAAGACTAGAGGGAAGGCAGCTAGTCATCACCACCCACCGCCAACTCTTGGGCTACTCTTTTATCAACAAATAGTGGGATTGACCGTCACATTATACACCCCCACGGCTGGGAGGGCGAGCATGTTTAGCGCGACGCGGGCGCGAACCCGAGACCCTCGGATTACAAGTGCACGCCTTAACGCGCTCGGCCATGCAAGGCCATAAGCATATCTAATTACAGATTCCATGGCAGAAAATATGTATTTTGATAGGTATGTGAGGTATCCAATCAGATCCAAAAATCCAGAAGCCTAAAAGTGAGATGCACGGTTCTATATGGTATGATCCAAGAATTATTTTGTGATGCTTTGTTGTTGTTTTTAATCTTAACAGTTATTGAGATGTTTCTGTTCTACCAAAGTGAGCCATTTGTACACTACTGTTTTGCTATTTTGCCATATTTAAGTAATTTATCATCCTTGTAATAAATAAATTTTACAATCTCCATTTGTTACAAGAACTTGGAATTTTCTTCACCTTCTGCTCCCATCCTATCTAAGAGCTATCTGTCAGATACATCCATAAGTTTTCCATTCCTATGTGCAAATACACTTTACTCTAGGTGCTTAACAGCATCTCTTCTGCCGAAGCTCCTCAGACCTCTCTTGCAGCTAACATTTTGAGAAACCGGTGGGTCATTGCAAACACATCTGCACCTGCTACACTTATAAGACATCGGAAATTTTGCTACTTAACACTTTCAGGCTAACTTTGAATTTGACCTCACTTCCAACTTGACAAGAACAAACACTCAGATTCTGGCTCACTAGTTCCTCACAGATAATAGAGTTTAGAAATGGTGATAATTCCTTATCTAATGTACTAGAACAGTGTCATAATCATTGTTTGAATTAGGGTAAAAAATCATTCAACTCTACCAATAAAAACCAATCATAATTTCTTTCAATGTTATCTAACTAAGCTGGTAAATACCTCTGGATTCTTCATAAAATAATTCATATTCCTGTAGATTTACCAAAAAAATACAAAGTGTCAGGTATTGTTTGTATAAAGCATCCTACCATATCTGCTGTTACCGAGTCAGAATCTGCTTGTCAAAACACCATGACAGGTATTTAGTTTTTATGAGAAAGATCTTGCAATTTTCTACACCAAAGTGTTCAGGGATGTTATTATCTACCTTTACCCCCACTCATGTAAGAAATGGATTTTGATTAGGTCATTGGGTTAAAAGTAACTTTAGAGAGAGATAATTAGTATTTACTGGCAGAAAAACTTGATGAATATTCAGTGCACTGCAAGACAGACTATAGGCCAAGGTCAGTGACAACTGCCATGATGAACATGTTAAAGAGAAGCAAAACAATAGTGTTTGACAAGATTTAGAGGATCATCTAATAGCTGGGATCACTATTTCCAATTCCATGACTGGAATCAAATAGTTCAAGAGTGCCAGTAAGTTTGAGGTGGGTGAAATTGGGGGTCCCCAAGAAAACACTTTCATAGGACCGGCACTGAATAATCTTCCTATTCTACATCCAGAGCTGAATATAAAACAGACATAAATGGGTTAAAATAACTTAGATGTGGTATTGAGTTTCTTTTATGGTTTAGTATTCACTGTGTGTGGACATTGTTTTGCATGATGTGAAGGGTGGCAGTCAAGAGTTTTCTTTTTTGTGCTTTATTATAATATTTGAATGTCACGTATGTTAGTCAATCATTTATTGACTGTATATTGCATGGTTTGTATAAGTAACTGATTGGGGTAAATTTTTGGAAGTCTTAAGGTTAGTTTATGAACTTCGTTCTGTTATAATTGTAACTTGCATTTAATTCTGCTGGACATGTTAAAGATAATTTGGGACCCAAACTCAATTAGGGAATGTACGTAGACTGAGCAGATTTTTTATTATTGTTTGTATTTGTAAGAATTGTTTCTTCCTGCAGTTAGCCTTAAGTGTGCAACACGTTTGTTGATAAACTTGCGTATGTCCATGAAATGTTCAACCCACATAAAATGGCCATCAAAGGTTACATCTATAAACTTTGCTATAAGGCATATTTTATTTATGTATCATTTAATTTAACTGTTTTAACATTTGTTAAGGATATGTTAGTGTACTAAGAATTACTCTTCAATTGTTACACCAGTTAACTACAGCATTAAGGCATTTTTGAATTTTAATAGCTGCTATTAGGGGGTTTCACAAAATGCTCCAAATAGAAATATTATTAGCCTATTGTGAGAAACATGTACACATTAGGTTCAGAAAGGGAATGTTAACAAAAAGAATATAAAGTGGTGAGAAAACGGAACCTTGTGCAAGCTGCTGTAACGTTAAAGATTTTGAGATTGCTTTATTAACTTTGACGGAGGCTGTTCAATCACTAAGAAAATTAGATGTCCATCTTAGGATTATGTCAATTACTTTCATATTAAACAAACAATCTCAGGGCATTGTGCCAAACAGATCCAAAGGGTAACATTACGTCTAAGGAACACACCTATAGTAGCAGGAATGTCCTGTGCGTTAGCTTGTAAAGTGAAAGAAATAAGAAAATGGTTGCCAGATGCATCAAGGTGTACAGAGAAGTTCCAGAAGTAAGTTACAATAGAGTCAGGGATTATAAAAAGGTCTAAAATATTGTTTGTGTTAGTGGCTACATGTTGAGCAGTTAGCACTAATGATGTGCATACTGTTTTCCAGTAAAGTGTGGAAGGCTAATTCCCAGGCAGCAGTGCAATAGCTGTGGAAACTGGTATGAGGGAAGGGGGCATTGAAATTTTCAACTATGATAGGTCTACGTTGCATAGGTAGACAGGTATAGAGAAAGTTTGTGTGTAAGGGTTTGCTTGGCAAACAATAAAACAGCTGAAAGTGAAATGGACTGTCTACTGTTAAGCTAGATACAGCATAAAATGCTTTTGTTCAGTTTTGAGAAAGTATCTGTTTCAATGCTTATACAAAAGAAGAGATTTTTTGAAATAAATTTCTAAACATCTTGTTTCATCTATTTTAGGGCACAAAAAAAAAAAGATTTAAAGTCTAGGAAGTTTTGTTGATGTTCTTTTGTCTGCAATTTCTGAAGTTGTGATATAAGCATTCATATTTCTGTTTAGTTCAAAAATTTAATGTTTCTTGGTATTTATAACACGTTAACAATTGATATGTAAAATGTTCAATGTGTTTCTGATGATTTTTCATTCCACTTACAGGCTTCAAAGGGAAATATAAGGTGGTATGGCTTGAGGTTAGGAATTGGAAAGTAATGTCTAGCTGTTAATGTGTTCTTCCATCGGGGTGGTGGGCCAAGGTGGAACTGTACACAGTTCAGTGAGAAAGTCTAATGAATTGACAGTGAAGTAACCAAGTTAACATGCAAGTGACTAGAGATCTTGCATTTCATTTGTTGTGTTGGTATCTTGTCTGTGTAGTTGTACTGTTTAATGTGGCTGTGAAAATGAATGGAGGAGGTGTTGGAAGTTTGTGAAGTGTACCTTGTTTTGCTGTTAGTGATAGAGAAAGGATTATCCTGTGTCTGTGAGGTGGTGTTGATTGCAACAGTACTCTGTTTTGGTAATTGGAGTGTATCCATATGTGTATGGTGGGTTGAATGTCAATGTAGGTATTGTCGTTTGTACTAGACTGAGGTTTAATCTGTTTTGGATGGCTTGATATTTGAGACATGCTATTTAAATGCAGCTTGGGATCTTTGATAATTAGAGCATATAGCATGTCCATGGGCAATGTTCAACTTTGTGTGGGCTGGAATACCTAACTTATTTCAGGTTGAAGTGAAGCTGGGTTTAGAGTTCCTAAATCTTTGGCATTTGAAGCATTGTAATGCCAACTTGGGTGAGGGTTTGGCAGTTTCTGTTCTTTATTTTGTGTACAACAGTGTGAGTCATCATTAATTAGAGTCATAACATTTTTGTCTTCAAAGGACTTATTAGGAGTATTTTTTCTTTACTTTAAATGAAGTGATTCTCTCTACTTGTTCAGAAAGTATGCCATGCCTAATGCTTCTAGTTGGTTATGGATTTATGTATCTTCAATGTTATGTGGTACTCCTCTGATTATACGTATTTGGAGCTGATAGGTACTTGTGGAAGTAAAGATTGATATGTTGCCAACTAATGCAGTGGCTGGTCAGTATGCTATATCCTTGGGTTCAGAGCATTTGAAAACAAAGCCAACCATGAGTAGCCTTCTGATTTCTTTGAGTTTAATGTTGGAGAACAATTCCCAAAACTCATTGGTGATTTGTGTCTGTCTGAAGGTATCAGGAACACTTTTGATAATAAGTGCAAAAATGTGTATGGTGTTAGTAATTTTGGGCATTTTATTAGTTTTAGGTGTTGTGATATTGTTTTCAGCATAAAGTGTTGTTGTTGTTTTGTGTTGGCACAGGTGATTTACTCACTAGTTTTTCTTTTTTCTTGGTCTTCTCTTTATGGTGGTAAAACTATCACTGTCAGTGATAGTATTTGACTTGGAGGAGGACAAAACCAATGAGTAGCTTCAGTCTGTCTCTAAATCAGATGGGACTGAGTTGGGCAATGAACAATCTGTGTCTGCATCTTTTTTCCACAATGGTTAGTAGGAATTGGATCCCCTTGGAAACTAACGACAGCATCAGTTGAACAAGTTGTGACCCTTTTAGTGGATCCACTAGTAGCAGGATCATCCTTCACAGTCCTGATAAAGACAAGGAAATCTTTCTCTGAAAAAAAAAACACAAAGATCATAAAAGTTATTTATTAGTTAAGATGCAGATGTCCAATCTCATCCAAGTCATGACTGGTTATTATCAAGTCATATATTTCCTCATTCTATTTAATCCATAATCATTGTATTCTGTATGAATGTTGACATCCTGGTAATAAAAAGGTATGAAAAAGACTTATCATACAAACGTAAATATAATATGCATGTACCTTCAAACAAGTTATTTAATAAAGATCACGCGTGCATGTGTCAAAAACCTTTTTCAGAACAAAGGTACAAAAATTTTACAAAACATAAACGAGGTTACAGACATTTATATAAACTAACAGAATAATATCCACTGATGAACAAACAAGCTGGATTTTAGCCTAATGACACAGTACAATTCAGCCAATAACAATTATTTGTATCTGAAATAATCACATGCATCCTGTATTGACAAGAACATAAGTTATAGAATTAAACTGTTTGGAATTTAAATTTTTTCTAGATCCTCCCAGTTATGAACTGAACAATATTTATTTACATTATTCTTTTACACAAAACAGTGTATCATCTTGTAATGAAATTCGAGAGTAAATAGTACTATTCAAGTAAAAATATTTCTAGTGGTAATTATGGTTTTGTTTCCAAATGAGCAGGCTAATATAAATAAAACAGCTTGAGATTTAAATAGAATACAGATATATAAACTAATTAAAATTAAATATGACACACATCAAGTAGGTTTCACGAGAGAACAAGTTTAGCTTGTCTAGACAGAAGTCTCATAAGAAACCAATAAGACTGCCAATTATCTAAATTTTTTATTGTATTCCACAATGTAATTGATGCTCATTGTTACACAACTTTCTACTATGTTTATTTCTCTTGAAGGTAAGAGGTTAATCAATCATTACTAAACATTACCAAGAAATAAGTACCACAAAAATCAAAATGTGCTTTAAAGCACTTGGTTTAAAATGGGATTATCATTTCTACATCATACGTTTATCTGTAAAACATACTGCCAGATTTTTAACCTAGGACAGCAGTGAAGAATAACAGAACTGCTTTAAACTCTACCTTTTATTTATGTTCAAATATGTTTGTTACAGTGGTCTTTGATGAAACCTTAATTACAAGACAATCCACGATTATCTTTCTTACTTTAAAATTTAATTATTAAATAACTAAGGAAATACAACCATTTTTTTTAAGATCATGTTGTTCACTTAAGATAACTTTTACTGTCATGTTTATTTTTACTGCAGCAAGTTTCATTACCTCGTAAAATGGCTAGCACAGGTGAAGTTGGTTTCTGTTAGGCAGTGTAATTACACACCTGTAGAGTTAAGTATGGGGTGTATGCTAAAGATGTCACGTATTGCACACCTGCAGCAAACATTATGGAGATAAAGACCAGATAACGGACACAACTGCCACTAATTACAATGAATATGGACCAAATATTGGTTTGACGTGCTGACAGCAACTAACAGTACACTCACAGAAGTCAACTTGTATCTCAATAAAAACTGCTTAAGCTGGGTTACAAGATGTTGAAAACTATATGGTTTTATTTTGTTATTTAGTGAATTATTAAATCTTTATATAGGAAAGATAACTTTGGAACACCCTGTATTACCAATTACTTTGTAATGCTCTTTTCAAAGTATTTTAACTACCTTCCCCCTCACACACACAAATACATAGCTTTAAAGAGGTACAATATTACAGTTCCTAAAATTGTTAAATCAAAGAAAAAATTATGTTACAATATTAAATTTAAAATTCTTAGTTTCTAAAAAACAGGTTATTTTGACAAAAACTATGTCGAAATACCTAGGTTTCCTTCAACATTCTCACTCCCAACCTATCTTCTCTTTATTCCATCATTCCAATTAACAAAAAATCTATTGAAACAGGTTTTAAAGCTTGGCAGAGAAGGCATCATGATATAGCTATAAAGAGACAAATCATGGTTCAAAATCAAAACAACTTTTAAGTGCAAGATAAAATTTTTTATGAAAGAAAGAAATCTAAATGGTTGAATTTAAATTATAATGAAATAACTTTTATAAAGGTTTCCATTTAAATCCCTTCCCAATCAAGTTACTAGGTTACCTTTAAAAGGCCTGGGATGGCCAGGTGGGTAAAAATATTCGACTCATAATATGAAGGTCGTGGGTTCAAATCCCTGTCGCACCAAACATACTCGCCCTTTCAGCCATTGGAGCATTATAAAGTGAGGGTCAATCCCACCATTCACTGGTAAAAGAGTAGCCCAAGAGTTGATGGTGAGTGGTGATGACTAACTGCTTTTCCTCTACTCTTACACTGCTAAATTAGGGATAACTAGCGCAGATAGCCCTTGTGTAGCTTTGTGCAAAATTCAAAAAACTAACAAAATGTAGATTCAAAATTTAAACAACTTTATTGTCAATATATGTCCATGAAATTAACATTTATAATGTATGTTATAATTCAACATTTTACATTATCTGAGTTCTAATATCTTTCTTTTTAAAGAAACCTTAATGAAAAGTTCAGTTTTGTCATCACTTAAGAGATACAAAATATCCCAACTTTCATGCCCTCATAGAGATACATCTAAACAATAAAAAAAATTACATGCCCGATTGACTGATGTTTCAAAGTTGTTTGGCTGAATTCTGGTAAAACTAGAGAAATTTTTCTAACCCCTAACACGTGCCACACTCACCTTCTATACTATTCCTTAAACTTTACAAGTCACATGTATATAGTCATTAGAAAGGGGTCATACACAACAGCAACTGACAAAGTTGTACCTTACCTAAATATGTTATGGTTATACAAACATTTAAATTGCATTTATTTTCATATCTTAGTTAATAATGTATTATTTAAATTTAATATGTGTAATTAAAATATTTATGCACTTTTTAAAATTTATATCAAACAAAATTTCAGTTTTTAAGGCTTATAATCTTTCACGATTCTCCTGAAGACATTGTAACACCCCTTGTGTTGAGATGAACAGTAAATTATAAAAAATTAAGTACAAGTGAAAATTAAAAAAATGCTTAAATTTCAAATAAAACAAAATAAAGACCTTTTAAGATATTCTTCAGAACATTTTCCTAATTCTTAATTTTAAACATTTCATTGCACTGTATATTGATGGTAACATCTACAATTAGCGGATATGGCAAAGAAAATGAAATATTTAAACATTCATTTTATAAAAACTTTTGGTATTCATTTAGCAGGTGCTAGAGATTGCATAAATAAAACTTAAAAACTGTAAGTCAAAGAAAAGTATTTTTATGTTTAAAATTAAAATCACCTTGTACTTAAACTATTCATAGTCTGAGTGCAAACAACATAAATATTTTTAGTAGAAAGACTGTTTTTTAGAACACGTTCAGCCCATGGGACAGAGCTTGTAACTGTTTTGTACTTATTATTTTTGTGCTGTAGTTTTAAATCAGTAAGCACATGTTCACATAATTTGGCATATTATCAGCAAACATTACACGGCTTTAATGTGCAAAATACATTTTGTTTTAAAGTTTAAGGGTTTGTGAAGCAATGTTTTTATCATACATTTTTTCTTTCCTCAAACTCTTTTCGTTAACCTGAAAATGACCTAAGAAGATCAAAATGCTATTCTGTACTTTATTTCAATTAAAGTTTTAATACTAATATCAGCCATCTAATGAATACATTTTTACTTCAAGTGGGTTTCTTGTTTTACGAGTTCAATAAAATTTGAATGCTAGTCGACAAACACGATGGTGTGGTCTTTGATCCAGAAGAAAAGTGTTAATTAAAATAATGTCATTCTTCGTAAACAAGATACTTATAATTTTTAAAAATTAATTTTAATGAAATAAACATTGCAAATCCAAACAAAAACTACCATGTATTAGAAGTTTACCAACAGTACCAATATTTTCTACTAAGTCCTTGATGAAAAAAGATCTTAGACACAATGTCTAATATGCTTTCATAAAATTGATACGAGCTTTAACAGAGTAAGTGAAATCAACACCAAAGTGTTGAAGTGATGTATAACAAATGACACAGTACTTTTGAATTGGATGAATAATTAATGTTAACTGATTAAAAACCTCCATAAATATAATTAAACTTTATGTCCAGCATTGCCAGATATCTTCACAATCACTATTTTGATTACAGCAATTCAAAACGTTTTATTTTATACACAAGACGAAAACATAATTATGTAATATGTAAATAAGGTAGGCCTACTTATCATAATTGAATAACCTTACATTCAAAAGTTCAAATTACTTCATACAATAACAGAAAATTTACATCAAGTTTTTATTTTACACAAGGTTTTATCCAATATCTGAAAATTATGAAGTTCATTAGAAATAAAAACATTACTACTGAGGTGTTTTAAAAACAATTTGGTTCATTAAATAAAAAACAACACATTTTCAAGGAATTTATTGAAAACTGAGTTTTCAATCTACTTTCTCACAAATTATCAAACACTATCTCATGGACTTGTAAAACATCTTTCCAAAGATTTTCTGAAAAACAAGTTAAATGTACAGGGTGGACCATAGGTTCCTACCCATCCATATCTTATTATGTTATATTCAGTTACACATGTATTATAAATTTATTTCTTTTTTTTCAAAGAAATATGGCCAACATAAGCCCATTTACACTTGAAGAGCATATTGTGGCAAGTACACGGGTACACGAACACAAGAATACTGGTGACACCACACAGATACATTGGATACATAAAATATATGGATGGGTAGGGACTTACGAGCCACCCTGTACAATGGATTCAGTAATTCACCCAGTTGCTTTGTTCATACAAAAAACAAATATTCTTTTAATACATTAGTTAAAAAAAACATTTTCTAAAACCAAGCTGGTTATAATCTATCAAGTACCAGCTTTGAAAATGCTTTTCTATCAAACAAGTATATCTAAATATAGCATCCAAGCTTTTGCAAAAAACAAAATATGTAACTGAAAGATCTGTTATTTACAGTTTTCCCTGCAGATTTTTTTTCAGCTAATGTTAGTTTATATTGGCAATCTTTCAAATTCAAAATTTCCTGAATGTTAAACAGTCTCCCAACCTCTTTTTTACTTAGCTTCTTTAACATTTTTAATTGATTCTTATAAAAGCCAATAGTTCCATAAAGTTCTAAATATTTTCAAGCTCTTACTGTGATTTTCACACCTTTAAAGAGAACAAAGTCTTTTCTACTTTATTAAAGTACAGGAAAAAATTATTAGCTCTTGTGATATTCCTTACTTTGACACAAGTTTAAAGTCAAATCTCAAAAGGCCACTGTTATTATTATTTTACAATTTACATAAATGCTCCTCAAAGCCTAATGTACCAAATTAAATTAAATGTTCTACTTCTATCTACCATTACAATTCGTACACTTTGTTTATAAATTCTAGTACACGTAGCAATTTATATTTTCACAATATTTCCCCGTTTGGATTTGAACACGAGACATTTTGCATAAAGAAAGAGCTCTGTGGTAGTCCTATCAGTATCATAGCACCTACTTCTAATCATAATTCCATGTTACTTGTCAAATAACTATATTCTTTCCCTCTCAAAAACAACGTCGAATTTATTCCCAGGTGCAACTTTAAGGTCGAGAGACGAACAATAATTGGGAACTGATGAATATTTTCTTTTTCGTACTTCTCACACAGTTACACAATAACCACTGACCAATTACATTTTAATTAAATTAACATGTTGTGCCTACCTTCACTGAACTTCTTTTACTATCATCCGTATATTCTCTATTGGCGGGAATGTTACGTTAAGATATTACAATCGTTTGGAATTAAGTTAAGAAAGCCATTGCTCTACCACTACCCCTTAAATTTTAATTGTGAAAATAAAAATAAAAGAGTAAAACGTGAATTTCTGCTATTAAACACGCGTTAAACTAAACGCTTCAGATTTAAAAAGAAATATACTTAACCCATCTCTTACGGAGTTATCTTAAAATAGACGTAAACACAGTCCCCTGGTGAGTCAAAGTTTATTTACCTGTGGTGACACAGTAAATAGCCCAATGCTCTGAATTAACAAACAAACGGTGTTTTTCGACAAATATGTGAATGTGTGTGTGTGTTTATAGTATCTATGTATAATTTTAAATTATATTTTATTACTTTCATAGCGCTCTTCCACCAAAATGGAGATAAAAAGTGGTACTTTATAGAATACTACAATGCGGTGTATTGCTCTCAACAGGGGTTTACAACTTATATAACTTGCTTTTGTTTTTGTGCTAAAAAATAAAACTTATTTAAAAACCATAGTTAACTAGCAATGAAGTGAAGAGTGCCTGAATGATTAAATATCTTTAAATTAATATTTTGATGACAAAACTAATATAATGTTGCTTGTTTGTTTGTTTGTTTGTTTTGGAATTTCGCACAAAGCTACTCGAGGGCTATCTGTGCTAGCCGTCCCTAATTTAGCAGTGTAAGACTAGAGGGAAGGCAGCTAGTCATCACCACCCACCGCCAACTCTTGGGCTACTCTTTTACCAACGAATAGTGGGATTGACCGTCACATTATACGCCCCCACGGCTGGGAGGGCGAGCATGTTTAGCGCGACTCGGGCGCGAACCCGCGACCCTCGGATTACGAGTGCACGCCTTAACGCGCTCGGCCATGCCAGGCCTATAATGTTGCACTCAAAATGTCAGTAGGGAAAAAGAAATGTTATTGGTTTGACGAATTTTTTTTATTGATCATTTCATTTTTTTAAAAGAATGAACTTTAATTTCAAAACAGCACTTGGTAACAGAGTCTTTTTTATTATTTTTAAATCGCATACATAAAATATTGTTAACTTATTGTCTCTGCCGGACTTGTGAAAATGAGCTGTTCTGGTACATTTTATTTTGTAACTTAATGTACTGAAGAAATACAACTGAATTAACTAGTTTTGTTTCATAAAGGCCTGGCATGGTCGAGCGCGTTAAGGCGTGCGACTTGTAATCCGAGGGTCGTGGGTTCGTGCCCGCGTCGCGCTAAACATGCTCACCCTCCCAGCCGTGGGGGCATATAATGTTACGGTCAATCCCACTTTTCGTTGGTAAAAGAGTAGCCCAAGAGTTGGCGGTGGGTGGTGATGACTAGCTACCTTCCCTCTAGTCTTACACTGCTCAACTAGGGACGGCTAGCACAGATAGCCCTCGAGTAGCTTTGTGCGAAATTCCAAAACAAACAAACAATTGTTTTATAAACAGCAGAAACATGATCTGTGGTGTATGGTGTCACATGTATCTAAAGCAAGTGAAATTGCACTGAATATATGTCTTATTCATTCTTTCATTTAACAGAACTAAAACAAAACCTCCTCCCATCATTTGTTTTTAAATGTGAATAACACTCAACAGACTACTTGTGCTCAGGTTATTACGGGTATAGAAACCCGATTTTTAACGATAGAAGTATTCAGACTTATCCTTGAGACAGAGATGTTTTATTCAAAATATTCGACGGTATTAATAAATTTAGTAATAATTTTATATTAGTCCAATATAACAGTTTAAATAATTGTTTTGCTTGTTTGTTTTTTTTGGAATTTCGCACAAAGCTACTCGAGGATTATCTGTGCTAGCCGTCCATAATTTAGCAATGTAAAACTAGAGGGAAGGCAGCTAGTCATCACCACCCACCGCCAATTCTTGGGCTACTCTTTTACCAATTAATAGTGGGATTGACCGTCACATTATACGCCCCCACGGCTGGGAGGGTGAGCATGTTTAGCGCGACGCGGGCGCGAACCCACGACCCTCGGATTACAAGTCGCACGCTTTACGCGCATTTAAATGATAAAGTCCTCATTGAAAATATGGAGAATCATCTAGCTTCCACATTGCCCCTCCGTGGCTCAGCCGTATGTATGCGGACTTACAACGCTAAAAACCGGGTTTCAATACCCGAGGTGGGCAGATCACAGATAGCCCATTGTGTAGCTTTGTGCTTAATTCAAAATAACAAGCTTCCACATTAGTAAGCATTTTGGAGGAAACTGTATAGACTGACAGCTAAACGATTCTTTTTTTTATATTACGTCATGAAACTCATCTACATAATATTTTTTTAATTATTACGAATTCAACAAATAGTAAGTTAATATTCATTATAAGTTAGAGAAATGGTAGGTTAACACAGACTTATACCACCAACAATAAACAATTATTTGGTTCCCGTAATTTTCATACGCAAAAATACATTTTATTATCTACTTGACGATTATCAACAGACGTTATCAAGTTGAAATCAGTAAATTTATATCAGTTGAATTATTTTACGTAACATTTTGTTTCAACATCGATACTCATTATCATTCTATCAAACATCACACGTGCATGCAGTAGAATAAAACAGCATTTTCTTTATAAATTTATATTTTAACCATAGGTTTCGCCGCAAAACTTATTATTTGAAAGACTAACCAACAAGCTTCTTTATTTTCCTATGTTATTTGATAGTACAAATACAATTGATTGGAATTTATCATTTTACGAGATTTAGGCCCAGTTCATGCATCATAAGGGAAAGTTTGTCTTGGTTATAGATTATTAGATTAACGGTGAATTATTAAAATTTGGGGAATTTATATTAGTCATAAAAGTTACATTAATTTGATACCAGTACGGTAATGGTGTTTGGCTTCCCTTCGGCTATTTACCCACATATAATCCATGCAAGCCAACATTGTTAATTTATACTTACCGCAGCTTTGGTATTGGAAAATGCATGCTTAAATATTGACATCTACCACAGTTAACAGAAACAAAGAGAATTCATTTTTGTTTGATTGGAAAACTTTCAACTATTACTACAACTAATTAATTTGTCCAAAAGTGAAAGTTTAAGATCCCGTTGTTGCTTCGCAACGAACCTCATGCTACAATAAATAGTGAAACACTAGGAAGTTTGATCGGAGTTCTTGAAAATGGTGATAGCATCAACAAATTTCTGATAATAAAGAGGAGTTACTGTGGCTGTTTTTTAAGCCAGTGTCTTTCGTGAAAACACAGAAATAAGTTACCTAAAGAAAGCGCCGATCTTCAGCCCATAACAACGCTATCAACTTGAACATACAACTTTTCATTGTGATCAAAATAAGAAACTTTCTTGCAAAGCTTATTAATTTCAAATACACTGATTTTTCCATAGTTGTTTAAAGTGTTGTGAAACAGATCAGTATTTGCTCAAGTTTTTCTTTTCTGTTTATATTTTCTCTAAACGTATATCTGAAAGTAACGATTCTACATCAAAACTGATACTGTCCACATTAGTATCAAATACCATTTACCACATTTCATGTGAAAAATAGAAACTCTCTTTTTAAACTGTAATAACTAGTGGTAGCTTCGGAAACGCAACCAAAAAATAGCCGAAAACATAGCTGTAGGTTATAACGTTGGAAATGATTGGTCATAAAAGACATTCTTATATACAATATTAGTCAAACCATAAAGATACTTTTTTGTTTTTGTTTTTAGTTCCACGCAACGCTACACAAGGGCTATCTACGTTAGCTGTCCACAATTTAGCACTGTAAGACTAGAGGGAAGGAAGCTAGTCACCCACCGCCAACGCTTGGGCTACTCTTTTACTAATGAATAGTTGGATTGGCCATCACATTATAATGCCCCCACGGCTGAAAGGGTAAAACGAAGATTCGAACTTGCGACCCACAGATTACGAGTTCAGTGCCTTAACCACCTGACCACTTCGAGCTCATTAAGATGGTCATGATAGTTTAATGTTCAGGTATTATTTATTATTAAGAGCATTATTTGTCTTCAACTTCAGTAGATGTCTTTACAGATTATCTTCTATTATATCGATAGGACTACGACACAGTTTAACAAATTTAATATAATTACTAATAATATCTACTGCTTTTATTAAATAATAATGTTTTTTATCTAAAATTACAATATTATATCTTTTGTCTGATTTGGAAAAAACAATAGGATCATTTCTACTTAAATTATTTTAAACTCATATTTAAGAAAATTTAAATCCGCTATTGTAATTATTAAAAATGTTCGACACTGTCTCAAGTATCTGAGTTCGAACATCATCACTAAAAGAATTGACATGAGTTGTTCCAAGTGTGTTTATGTGACAATATTTGAAAATTTGTTCAAAAATTACACAAAATAATCCTCAAACTGAAGGCTTTTATGGATACTAAATTTTAAACTATAAGCTAAAACATATTTCTGCTTAACTCAGATCGTATGTTGAATAATGAATGATTAAATATAAGTTTATTAGGTTTAATTCTAATTGTAACCTACGATTTGTCTTTACATTGAAGAACCACACTCGACGTTTACAATAATCATAGACCTTTTATAAATTTATTCATTCTTGCTGTTGGCAAGGCTACATTGATTCTGTTTTAAAAAAGGATGACGCAAACTAAAAAACATACTAATTAACTCAAGTGAACTTGAACATGCCCCAGTACCTTAGGGAATGTGACAATTGTGTTTATCCCAAATGGTTTAAAATCTTAGCAAGGGTTAATGATGAAGAAAGCCTTCAAATAAAAGAGAGCTTACTTATTGAAGCCTGAGATAAATATTGTTGGAACGATCAATTTACGATACCAATGCAGTTCTTAAAATGGACAAGAGATGACGCTACAACGGTTTTGAATAAAATCTCAAATTACGTAATCTTAACAACATGACTGTTTCTTTAATGTGTCATTGTTACAGTTGTTATAAATACTTTGAATATTATTCTTTTTCTTTTCATTATTACACCACCTCGGTCAATTTTTTTTTTCTATGAGTGTCATACCATTATTCATTTCAGCCAATAACAAGCTGGTGTTCAAAGTTCTTTTGTTTGTTTTTGGAAATTCGCACAAAGCTACTCGAGGGCTATCTGTGCTAGCCGTCCCTAATTTAGCAGTGTAAGACTAGAGGGAAGGCAGCTAGTCATCACCACCCACCGCCAACTCTTGGGCTACTCTTTTACCAACGAATAGTGGGATTGACCGTCACATTATACACCCCCACGGCTGGGAGGGCGAGCATGTTTTAGCGCGACGCGGGCGCGAACCCGCGACCCTCGGATTACGAGTGCACGCCTTAACGCGCTCGGCCATGCCAGGCCCTCAAAGTTCTTTCACAAACAGTTAAGCCCTCTAGTGGCTCAGCGGTATGTCTGCGGACTTACACGCTAAAATCCGAGTTTCGATACCCGTGGTGGGCAGAGCACAGATAGCCCATTGTGTAGCTTTGTGCTTAATTCAAAACAACAACAAACAGTTAAATGTTTTGAAATTTCTATATTTGGAAAAAAAAAGTTTTATTTAATTCAAGTTACAATGTTCTTGTTATTTCTCTTTTTAGTTAGTGTGATAAAAAGTTTAAGGAAAATATGTCGCATCTGTAAAAGAAAAACGTACTCATGTATGCCTTTGATAGATTGATTGTTTTTTTTAATTTTACGTAAAAATACACAAGGGATATCTGCGCTAGCCATCCCTAATTTAGTTGCGTAAGATTAGAGAGGAAGTGGCTAGTCATCACCACCCATTGCCAATTTTTACCAACGAATGGTAGGATTGGCCGTAACTTCATAACGCCACCTCGGATGACAGAGCGAGTATGTTTGGTGAGACGAGGATTCGAATTCACAGCCCCCAGATTACGAGTTGAATGTCTTACCCACCTAACTATGCCGGACCGCCTTAAAAAGAATGGAAAGTGTTCTATTCGTAATCTTGAAGTTTGTTTTTAAATTTCATTAGAGACTTGTAACTTAAAATATAAAACTTAAGCGTGAATCTGTGACACTACATAAACCAACGTTATTAATCCAATCTGTCATCGAAATTAAGTTTTGCATCTTGTTATTGGAAGACATGGTGTTTGATTTCTTTACTGTTAATTTTATTATAAGCTGTCTCTAATTTCCTCAGCGTATGCTTATAAATAGTGTAGAAATATTTGCATAGCTTAGATACCTACTTCTATCAAATTTTTAAATTTTTTTGTAACAAACTAATACCAATTATTTACTTATTCAACATGCTAGAATATTATACTCTTTCCTAAGATAAGAGGGTTACAGTTAGATAAGGGGAGTTTGAAACTGATATTGCAGTGATCCTCAAGAGATGGTCCTCAGGCCACGTCAAGTCCCCAACAGCTTGATTCGTGGCTCACACCTGATACTAAAAAAGTAAATAAAATTGTATTTGGAAAAGGTCTTTCACAACAAGATAAGGATCTTGGCTTTTTTTTCCCTCAGGGACAACAGTAAGTCTATGAATTTACAATGATAAAATCAGGGGTTTGATTCCCCTCGGTGGACATAGCAGATAGTTTGTTTGTTTGTTTGGAATTTCGCACAAAGCTACTCGAGGGCTATCTGTGCTGGCCGTCCCTAATTTAGCAGTGTAAGACTAGAGGGAAGGCAGCTAGTCATCACCACCCACCGCCAACTCTTGGGCTACTCTTTTACCAACGAATAGTGGGATTGACCGTCACATTATACACCCTCACGGCTGGGAGGGCGAGTATGTTTAGCGCGACCCTCGGATTACGAGTCACACGCCTTACGCGCTCGACCATGCCAGGCCCATAGCAGATAGCTTAACATGGCTTTTCTATATATATAAAAAAAAACACCCTCTTGTCTTTGCAGTCATCATAAAGTAGCCCAGTTTTGAAAGTAATTCGAGACCTCTATAAAGCTTCAACCAAACGTGGTAAATTTAATATGTATGTATATGTTTGCCTTGTGATTACAAATATAAAAAAATATATTATTTTAAAGATACGTCATTCACTGTTTTGTTAATATATTTTGCAATTATGTCAAGGTGATTGTAGAGAGATAGACAACATCTTTCGCGTTTATTTAATTATTTTTACTTTCACAACTGGGAAACTGTTATAAGCATGGAGAAAATTAGTTATATGATAGAATCGTTTAATATATATACTAAATAAAATAGTATTTTCAAAATTCAGCTCAAGGCTTAACATGAAGGTTAGCTTCAAGGTTAGAATAGTATTTTTCTCTGAATGGATAACAGGCGAGTACGTGATAAAATATTTTAGTTGTACGTCGGCGTCTTCACTGATCATGTCTTCCTTTCAGTTGACAGGCGAGTAGCCAAGCATGTCGTCTCAGAACAGCAACGACATCTTAGAATTGTGTATACTTTGTGCTATTACTTCATGATATAATGTTTGAAACCTTACAACTAAAACACCTTAGAAATCTAATCAAGATTATAATAAAATAATATTCAAAAACTATTAACTCTTCATTAATTATACCAAAATATAAATCCATAACACTATTACATTATAAACGCAGAGTTTGGCTTTGAATAAGAAAATCTTTATTTATCATATACTTGAATCCTAACATATACCGGAAGTCGTTTATTTCATATTACTTTTCTTACGTGAGGCGTAACATGTACCAGAATTTTTTTCATGAAGTATGTGAGAAAAACAAACAAACAAGTGTTTCAAGTTCTTTATTTCAGAATTGAGAAAAACAACAAGACAAGTAATTAAAGGTTTTGAGGGACAGAGATATGTATGACGATACACAGATGGAAATAAACAGATTATATTAAGTGAAAAGTCCCCCGCTAGTACAGCGGTATGTCTACGAATTTACAACGCTAAAATTAGGGGTTCGATTACCCTCGGTGGGCTCAGAAGATAGCCTATGTGCATTTGCAAGGAGCAAAACACACGCACATTAAGTAAAAACAACAGAAAACCCAGCAGTGTAAGTGTGATTTGTCCAGACGCTTATTTGAACATGATCACAATACCAAATCTGCCATGATCATAAATTTGTAAACGCTACTTTGGAAAATCTTCCGATGCATTTGGCACATACTTATCATTTGTAAATAACTGTAATGATGAATTCTTATCAAAATCTTAAATCTATAAATACCTTAAGTTGTATCGACAAATGTGTGCGAGATATTCATTTTTTTGAAATGATTCAGAGCAGGAGACAAATATTCTTTTGTCCAGAAACATAAAAACGAATGTTCTATAGGGAATTTTTCAAGTGTGTTCGGAACGTTTTCTTATAAATAAATAAATTATAATCTATAAGCCCAAGCACCAAGTAATGGGTGTTTTTCTTTGGAATTATAATATCATAATTACAAATTTCAAACAACCAGTTTTTTTATTTTTTATTTGAGGAATAATAAACTCTGATGGACACTTACTAGAACCTTTAAATATTCATTTTGGCTTTGAGTGACAATGACATAAATATTATATTAAAAAAGAGAAAAATAATACAGGCGGGCTATTTATGAAATTAAACCATTATGAAACTAATATTTATTTAGAACCACAGAATATTAATGCATAGTTTTCAACGAAACTGTTCAGATTCATCAAATTTTCATTAACTGCGTGAGTAACTAACTCATCATTCGATTTTTTTGCAAAAACAAATAAAAATAATACAAAAACTTCAGCCATGCTACAATGGACTTTTCTCTAGAATCGCCAACTGGCTTAATATGATGATTGGAAACTCAAGTGACAACAGAAGAGATATTCTTCAGAAACACTTAATGATAACACAGTTCAACCATTCCAAACATACCACACCATGAACTGATACATAAATAGTTAACCAACTCAAAAGACCCTAAAATAGAAAGGTTTAAGGACCATCGGATATTTTACTGAGGGTAATTCAAAGGCTCGAAAAACAGGGGTACGGGTATTCTTCATAACCATATAATGTCCAATTACAAGTTCCATTTTTAATGAAATGGAAGAAAAACCAAATTTGAAGACATCACTCCCACATGGTTTTTAATTATATATCATATTCAGTAGGCTCTCGTTTTAATTCGTATTTCATTTATTTTTGAAATAAAATGTTAAAGGATATCGAAATATTTATTTTAAAATTGTATTGCTTATACAAGAGATAGATGAAATAAATAAATAAATAGTGGATATTTGTGTTTTATGTTGGCATTTAAATTTTTTCATCCAATGGTTTCGTTCATATGATCCTTGCTTGTATCACAAAGTTGTGACCCACAGCACAGTAATAGAATAACAGTTATCATGTTTCAAGAATGGAGGTTTGTTTCTTTTTCTTCAATATATTTTATCTGGCTGCCTTTAATAATTTGTTTTGTTGTAAAAAATAAAACTTTCTAAAAGGTTTATCAGTTAAATTGTGATTATACTTATTAGACTCACTACATAGAAAAGTATTGTTAATAAGTTTCGTAGACTCTTGGGGAACACTTATTTTTTACCAGCAGCCATGTTGGAATTTCTTGTCCTTCATATAAATTTTGTGTTCTGCTAATTTTACAACTTAAGATGCAAATAAGCATTAACAATAAATAGTGTTCTACATCAAATGGAATAAAAAAATGGTGTTAGTAAAGTTATTTTGCATATTATTAATAACTTTATTTTGGCAATTTTCCTTTTCAAATCCTTTTTTGTAATTGACCGAAAACAAAGTTATTAAAAATTTGAGCACAATGAAAGATATCAAAGAAACTGCATGGACTTTCCACTTGTCTTCAGACCGAAAGTATGATCCACGTGCTGTACATTTTTCAAATGTGGATTTCAAACGTAACTACTATCCTTGTTTCTAAATAAATGTAACTATATCGTGCTGTAACTGTTTATAGAATAAAGAAGTTTCTTAAAGTTACACGTTTTTCTACTGAGCTTCAGATTAACAGTGTACGTGTTCTTGTTCATTCAAAAAAATAATAAAATCTTGTTTGTTTGTTTTGAATTAAGCACGAAGCTACACAATGGGCTATCTGTGCTCTGCCCACCACGGGTATCGAAACCCGGATTTTAGCGTGTAAGTCCGCAGACATACCGCTGAGCCACTGGGGGGCGAAATAATAAAAACTAATACTTTAATACACACATTAATAAACATGTTTAACTAAATTTCGTCACTGAACTTTATTTACTTCAGCATTTTCACTTGCATAAGGAGTTTTTATACCTTAAATTATTCAACTTGCCTCGACAACAAAAGGATCACGCCCCAAATTTCATTAAGTAATGAACAACGAAACATAAGCCACTCTTATCTGTTCCTGAAACACACGTGCACCTTAGGCTATCAAAGCCATGACGATAGTCTTTTTTTGACAGTGACATAACGTCCGTCAGCTAAGTTTAATCTGTAGTCACTTCTGTGCGGAAGCTTCGTCTTGACTACCCATGTGGTACCATTAAATATTGTATTGAATTTCCAAAATAAGACCGCGTTTCATTAATATTAAAAATCGTGCTTTAAGTAAAGAGGCCCTCATAACAACGCTTCAATTGATGAGGTACTCTATTTGATTATTTTAACTTTTTGTATATTTATCTAGATTTAAGAAACAGAAAGGAGAGAACAAAGAGTGAGTAAACTAGAAATGTGTGTGTGAAACTCAATAAAAGAAAGAAATATTTTCCATGGAGTATTGTGAACATTAAATATTAACAAGGGATATTTTCATTCCCCTTTCCTGGCGGTTCAGAGGTAACTTGAGATATTATAAGACTAAATTCGGGGTTCAATCTCTGTGGTGGGCACGGCGCAGATGGCAACAGACTTAACGTTGCATAAATAGGTAATAATTTATCGCCATCAGTTTGAAATGTCTAAAAACCTAACACGTTTCAAGCGTTTAAGTTATAATGTTAGTAAAATTAAAAAAAAGGAAACTGCTGAAGTTTCAGTAGCTGTAATGTTAATTGAGAAACATACAATAAAAAAAACGTGTATTCAAAATATTTAAATTATGCTGATTAAAATGCGTTGTTATTTCTAGTTTTACGAGCATTTTCAATGTTCTTTTAATAATTATATAAAAGAAATGTGTCACAAAACAAACACATATTTACAGCATTTCTTCCCCATTGGCACAGCGGCATGGATGCAGACTTATACTGCTAAAATCTGGGTTTCGATACCCGTGGTGGGTAGAGCACAAAGAGCCCATTGTGTAGCTTTGTGTTTAATAATAAAAGATAAACACAATATTTGAATTATCATGATTAAAATGTTTCACGAGAATTTCAAATGTTTTTGAATAATTACATAAAAGAAATGTACTATGAAAACAAAGATGCTGTTGTGGTTGTTTTTAAATTAAGCACAAAGCCACACAATGGGCTATCTGTGCTCTGCCCACCAAGGGTATCGAAACCCGGATTTTAGCGTGTAAGTCCGCAGACATACCGCTGAGCCACTGGGGGGCAACAAAGATGCATTCAAAATATTTGTATTATGCTAATTAAAATGTGTTACAACAAAAAACAATACGTTTACGTGTTAAACTTGAGTAACCTAGCTTGGAGTTTTTAAAAATTAATATGCACTGCTGTAAAAAATCTTAAGGCCAATGAACATAAAGAAAAAATACACATTTTGCGTTATTAGATTCAACCACCGATTTGAGTAGAGCTTCAAAAGATGAAAATAAGAAAAGAGAAAATAAAAACAAAAATTTTTTTAGCATTGAATAGGAAAATATGAGCACAATAAAATTAGCCAAAATAATAGCTGGTCAAAAGTTTAAGGCCATACCAAAAAAAGGTTTCAGTAGTGAGTTGCATGGCTATCATTGAGAATAACTGAAAACATTCGCTTTGGCATGGTCTATATAAGCGTTTGCAGAAGGCTAGTTGGAATCTTATTCCAATTGATGAAGATGGCTTCACAAAGATCATGTGCTGTTTGGAATTTACGTCCATTTCTATCAACATCCCTTGCCATCCATCCCCAAACATTTTCAGTGGGGTTCAATTCGGACGAACACGCTGGTTGGTCTAAAAGAATCACGTTATTTGCCATGAAAAAGTCCTTTGTCCTGCGGGCATTGTGGATTGCAGTGTTTTTTTGCTAAAGGATCCAGTCATTTCCACAAAAACGAGGCCCTTCAGTCAATAAGGATGCTCTCTCCAACATACAAATGTAGCCAGCTGCTGCTTTACGCCCCTGTATAACCAGAAGCTCCATTGCTCCATGGAAGGAGAAAGCATCCCAGATGATGATTAAAACTCCTCCACTGTATCTTGCAGATAATGTCTCCGGTGGAGTATCCTTATCGTGCCAGTAACGTTGGAAGCCATCTGGACCATCCAGGTTAAATTGTTTCTCATCAGAAAACAAAACCTTCGTCCACTTTTCTATGTCCCATGTTTGGTGCCTCTCAGCAAATTTTACCGAGGTGTTTCGTGGTGTGAAAGTAGGCATGGTCTTTGAAGGCGTTTACATTTTTAAAGCCTTTCTCTCGTAGATGTTGACTTATTGTTTTTGAGCTGCATTCTGCGTCCGTAAGAGCTTTAATTTGGTTCGGTAATCGGCTTGTGTCTTGCCTACCAACCCGTCAAATCCTCCTGCTCAACGCTGGCGAAATTTTTTTGGGCCGACCAATTGAAATTCTCCTTCCGTATCATTCAGGGTCTTTTTATAAATTTGAAACAGCAGTTTCACTACACCCAATCTCACCAGCGATGGCACGTTGAGAGAGAACTTGCTTTTGCAGCTCAACAATTCTGCTACGCTCAAACTTTGTCAACATTTTAGCCTTTGCCATGTTTTTACCCAATGTAACACAGGAGATGTCAGTGGGAGATGTTGACAACGCTAATGCTTGAACACAAATTATTAAATTTCGTTACGTGTTTACCGATTAACGCTTCGTTTCCTGTGGTCTTAAACTTTTGGCCAGTTGGTATTTAGGCTAATTTCATAGTGTACACTTTTTCCCTAGTAAATGCTGAAAAAGAATTTTATTTTTATTTTCCCTTTTCTTATTGCTATCTTTCGTAGCTCTACTCCAATAAATGGTTGAGTTTAACAACGTAAAATGCATATATTTTCATTGGCCTTATAATTTTGACCAGCAGTGTGTATATCAAGTTTATTTACTCTGTCTGTCTGCTTTACTGAGATTTGTCTTCTCAAAAGTCTGGCAAAATGGTGAACTTAAAACCGCTAAATTACATTCTTAATGTTCGGACCAACACTTTTGTAATTGTAATTCTAAGGTAATTTTATGTTCATATTTCAACACTTCAGCGGTATACATTTTCAGCATTGCTAATAAACAATCCAACAGTCCTTTCCGATAAAAAATATGGGACGTCAAGTATCTTCTGACAACTATCGAAATTAAAATATTGACCAATCACGCCTTTTCTTGGTTTTTGCGCGCTACATTACTTATGATAAAACGTATGGTGTTGTACGGCACAAAGCAAAGAAATCCAATTTGTCTGTTCCTTGCTTTTCTGTAAAATCTGACCTTCAGCTTGTGTTTTTTTTTCCACACTTTCTTCGTTCCGGCGTTTGATACTTTGTTTCAATATTTGACCTGATAATCAAATAAACAATCCTTTTATCACTGCATAGTTAAGTTACCTTCCACACAAAACATAACAGATTAAGACGAATAAAGTAGTATGGTTTTTAACCGGTATGAAACTCATATTGGTATAAGGAAAACTGCTCTGGTCACATTGCATAAACATTTTGTGTGTGTGCAGTTTGATTACTTTCTCTTTTGTCCAACAGATTCTACAAATAGTAAATGAAATAATATCCACTTGATGTAACTGACACAAGAGATACTCCTATATGTATCGGTGATTTCTGGTAACATCCATCAGTTTCTTACTCATATCGAACATCAATGACAAAATGTGAACTATATATTCTGTCATTTTGATTGGATGGTACTTATGATCTGACATTGCTTTTATAGTTTTAAACCTAGTCTAATGAGTTTAAGACTCTAAAAGCAATGGCAGATCATATGTACTATCCAATCAAAATGCCAGAATAATGTCGTTTTGTGACATTTATTTTTCTTGAGTGAAAAGTAGTGTATACTCTGAATGTTTGTAATAAAACTTAATATTATAATTATTGATTTTTTATTTACTTCTTCACTTCGTACATAATATAGGAATTGTCTCCCTAAAGACATTAATTGTATAGTGTACAAAGCATTAAGTATTCTACATGTTACAGTATGTTAATAGAATGAAGGGCCTTTATGAGTTAAAAATAATATAAAAAAATCTCGGTGATAAATCATGAATTCCATTTTGCGTTCTGAGGAAGAAGGCAGAGATGAAACACATATTGAAGACAAAAGACAATTAGTTCTACTTTACACTTTTATATTTTCATATGTTGGAAGGAAGAGATGCAACACACATCAAAGAGAAATAATCACTAGTTATACTTAGCTCGTTTATGACGGCCCGGCATAGCCAGGTGGGTTAAGGCGTGCGACTTGTAATCTGAGGGTCGAGAGTTCGCATCCCAGGCGCATAAAACATGCTCGCTTTTACAGCCGTGGGGCATTATAATGTAACGGTCAATCCCACTATTCGTTAGTAAAAGGGTAGCCCAAGAGTTGGCGATGGGTGGTATTGACTAACTGCCTTCCCTCTAGTCTTACACTGGACGGCTAGCGCAGATGGCCCTCTTGTAGCTTTGCGCGAATCTCAAAAACAAACAAACAAGCTCCTTTATGTCTTTGTATGTGTTAAATACAAAGATGTAACAGTATCAAAGGGATATAATCACTAGTTAGTTCTCTTTTTAAAAGTGTAAAACATTAAATAAACAAATTAAGAAGTTGAAATTGAATAGCAATCATTACAATAATTAGTGATTGTTTGACACCTAAAAGTGGGTGTACCCTCGTTTCATTCATTCCTACTTAAGGCCCGGCATTGCCAGATGGGTTAAGGCGTCGTACTCGTAATCCGAGAGTCGCGGGTTCGAATCCTCGTCACACCAAAGATTCTAACCCTTTCAGCCGTGGGAGCGCCATAATGTGACGGTCGATCCCATTATTCGTTGGTAAAAGAGTAGCCCAAGAGTTGGCGGTGGGTGGTGATGACTAGACTAGCTGCCTTTCCTCTGGTCTTACACTGCTAAATTAGGGACGGCTAGTGCAGCTAGCCCTTGAGTAGCTTTGCGGGAAATTAAAAAAAAAATCCTACTTCGCATGCTTTTTGTAAATTGGTAATTTTTCAAATAAATGAAAATAATATATAACTAAATTTTCCTCTTGTAAACTTTGTTTTATCAACCAAGTGCGGATACATGTATGTATTCAAATTACGTGATCTTAACGAAATGCATGACATCATAAGAGGGAGTGTTTGATCTCGGAAGCTAGACAAAAGTTCAACAGTCATACTTTGCTTATGGGAGATAATATGTTACCTTATTGGTAAAGGGTGGATCAAAACAACTGATTTTTGAAATATTTAAATTTATAAAGAATTTATAAACGATTAGCTACTGATAAGGCTTAATTCACGTCTATAATTTGATCAAAGTTGAAAGGAAAGCACGGGGTAGAAATGAGGGGATCTCGTTTTGTTTTCTTAAAATCATGGTTTTAAACATCGCACTGGTTGAAATACAACCTCAGATGTGAACAGAACACACTCAATTTGGAAACCGTGTAAAGGTAAATTAGGCAACTTATAATTCTTGTTTTAAGTCCAGAGCGCTTGAGAAAGCTGAGTTCATGTTTGCATTCTTTTTGGCACTGGCATCCCTACATCATTTTATATTTACGAAATATTTTTTCATTACTCGTTTTGTGACATTTATTTTCCTTGACTGAAAAGCAGTGTATACTCTGAATGTTTGTAATAAAATTTAATATTATAATTATTGATTTTTTATTTACTTCTTCACTTTGTACATAATATGGAAATTGCCTCCCTAAAGACACTGATTGTGTAGTGTACAAAGCATTGAGTATTCTCCATGTTATAGTCATCCGATGCTAATCTATTATTGGCTGGTAATTTCTTTTTTACCCTTTACTTTAGCTTGTTGTAGGAATATCATATATCTATTTATAACAAAGTTAATATTGCAACTGGTTATGATAACATCATTTGTAAACACGAGAGTCAAGACTATTTTCTTTAATTACTACTAGTTATTACGACTAATCGATCACATCATGCTCTGCCTAAAACACTCAACTGGAGTTAGGTTTAAACTGACGTTAGTTTGTTTTGTTTGTTTTTTTAATTTCGCGCAAAACTACACAAGGGCTATCTGCGCTAGCCATCCCTAATTTAACAGTGTAAGAATGGAGGGAAGGCAGCTAGTCATCACCATCCACCGCCAACTCTTGGGCTACAATTTTACCAAAACATAGTGGGATTGACCGTTACAATATAACGCCCCCACGGCTGAAAAGGCGACCATGTTTGGTGTGATCGGGATTTAAACCCCCGACCCATCTAGCCATGGCTGGACGCTGACGTTAGTTATAAAGTAGTTGTAAAGTTTTACATATATATTATTATATATATACTGCAAAAATGAAGAAGAAAGGTTAACAGTTTGGTGAATTCGTAACTTACAGGCCAATAAGGGCTCGGCATGGTTAAGCGTGTTAAGGCGTTCGACTCGTAATCCGAGTGGGGGCGTTATAAGTTACGGTCAATCCCACTATTTGTTGGTAAAAGACTAACCCAAGAGTTTGCAGTGGGTGGTGATGACTAGCTGTCTCCCTCTAGTCAGATAACTCTTCTGTAGCTTTCCACAAAATTCAAAAACAAACAAACTGACAAATAATAACCATTTTTATGCACATAAAGGATAATATGTCTCAAAAATTAATATTGGTTTTCATTTTTAGGTTCTAAAACCTATTGATAAATTAACAGCTATTAAATCACTTTCAAATAATGCTTATTTTTGGGAACACATTTTTGAGTGAAAAATATCTAACCAATTCTGTTGGGGTTACACTTGTTGCAGAAAGTCGTTTTCCTCATTTTGAAATTTCACTTTAAAAATTTAACTAAATGTTAATTGTTTGTTTAAAATATGTTATTCTTTAATAAAAAAAAATAACTTTTTTGGGGGGGGGAGTGAAGCAAGATTGAAATTGATGAAACTCTGCCCACGGGGAATTTCTATTAATGTATCCGGTGGGTGACCATATAGCCTTAAAGTTTTGACTCAATTCGTTGGTTATTAACTTAAAATTATGTGATGTTTGATTTAACTTCAGGCATTTAAATGTATGACATTAAAGGCAAAAACCTATTGCAAGTATGTTAAAATCATTGTAAGAGGCATAAATATATGGTTACTATAATACGCAATTGATAAAAGATTTGAAAAAAAATACAAAGTAAAAGAGTTTGATAATATGGATTACTGAGGAACGAGCTCCGAGAACCAAGAAAAGTAGAAAACGTGATTACGTATTCTAAGACAAACATTCAGTGATAGTGAAAGTCGTTTTTTTCACAGTTCTATGATTAAGTCCCAAAACCGAGTGAAATGTGTCGCTTCCCTCACATGGCCTTGCTGCTTCATTGGCCACCTACAATAAGAATTCACGCTTAGCCGTTTTGGCGAGGGTGGAGCTCTCACACCAGTTTTTCGAAAGTTGACTTTGTTCTGTCGTTTTTCGTCGAGGACAAAATTAGTCCCGCCATCTTACTTTTCTATTGTTTTGTGCCGAGGGAACGCAGCTTCGAAACCTACAGTATTACTTCATGTCTGATATTTCCGTGGCTTAGAAACTACAAGATATTATTTCATTGGCTTGGAAACTATTAGATTTTCTGGTGCGAGAAACCTGAGATTAATCCGAGACCGATCACGCGTGTTGAAAAATATTTGTGTTACGTGAACTGTATAATTGTTTCAGTTCTCAAGGTTATTAATACACTCAATGGAGTGAAGAAATTTAGAAATTAAAGAAGATATGTCATTATATAACAGTCATTAAAGACAAATTCATTATCTATACTGTAACTTTGAGTAACGGATATTTATTTATACCTCCTACGAAAAAAAAATTGTCCAGATTTACATGCTTCAAGCCAAATTAACAGGAACCACGAAAAAAATAGCATAGAAGGTTGATATATAGTGTTATTTCAAACAAAGATCGAAACATACTTATAGAGAATGTTTTAAATATAACATTCAACATCGTGGAGCTACTAACCTTCAATGTAAGATCAGTATTACTTAATTCATTCTTTTGAGGACATCGAGGAAATGTTTGGAGTGCTATTTCAGAGACTTCTTGTAAATCATTTTGTAGATTACTGAAAGATTAGTGTCTTGTTAGATAATTAAATATAATACTGTTATTAGTTTTATGGTAAAATTATTTTATT
Organism: Carcinoscorpius rotundicauda; assembly: GCA_011833715.1. NCBI lineage: Eukaryota > Metazoa > Arthropoda > Merostomata > Xiphosura > Limulidae > Carcinoscorpius > Carcinoscorpius rotundicauda. Next base: position 18,655,437 of record CM022393.1, on the reverse strand, counting down.
TTATTGTACGACCTCAGTATCAAATTTTGACCACCAGCCTTATTTTGCTGCACGACCTGAAGTTCTAACTTTTACAACTAGTTTTATTTTGTTGTACGACTGGAAGTTACAACTTTGTCCACAAGTTGTTTTGTGTTGTACGACTTGAAGTTCCAACTTTCACCACCAGTTTTATTTTGCTATGCGACCTAAAGATAAAAATTTGACCACCAGTTGCTGTATAATCTTAAGTTTTTGAAATCTTCCTTACTTTTAACCATTCTGTTTGTTTGTTTGTTTTTGAATTTCGCACAAAGCTACTTGAGGGCTATCTGTGCTAGCCGTCCCTAATTCAGCAGTGAAGACTAGAGGGAAGGCAGCTAGTCATCACCACCCACCGCCAACTCTTGGAATACTCTTTTACCAATGAATAGTGGGATTGACCGTCTCATTATAGCTCCCCCACGGCTGAAAGGGCGAGCATGTTTGGTACGACGGGGATGCGAACCCGCGACCTTCGACCCTCGCATTACGAGTCGCACGCCTTAACGCGCTTGGCCATGCCGGGCCTTTAATCATTCTGTTATCATACCTTTGAAAATCTCTGCGTGTAATGTTTGTGTATTTTGAGACACAGTTCTGAAGATAAAAGTGCAGCTTTTGCTTCATCTTTTACTCAGCTGGTCATACTGCCCGAGAATTCGCCTTGTGAAATGATCACAGACATCTTTTGAATTAAGTAATGAGGATCACACAAAATAAACAACAGAAACCGTTGTGCAGTTATTCCCGCGTTAATACAAGTAGCTTATCCAAAAACATTGAAATTTATAGCTTATGTTGAAAACTTACACCCCTGATCTCTGCACATGCTTTCAGGACTTTAATAAAACCGGTCAGTAACGTAAAAGTTGTGAGTTGTCATATAACCTTGTAATAGCATTAAGCTCGTTTTTTTTTTAAATAATGATTGCTAGACATATGATTTAGTAGAAACATAAAAAAAAAACACTTCCTCACAAAACATCCTGTAGTAAAGCCAGCTTGCACCCTGAGGCACATTCAGAGAAAATAATGCACAATTGTAGAGCTTACTGATTACAAAAATGTGCAATTAGCTGGACAAGTGCAAAAATGAAAGACTTCTCTAACTGGAAACAACAAAGATATGAATGAAGTCGTATTTTGTGAATGATTTTTCAGGTTTTGTTGGAGGGAATTGTTCTCGAATTTTCTCGTACCAAGAGACGTTGAGTGCATGTGTGTGTGTGTTTGTGGGGATGTGAAAGAATTATTTACGATAGTCTTTTGTTGTAGTAAAAGTATGCTTTAATTACCAACTGCCCCGACATGAGCTTAGTTTGCGCTTGGAACTGTACCTGGAGGGAAAGTAACCAGTACTGTGGATGACGTTGACCATGACACAAAAATATACCGATACGAATTTTGAAAATATAACAAAAAACATTGAAGAAATAACAGTATGTGCATAAAAAACCGTTATGTCACATGTAATCGGTACAAAGCTACAAGAGGTTCTCTGTGCTGTTCTCACCACGGAGACGTAAACTCGATTTTTAGCTTTAAGTGTGTGTTTTTTTTTTGTAATTTTCTTACAGCAAAGCCACATCAAGCTATCTGCTGAGTCCACCGAGAAAAATCGAACTCCTGATTTTAGCGTTGTAAATCCGTAGACTAACCGCTAAACCAGTGGGGGACTTTTAGCATTAAGTTCGAAGGTTCATCACTGATCTATTTGAAAGCAAATGCATTACAAATAACGTAAATGATATACTTTATAGGTACATAAATAGAGAGAGAAAAAACGAGCAGTGATACATTCTCTAATAAACATGTTGTTTTTTGTCTTTGATGAATACTTGTTGCAGCTTTAAACACAGAAAGCAAAATTACAAATGCGAGGATAAATTTGAAAAGTACCTATTGACCTTAAATACAGTAACCCATATTTTGTAAAGTTTAAATATTAGTTTTTGTGTATTATCATCATTCGGTGTTTGCTCATGATAACAAGTGTTCGCATCACTGGACTACGTATTATATTGCAGACGCATCACTGGACTACGTATTATATTGCAGACGCATCACTGGACTACGTATTATATTGCAGAAGTCTAGAGGAAAGGCAACAGTTTTTCTCAATTAATTGATAGCCTCTACAGAATTCAGAAACAAATTTATTTAAAAAAAGATATGTGGAACTTGCACTAGTAATTTCAACACCAAATTCATGAAAGAATGTAAGCTTTTCTTATGCATTAGAAAAAGTAATCTTTTTTGCTATTATTTCCATACATTTAGAGAAGAGGAAATGCTATTATATTTGCACTGTTGGCCTGCCATGGCTAGGTGGTTAAGACGCTCGACTAGTGATCTGAGGGTTCGCGGATTTGAATTCTCGTCACACCAAACATGTTTGTCCTTTTAGCCGTGGGGGCGTTATAATGTTACCGTCAGTCCCACTATTCGTTGGTAAAAGAGTTGTAAGATATTATTAGGTTTATAGTCGTAAACATCATTAATAGCGAGGAACCAAGTGATAAAGCACTGATTATTATAGCCCCCCAGTGGCTCAGCGGTATGTCTGCGGACTTACACGCTAAAATCCGGGTTTCGATACCCGTGGTGGGCAGAGCACAGATAGCCCATTGTGTAGCTTTGTGCTTAATTCAAAACAACAACAACAACTGATTATTATAATTATAAGCAATGTTGGTTATATATATTAGCAATGCTCAGCTTATATGTAGCCAACTTGCTTTGACCAGAATTTAATATTAAGGATTCAGCATGAATGTGAAAAGCTGTCTATAAATCAATAAAACAAGTCCTAAGGGAACTAAGGTGTATTGAACACACAACATAAATTCATCGTAAAAGAATGTTGTTGGTATCTTTTCAGTGGCTTGTAATCGATATCTGACTTAGAGGTAACTGATATTTTTAGTAAACACCAACGATACCAAAAATTTAGTTTCCTGTTAAAGGTATATCGCCGATCATACGACACAGACTATTCACACAGTAGTGTCTCATTCAGGTAATCTGTTTATATAAACAGTTCCGTTACATTTTAACGATCTTGATAAATATACGAAATATGCATGGCTAAAGTGATATTCATTTGACTAAATTAATGTTGGTTTTTCATAATTTTATGTATGATGTATCATCAGAGATAAATTCAACAGCTCTTTCCGATATTTGAATTTTATCACAAATAATGTCTATAATTGAACTTTTTTTCTAAGGTTTCATGTTCAGTTTGCTGTCTATAGATGTCGCAGTCTTCAGTGTTGCTATTTTTTTAAATATTTGATCTCTGAAAGCTAATTTCAACACCTTAGTACAATTTTATATAAATTGGAGTTTTTTAGTAAGTGCATTTGAAACACACGCCCTTTACGTTATTTACACTTTATAAGCGTGTTCACGAAAGGAAAACATTAATATTTATGACATTATAAACTTCTGTCACGTCTGTTACTTTAATAACTAATGTTTTGATAAACGAACATTAAATTTGAACGTAAATACCAACTATAGTTCAGTGGTGTAAGGCTATTAAATAACAGAAAAGTTATATATGTACACACGGTATTTTTGTCAAGAAAACAACATTTATAGAAAAGAATTTTAAAAGAGTAAATGAAAGAAATGAATTAGTAGTTTTTTTTTAAAAAATTACCGACAACTTGTTATTATATTGCGCAAATCGTATTTAAATCAATAGTTGTTTTTTTTATACTGTTGGAATTCTTTTTCATTTTATAAGCTAAGCCAAAATGTATAGTTATTGTGGACTTTTCTTATTTTGTTTAAATATAACTAGCAGTGGAAGTGTGCAAAACGGTACATCAATACAACATATTAAAATTATGCTATATCGAAAGTTTCTACAGCCAGCAGTAGCTGTTAAATAAGAATTGTAAATTTTCAGCATGTTATAGATGTAGAAAGTTTGCATTTACTGTAACAACTTTCACTGTATTTTATGTTCAATACAAAATGAAAACAAGTTTTAAAGGTTTTAACTTTGGAGTCTAGTTTGTCAGTTATAGGTAATACTTTGTTTTGTTTTCTTAAATCGGGGTTCAAAGTCATGACCGAAATGTCGCGAATATGTTAAAAGAATATGTACATAAAATGTATTTAGTAAAATTAAAAAAAATAATTTTGGAATACAAATTTTCATGTGTATGGAATGTGCTTTAAAAAACAAAAAGTGTCGTTAGATTAGGTGATCCGAAATTTGATTTTTAAAATTAACACTAATCCTCTTTCAATTAAAGTTTGAACGTAACTGTACTTAAGTTGTTGTTATTGTTTTGAATTAAGCACAAAGCTACACAATGGGCTATCTGTGCTCTGCCCACCACGGGTATCGAAACCCGGATTTTAGCGTGTAAGTCCGCAGACATACCGCTGAGCCACTGGGGGCTGTACTTAAGTGTTCTTGAATTTGTTCTTGGAACTCGCAGAAAGAAGATTTGGATTAGAGAACGGATGGAGAAATATATGAGAAATAGGGGTGTGAGGGGTGGGTTTGCTACCTTTAAAAACTTTTCTATGATTCTGCTTACAAACAGATAAAACTCCTACTTCCGTGCAACTTGAGAAAGTTTCCCACGTGACCCACTAGCTGGTTTCCTGTGGAAATCGAGGAAGTACTTGACTTCACCATTATCCTGACAGCTGTGACTCTATTGTCCCCGCGAAGTCTTTAACAAGACAGTGATGACCATAAAGTGATACTCATTACAATATTTAATTGCAAGAGATGGTAGCTTTACAAAATAGGTCTTGTCATAATGCAAAGTCTTGTGATAAATAAAAAAGCACAAGTCCAGAATATTGTAAAGAACGCGTAATGCAACGATGCAATAGTTTTTTAAAATTAAATATCCGTTTACATAAAAAAAACAGACCTAATATTAGTAAATATGAATTGCTGTAGTTTTTTTATTATTTCTACATTGCTTTTAAGCAGTTCATTGGGGATTTCAAATCAAAAGCGTGTAAGAATACCAAGGCAATGAATGTTAGTACCCGTCGTGCGGTTGGTCTAGACAAAGTGGCAGACGAAAGAAATATTTATCAGAATGTTATTTTACGTCGTACAAGCACTAATATATTCCAAAACAATTTTATGGTTTACTTTGAAACTCAGCATTGATTTTTTGAAATCTCTATTTCTAGTTTCGTTTTGATGTTTTAAACCAAAAGTACTTATCATTGATCGATAATAATACAGTTCTATGACTCATAAAACTAATATTGATTTTAATTTATTTTCTTATTGAAAGCATTAAACTGAATTTCCTACGTTTATTAAGCCAGTAGTTAAACACAATTATCTTACGTATTAAATTGGTATATAACTTAATTTCCGATTAAGGTAGTATTTATTTTAATTTCATTATGAGTTAAGCAAGTCTATAAACTATTTATTCACGTATTAGTATAGTATTTCATTTCCTTCACATATTTACCTGAGATTCATCTCAATTTTTTTACACGTTCCCCGCTGGTACAGCGGTAAGTTTATTGAATTACGAGCCTAAAATAAGCATCTCGATTCACTGTGTGGACATAACAGAAAATATGTTCAGGTAAACTTATAAATATTTATTAGATTTTATGATGTTTAATACCGTCAACCTGTTTACCAATTACTTCACTGAATTGTTGACTATATATGTATATGTATGTGTGTAAAACAAGTCAACAATTCAGTGAAGTAATTGGTAAACAGGTTGACGGTATTAAACATCATAAAATCTTATAATTATGTATATTAATTCTAAGACTAACGTTACTTTTTATGAATAATTTTGTTACAAAATTATTAAAACAATTTTCAATGTGTTTTATTTATCTTGTTATGCTCATAATACTTTCAGTATGCTTATTTATCTAGTTATGCTCTATAATAATTATTTCAATATTCTTTATTCATCTAGTTATGCTTCATAATAATGCTTTCAATATTCTCTGTTTATCTATTTATGCAGTGTAATACTTCTATTGTGTTTTGCACATTAAATTTTGTTATGTAATATTTCTCAATATGCTTTGCTCATCTAGTTATGCAGTGTAATACTTCCATTGTGTTTTGCACATCAAATTTTGTTATGCAATATTTCTCAATATGCTTTGCTCATCCAGTTATGCAGTGTAATACTTCCATTGTGTTTTGCACATCAAATTTTGTTATGCAATATTTCTCAATATGCTTTGCTCATCCAGTTATGCAGTGTAATACTTCCATTGTGTTTTGCACATCTAATACTGTAATCCCTCTCAATGTGCTTTACTAATTTAACAGTCCAACACTTCTCAATGTTCTGGGTCCGGCATGGCCAGGTGAGCTAAGGCCTTCGACTCGTAATCTGAGGGTTGCGGGTTCGAATCCTCGTCACATCAAATATGTTCGCCCTTTCAGACGTGGCGGTGTTATAATGTTCGGTCAATCCCACTGTTCGTTGGTAAAAGAGTGGTCCAAGAGATGGCGGTGGGTGGTGATGGCTAATTACCTTCTGCAAAGTTTGGGACGGATAGCGCAGATAGCCCTCGTGTAGCTTTGCGCGAAATTCATAATCAAACAAACCAATGTTCTGTGCTCATCTAATTACGCTGTGTAATATTCAGAGTATTCTTTGGTTATTCAGTCATGTTGATAAACACATCTAAACATTATTATCTCCCCCAAAATGTTTACGGTCGTTATTAAGAGGTTAACTTAACTTTCGTAGAAACTGATTTACCCTTGGCCATTCTCACGTCGACTTCTGTGTGGAATGAATAAGATTGTTACTGTGGTCATTAATTGTGGTTGTTATCTATCTGTTTAACAGAGAGACGAGTTTGTTTCAAAGTAGTTATCGTACGGTTGTAATTCAGGGAAAAGTGAAGAAGGATTTCAAAATTAGCTTTACAATAACTTTTGCTTCTGTAAGTGAAAACTAAATGGAAACTAATGAAAAATAAACTATAGGTTCTGTTATTTTGTGATGGTGTAATTACGGATCATTCTCATAATTTTTGAAAACTTAAGTTATTTGTGGGAAAAATATTTTCATGAAATTTCATACTTTTATATAATGTACTATTTAAGTTTGTTTGTTATCGAAACTGTTATAATAACCGTTACTGTTTAAAAGATAACATACTAAACATGCTCCGAAACTGTACGAATAATATTGTCCCCTATTGGCACAGCGATATGTCTGGGGAATCACACCACTAGAATTAGAGTTTCTATATCCGTGGTGGGCAAAGCACAGATAGCCCATTCTGAAGCTTTGTGCTTGATTACAAACAAACGTATTATATTTTCGTTTTTACCTCAATAGAAATAACTTACTACTTCGTTAGAGGTCACGTTCGACATGAGACCTGTGTAACTCAATGGTGTTAGTAGCACTTCCGTTGTTCCTTCTTCACTTTCACTACGATACGCTTTAGTGCGTATCTGTGATATGAGGCAGAAAAATTATTCTGCTTGGCTGACATTCTACGACTTGTTGTGTTTTAAACAGCACACCCACAAACAGTTTTTTTTTCCATACCCTTCAAATTATCTCTTAAAAACAGCCTAAGGAAACAAACTATATGCTCCTGTAGCTCCAAATCCCCGCCGGTTAGAAGGAGGAAACACCAAACGTGTAATACTACGCTGGTTGTTGAATAGTAACTTACCCTATACTTAAAGACAATAAATATATTTATTACAAAAATTATGATTGACATGACGACGTGCACTAGTGATCAAGCAAGATCTTTTTTATGTATTAAGCTGCAGTGGAAAACAAACTTACAGAAAGTGAATTTATGTCAATAATACACAATAATTTGACACAATTTGAAGAAAAAAGTGTTAGCGGCACTTGTAAAGAGTACAAAAAAACACGTAACGTTTTCCTGTGTCTCAGTTTCTCTACCGTTCAGCCCACTCTGAGGAAACGTTTGTTTGTTTTGGAATTTCGCACAAAGCTACTCGAGGGCTATCTGTGCTAGCCGTCCCTAATTTAGCAGTGTAAGACTAGAGGGAAGGCAGCTAGTCATCACCACCCACCGCCAACTCTTGGGCTACTCTTTTACCAACGAAAAGTGGGATTGACCGTCACATTATAACGCCCCCATGGCTGGGAGGGCGAACATGTTTGGCGCGAACTCGCGACCCTCGGATTACGAGTCGCGCGTCTTACGCGCTTGGCCATGCGGGGCCGTCTGAGGAAACGTAAGAATATAAATACAAACGTGACAACAGTAATACTAGAAAGTAATAAAATGTCTCCCCAGAGCTAAAAGATACAGTAACATTGTAGGTTTATGATTAAACTAAAGCATACATTAACATTGTAGGTTTTTGACCAAACTAAAACATTATCAGGTTTATGATCTTTTTACGTCGTACATATTTTTGCTCTCTTTGCATAACTGCCGGGGCAAAATTTTATCAGCGCTGTTATTACAAAAATCTTTAATATTGGTGCTAATTTTGTCGAACAATAACAATATTTTTAAAATTTGCACCATTACTGATGCCATTAATACCGGTGCTGTTTTCAATACCGGCTTTATTTTTCTCACTTTACGTCCTTGCTGGCGCTTTTTTTATAGGTGTCGTTTCTACAGGTTATCAGCGAACTCTCAACGTAAGGAATTATTTTTTGAGACAGCTGGTCGCTCTAAAATAAATCATTGCGTTTTGTTGTCGTTTTTGAAGGTTGTACTAAACTATTCCGTGTTATGAGCTAGAGAAACAGCGTTAAGACGGCGCACATAATTTTGAAGCCATCTGTGGATGTTCTCATAATTCGAACAAAATCCGTTCTATTTCAAATGGTTTTATTCACTCTATAAATTTCTATGCTTTGAAATTTAAACCACGATATATAGGGGAGAGGCAATTATGAAAGTTCGTATTTACTTCTGTTCTCCATTATTGGAAAATTTTGTCTTACAATAGCATCGATTTGAGTGTTTTCAACTTCTCTGGTAAGAATAAAAAGTGGGACAGTAAAAATAGTTAACGTTTAAAACCTATGGAATAAGTTCTCTCTTCTCACCCTCGAAGCAAGAAAACATGTATTTTATGTGTAACTGTTTTCATATTCATAGTTCCTAAGTGTTTTAAAGGTAGTAGTGACGTATTTTGTATGTGTGTTTTAAAGCAGCAAGACAGCTGATCAGAATTAATTTTTTGTTAATCTTAACGAACAAGATATCGAACATAGCTGTGACAAAATATGTTCCATGGAAGGTCGTGATTTGAAGTATAGGATATTAAGTGGACACATTAAAGGAATTTTAAAGTCTCCACACGCCTGTTTTAGGTACTACATATATATGGTTTGGAATCTTGAATTGTTTTGTTATTTTTAACCTTATTTTTTGCATTTAAATACTTTGTTTCTCTGTCATACTAAATAGTAGTAGTTTCAAGATAACCTATAACCGAAACTTGAATAGCGTGGGAAAGCTGAAAGATTTCGAATAACTTGTTTAAGTTTCCCTCGAGCAAACACGAGGTAACAAGTGTTCCGAGTGATGGATGACTTGTTGCTTCCAAACACGTGTTAAGCCTTTTGAAGCATGAATACGTGGCGAGTATTTCAACTTTTCGTGGTTTTATTGATTTAGGTGTTGAATAAAGTTTCCACAAAGACAGCGAAAGAAGGTAAACGACACAAACAAATAAAATGCTCATAAATTAAAACTTATGTTTCTTATTTTATGTGCATAACATTATCTTTTCCATTGAAGTTTCGGAGTTTGAACACTTAATTCGAAGGAAAACTAAACTTATTTCTTTGATGTCATTTATACATACGATTAACTTTAACTTGCGATAAGAATCTAAACATATCAGTTTTATTTATATTTATAAGTCTTTTATTATTTAAAAATTATTTAAAGTCTTTATAACTGATTGTCGGAAACTTCGAGGGTTTGCTTTTCCCTGCTAAAGGTTGTTGGGATGAGAAACACACTAGTGGTAGCTTTAATAGTGCTTAAAGTTTGTACAGTGTATTGTAAATATATTTTATGTAATAGAAGGTATTCAGCTAACAATATAAGCTCAACTGTTGTTTCTTATAGAATCAGTTAAGTTATGAGTTCATAAATACTGATATGATACAAAGCGTTATGTTTAGCAAAGAATAACAAATTCAACATAGTCACCAGCAGCTCAGAAACCGTGGTTTCGATCAATATCAATTCTTATGAGCCCAGCTAAGGCAGGTACAGAAAATACCACTAGACGGAGCCCCATACTATAAGACTTGGAGCTTGGCATGATGTTTTTTGTTTTTTTTAATTTCGCGCAAAGCTACTCGAGGGCTATCTGCGTTAGCAATACCTAATTTAGCAGTGTAAGATTAGAGGGAAAGCAGCTAGTCATAATCATCCACCGCTAACTCTTGGGCTACTATTTTAACAAAGAATATTGGGATTGACCGTGACATTATAACGCCCCCACGGCTGAAAGGGTGAGCATGTTTGGTGCGACCGAGATTCGAACCCGCGACCCTCGGATTACGAACGCCTTAACATGCATGGCATCATGCAATATTGTGTGTATGTGTGTATGCATACTTTTATATTCTTGGCTACCATAGTTCAAGATATAAGTTTAGAGTCTCCGATATGCCAATGAGTACTTTCATTTTTTAGCAGGTTAGAAAAAATTACAGTAAACCCTGATTGACACTTAAGAGCAGCCGTGATGGCAGAAGATGTTAATGGTTGAATCTCTCTCTCTCTGGTTGACAGCTCTAAATTAAGGAGCTATCTGTTCGAAAATTGGGACCTGAAACTTGGTCGTTTATTACATATATTGTATAACCTGCCATTCAAGCTGAAAATATCTTATACTATTAAAAAAATGGATAAGCAGTGTGCTAGATAGATCTCGCTTTCAGTGTTCCTTAGATAGAATATCATGTTTATCTGTTTTTACAAAACTATAGAACGATACATCTGCGATGCGTCTATCACAAGGATCAACCACCATACTTAAGTCCTCAAGCTTACAGCTGTGCTACTAACTAAGATGCGGAGACCATTCCGTCCTATAAATCTTTATATAATAAAGTAGGTAAGACAGCTCAATGTTTAACTTATTCTTGTCATACCCACAGCTCCTGGTTTTCGTTTGATTTAACTAAGTCGACAATCACTTAAAAGCTTTATCACTTTCATTCTTTAGCTCATGCTTTTGATATTCTTAGGTTACTAATTCGTTGCTATTTCATTTTTCGTTCTTTTTTTAGTGTTCAGTGTTTGTCAAAGAAAACCTCAGGGTACTGATTAATAGAATTAGTCACAACAACGGGATACTTTTTGTATGATATCAATGTATTGTTAAGAGCTCTGTAGCCCAAAAATTCACGGACTTGTAAGCAGTTTTGTGAATAAACAGTTTCTAGGGTAAACTTTGAGCGAGACAACTTCCCCTAGCAACCGCATATAACTGTTGCTTGAAGCAGAAAAGATTTGTCGTTTCGCATGCCCAAAAAGTCGTTTCCTCTCGAGCGCTAGTAGTTTATGACGTCAGAAGAGAATTTTTTTTTTTTTTTTTTACAAATAATACAACTAAAAGGTTCGTGCTTTAAAAGTAGTTTTAATCTTCTCTTTGAGATTTGTGTAAGCTTTCCTCAAGCAGTAAAGGCAAAAACCTTCAACTTTATAGTGGTTTTATCATTCCGTTCTTCAATTTCAAGAACCATCTTTATCGTGGGCCGTTAAGCGAACACTGAGATTCGTGCAAACTCCTTCTGAATCAGCAGTTTTATAATATTACATTATACGTGGTTTTTTTACGTTGCTGTCTTCTTTCGTACGTAAAGTTAATTCAACGTTTTAATGCTTCGTGTTCCATTTGTCATAATAGTGGTCAAATCCAGCCTTCCCACAGATTAAAACTCGTGATATTAATATCTCATATTCAATGTCCTTGTAGTTTTTAACCTTAGATATTAGTTAGAAACCTTTTGAAAGATATTTAGTGCGAAATTTTAAGATATAGCTCTAACTTTGAATTTAGTTAGTTATTAAAGAACAAAAGACTGAGAAATCGTTCAAACATTGAGCCTTGTTGAGGTTAGTTAATTAATGTGAAATGTTAAAAATCAGCTGAAACTCTGTCTAAGTTTAAATAGTTAGCGTGAACTATTAAAACTTAGCTGAAACTGTGTGTCAAATTAGTCATTTAGTGTTAAATATTCGAAAATCAACTTAAGTTGTATGTGAGGTTTATAATTTAGTGTGGAATATTCGAAAATGAACTGAAACTCTAAATCAGGTTAATCATTTAGTGTGAAATGTTCGAAAATCAACTCAAACTTTATGTGAGGTTAAATCGTTTAGTGTGATATATTCGAAAATCAGCTCAAACTCTGGATCAGGTTAATCATTTAGTGTGAAATGTTCGAAAATCAGCTCAAACACTATGTCAGGTTTAATTATTTAGTGTGAAATATTCTAAAATCAGCTCAAACACTATGTCAGATTTAATTATTTAGTGTGAAATATTCTAAAATCAGCTCAAACACTATGTCAGATTTAATTATTTAGTGTGAAATATTCTAAAATCAGCTCAAACACTATGTCAGATTTAATTATTTAGTGTGAAATATTCTAAAATCAGCTCAAACACTATGTCAGATTTAATTATTTAGTGTGAAATATTCTAAAATCAGCTCAAACACTATGTCAGATTTAATTATTTAGTGTGAAATATTCTAAAATCAGCTCAAACACTATGTCAGATTTAATTATTTAGTGTGAAATATTCTAAAATCAGCTCAAACACTATGTCAGATTTAATTATTTAGTGTGAAAGATTAAAAACAACAACTCACCTTCACAATTTAATTAGTTCCTTGGTGTCAAATATTAAAAGGTAGTTTAAAGTTTTTATAAAGTTACTCATTTAACGTAAACGATGAAATACAGCTCAATTTTTTTCTCTCTTTTTAGTTATTTAGTAAGACATACATAAAGAAGATGGTAAAATTTTCAGTTTTATTACCGGTTATTTTTACTTGTAAATAACTGAAACTACGTGGTGGTTTATCATCCGACAAGACAGATTTACTGCAAAAATATAACATTCTTCATATGGTACCTCCCTCCACACAATCATAGATTATTCTATATTACTTAGAATATTTGATCGTATTTTAGGTATATGGAGTGTATGTGTTTTTCTTATAGCAAAGCCACATCGGGCTATCTGCTGTGTCCACCGAGGGGAATCGAACCACTGATTTTAGTGTTGTAAATCCGTAGACTTATCGCTGTCCCTGCGGGGTTTTAGTTATATGGATAAATGTATGTATGTATGTGTGTGTGCGCGTGTTTACAGCTAGCCATGTTGATCATAACATCACAACACAATAAATTCAAACATGATTAAATAAATTGAAGATATAGCTAGTATATAAAGTTTAGCTGTACAAAAATTAAAAACGTTTTTTATAAATAACTACATATAGCTCACCAGGTCCTTTTCATCGTTACGTTTGAACTCGCAAATTATAATAACGCTCCAGTCCAGAGATAAAAATTTCCACAAGATTGTTTTATAATGCAAGACGTGTCCATTAGTACAGCAAAAATTTGTATAAATATAAGTATCTCTGAAATGGGCATGTTAATGTGGTTAGTTAGCACGCGAAAACAAAATTTGGAATAAAGCTTAGATAAATGATCGTACGTTTTCGAGGTGCACGAGCTTATGTCTTTTCTGTGAGAAGAAAGTGATTTAAAGTACTCAGAAATTCAGTGATATATATACATATATATAAAACCGCCTTTTCTAATTATATGCTAAGAGACACGTGAGCATTTATGTTTACGTACAATATAACATGCATCAATCTCTCAGCGCAAGTTATTCCCAAACTTAACAGAACTTTGTTTTTTTAATTTAACTAGACCGACAATCACTTGTGCTATCGTCTAGTATGAAGTTCACATCCGGCATGTACGTAAGGTGCATTCCTAGGTTCATTACAGTGATGATGTCATAAATGTACATAGGTGCACACATGCACGCACGCACTAACACAAATACTATATACACTTGTACATGTAAGTATGTTTCATTGATTAAATTCGAAAATATAATCCTACAAACAGTTTGCATGTACTTATTACTTTTATATTTTTTTTTGTTTGTTTTGGAATTTCGCACAAAGCTACTCGAGGGCTATCTGTGCTAGCCGTCCCTAATTTAGCAGTGTAAGACTAGAGGGAGGGCAGCTAATCATCACCACCTACCGCCAACTCTTGGGCTACTCTTTTACCAACGACTAGTGGGATTGACCGTCACATTATACACCACCACGGCTGGGAGGGCGAGCATGTTTAGCGCGACTCGGGCGCGAACCCGCGACCCTCGGATTACGAGTCGCACGCCTTACGCGCTTGGCCATGCCAGGCCTTCTTTTATATGCATATCTGGTATCCACAAGGTGGTTGGCCAGACTTTGACAATTAACTTTGTTCTCGCTTTCGTTTTCTCGTCAGTATTTTATGTAACACAAACATATTGTTATGAATTCTTCACTTAAAGTGTCAACGTAATATTGTGTTTAGTTTCTTAGGTAACTTTGTGATTTTGTTTTCACAAATTTTAGCCAGATACGCAATATTAACAAAATATTGACTGAAGTTATCTTTTATAAGGTTAAGTCCATAACGCGATTGTATATATAGCTTATAAGATAAGTATTAAAGACTGAATGGTTCTAAGACTATTCTACAAACGCCAAGTACGCTTGAAAAATGTTTTATAAGAGTGTTTCAAAAGTGTTGCATTTCATACACACAATAAACAAAGTGACTAAACGGTGGCTAACCACAGACAATTATTATAAAAACAGGTTGGTTCCAGTTGTTGTTACAAATTCCTCTTTATATGTTTAACGAAGCTCGATGTGTAATAAATAGCATTTCAGATCCGTCTTCCACTTCCCATAAATCGCGACCCAATAAACTTCTTGTTTGATTTCAGAATTTATTTATGTAAAAACGGCTTGTTTGGGCTGAGAAAATACTGACCGGAAGCTGACCAGTTACCTCTTTCTTTCTTTGTGAACCTGACGATGACCGAAGAAGGTCGAAACGTTGTTCGCTCCTCTACGTTGAATATTTTCTCAACCCAAACGAGTCGTTTTTACATATATATTTCTTTACAAGTGGGTTTTCTCGACATCACTGAAGTCAGAATTTGTTAGTTGCTTTGGACGATGAAACGCTATTTATAGTTTTCTTTTTACGTTGTTCAGCTCAACTGGTATTTTCTGGTACTGAAAGAAAAAATTATTGGACAGTGAGTGACATGTGGCATATAAAAAAGATTTGAAATTTATTTCCACCTTTAATTTAGAGCATCAGTGAACCAAGTGAAAGGACTATAGAAAAAAAAACACATCTGCAGCTGACCTGTTTTTACAATAGTTTCTAAGCCTAGCTGTCTACCAATATTTCGCTAGATTTCGGCGTTTTAACCTTAACCAGAGATAACTGTTTTGGTAGCTACAATTCATCCGTTAGGTTTAGTTTTATTAACGCAATGTATAAACTTTGGCGGTTTCTCAACACCATCACTTCATAAGGATTAGAAAGATAACACGTGGTTATGAAAATAAGGCGTTTCCCAGGATCGTAATATTTTTGTGTTTAAATCATAAGCTAAATAAAAGTAAGTTAATCTTGTTCTTTTCATTAAAACCTGCCTGAGGCAAGAAATGTTTAGTTCAGCCCACCTCACATTCTTTTGTTATTATATAAGGATATTTAAATACCTGTTAAATATACACATTAACAGATTTCATTTCTTACGAATTTTTCACACAAAAAATCATTTCGTTTACCCAAGCTTATTTTAAAAATCTTCATTATTCGATAGTCTTTCAACATATTCATATAAATATATTTTTAAGAAGTATCACATAAAGCTTCACAGGAGTTATCTATAATAGTCGACACCTAATTTTGAGCTAATTTTGTATTTATGTATTTTGAACAAAGCTACACAAAGGGATATTTATGTTTTGCCCTCTACGAGTAACGAAACCTGATTTCTAGCAGTACATGTCCTATTGTACGACTCGGGGGTATTTGAGTTGATAAACTCGAAGAAAGACAGCTAGTTCAAGTGTCCATTGTCAATTCTTGGGATACTCCTGTCTCACCCAGTAGAGGTGTTTGACTGTCACCCTAACACCACTTTCACTGCTAAAATGTGTAGAGTGCATTTTTACGGTCAAAGGGAAGCGAACCACTAATTCTCGGATTTATATTTCGAACAAACTAGCCACTAAACCATGTTCTGGCCATATAGCTAATAAATTGCATACATATATAAATGTATATATATACACGGTATATTATTTTTCACAACTCACATCTGCACCATCTGACCATATTGTATTTTCGACGATGACCATTAACTTGGTGTAATTTTAAAAAATGAAAGTTTTAATTTGTTTAGCCTACAAAGATGATAAGGAAGCAGTCATAGAAGAATATCGTTCGAACCACATATTTTGTAACCCATGTATTGACTAGGAGTGTCCATGTCTCTAAAGTCTGCGGGATCACCTCCCACCCATATTAGTGTGTGTACTATTAAATTATGGTAACGAGTTGATCACTCAATATGATGTGAAAGAATAACAATATTGCTAAATGTCACGTAGTTTATAAGCTCAAACTAAGATATCTAGGCACAGATCTTTCTCATGTTGACCTGTCGTACAATATTGAAGAATGACACTGAACTTGTAAATGGGCAGAAGGAGGTTATCTTTCTTCAACACGTACAGAGGCTAAGTACGTTATGTTCGAATTACTTTAAATAGAGACATTGGTAAGTAATGTGGTAACCACATTCGATACAAAACCAAGCTGGAATAAAATGGATTCTACATTTTGGCATTGTTTTGCATTGCGTGGTCAGTTTAATGCCACCTTAAATTTACCATTTTTGGGAAGGAGTACTCATACAGTTGTGTTTAAATTGGTGATTAATATTTTATAGACGAGAAGGTTCCTTGTACTTACTAGAATTTGAAAAGCAACAACAACAACAATAGAAAAAAAAAGACCATTAATCAACTTGGAATACCAGGACCATCTAATAAGAGACCAACAACAAACTGTACCCAAACCATGTTAAGCAACGTTATGCGTCTTGTAAGAGGTGAGAATCCTTAGACAAACAGTCTAGCAGAAAGTGTTGTTCACGTACCCTTGTAATAATGTGCAACATAATGATAAAGGAAATCCGTCTGGAAATGAACCAACAAGTCATGGGTTCACCGAGTTAAGGCTTCCAGACAAACCTCCCGTTCAACCGTCATACAACCCAAATAGACACATAATGAAACAGGTATTCGTGCTACTTCCATACGAAGATATATCATTCAAATAACATTGATGAAATGGGGACTAGAAATAAGTCATCCTTTTACACTAGATGGAATGTGGGAAGCCAGCAGGGAGGAATGGTGTGCTTTGAGCATGAAAGTTTTCCGACAGTGCTCTTTCTTGTACTGGAAATCAGGCACCA
This sequence comes from Carcinoscorpius rotundicauda, assembly GCA_011833715.1. Taxonomy (NCBI): domain Eukaryota; kingdom Metazoa; phylum Arthropoda; class Merostomata; order Xiphosura; family Limulidae; genus Carcinoscorpius; species Carcinoscorpius rotundicauda. The sequence goes on along the minus strand of CM022393.1, from coordinate 18,637,844 downwards.
TCTTTGTGGCACTTTCGAAGCTTTTTTGCAGTTCAGATATGCACCATCTATCTGGCACTTTGAAATAATCAAACCAAAATATCCTTTCCATTTTATAGTATATATAACAGCGAGACATAAATTATTATTTCTAGTATTGGTATTAGTAAGAAATAGGATACAGACTGAACTAGTAATAATAAATTCATATATAAAAAACAACAACTAATGATATGTACTGACAGTAAATCTTCTATGTTCATTGTGTCCTTTCATATTTTATTAATTTTTTAGTAATTCAGATACATTTTTGTTTTACTTAGGTTTGTAAATTCTTTCATTAACGATTTGGCTTTGACCCATTTCTTTCCCCTTCAGTAATTTTTCAGCCACGATATAACGGCTCACACAATGATTCTTAAGTTGTTGTTGCTATTTTTTTTAAGTACAAATTTCTAGCTTATAGTCCTGTCGTCTCTTGACAGATTTGAGATCTAATTACAGTTATGGACTCGAAAGGTCAAACTATTTAGACTGAGACATTTTACCACGTCTAAGATCTCATAGATTATTTTATCTTGCTTGAAAGAATTTGAAGTTGAGATTAGACTGGTAGAAATTCTAATGAGCAATAAAATATTTTTTATCGCTGGCGCACAAATATAAAGCTAATCAAAATAAAGAAAAAAATATCTCGTGGATTAATTTACTCTAATCCTGTGTAACAATTTTAAGAATCGCGGGTATTTAGGATACTTTTTAGTTAAATCTAGCTTTGGTTTTCCTCTAAGAACACAGTATAGACATATGCAAATCTTTAACAAATATATTCTACACGTATTATAAATCTGAATGATGACTTAAACGCAGTTGTCATCAGATTCATGAACAAATACTGTATCACATGTTGCATCTGAACAAGGTAAAATGATATTAGTGTCCTAAGCATAGTGTAAAAACGGCTGATAACTCTGAATATCAAACTGAGATAATTGCAATACTAACAGTGTACAGACACATCTATAACAAACCAGGATATTTATTTGTTCGGTGTTAAGCACAAAGCTACGTAAGGGGCCACCTGTGCTGCGCCTACCATGGTATCGAAAACTGGTTTTTAAAGTTATAAGCCTTCAAACTTACCTATGAGGGGGATATGTGTAATTTGAGTACTATTCAGACGGATAATTATGTTTAACAGACTAATATTAACTGTGCATCATTACTTTATCTAAGTGTATAATTTTGTATAACAGAGTAGAACATTTGTATTCCCAAGACTGTGAAAACGGATAATCCTGAGTATCAGACTATGATCAGTGGTTCTTATGGACTGAGTATCAGACTATGATCAGTGGTTCTTATGGACTGAGTATCAGACTATGATCAGTGGTTCTTGTGGACTGAGTATCAGACTATGATCAGTGGTTCATATGGAACACAAATTAAACAGCATGCATGAAGAGTTTTCATAAAATATTTGTGTTTTTATCACTGTATAGACTGGTAATTCAGCAGAATATGAAATAATATTTATAGATTTTGTTGTATAAACGGACATTTTAGCCCACCATAGGACATTTATAGGACATTTTTTGATCTCATGAATACATGAAATCATATAATTCTGTACTACAGCCTTGGATACTTACAATGTAAAGACTGCATAGACGAATAATTCCGTATACCAGACTAGGATATTTGTAATGTTAGCATTGTATAAACAGATAATTTTGTATTTCGGACTATAATATTTGTAATGTTAGCATTGCATAGATGAATAATTCTATATAAATAAATCAAGCGTATATACAAATATTCGTTACACATTTAATCACTACAGTTGTAACCAGAGCTTTAAATAATCATCTTTCTTCGTCATACTCCGCACAGTCAGGGTCAGTTACTTTATTGCCTCCCCCCCAGTGGCTCAGCGGTATGTCTACGGACTTACACGCTAAAATCCGGGTTTCGATACCCGTGGTGGGCAGAGCACAGATAGCCCATTGTGTAGCTTTGTGCTAAATTCAAAACAACAACTATCTTTTTTATTTAACGTTTCATCATACTCCCGACAGCAATCTTTAACAACTACATATTATATAATACACCAATACTCGGTTAAACAACGAGAAAAAATTAAAAAGTTCGAGTAGCATGACATCAGTTCATAGTAATCGAACTAGACAACAAACGATTAGCAAACAGTCATGTAAGCAAACTTTCCACAACTTTCTCTTCTAGAAATAAACTACTTTAATGTTTGCACTATATAAATTAAATAACACTCTAGTATTAATTTCAAAATGAACAGTACGTACATAAAATCGTGCTAGAATACTTGTAGAGAGATACTTTGTATATCACACGAGGATTTGATATCATATAACTTTTCTTTATCAGGTAAACAGTTTTTATTAACACATTATATCACGAATCGGCTATAGTTGTGGCGACCTGCAGAATCTGGTATGTGGACGAAATGTCGTACGATCTACCAATGAAAGGACGAAATGTCGTACGATCTACCAATGAAAATTAGTCACTCGTAAAAGCTGATATATTTTCACCATTCATAACCTGGGACCCTTTCTTGTTATGTTGGCCTAGATATTTGTAATCTGAACACTGTATAGACAATACGCACCTGCATAACGTACCCAGATATTTCTAATCGCAGCATTTTATAAAGAGGTAATTTTATATAGCAAATATTTGTGATAACAAAGCTGTTTGGATGTTAACGTCTGTATTACACACAAGAATATTTATAATCTCAGTACTGTATGGACAGAAAATTGTGGGTAACCAACTAGATTATTTGAATAATTATCCACAACAAAAGAAAACTTAATTACACCGTGTGAACAATAACTTTTTTTAAAAGATAAAAGCAATGCGACTTGTTTTTAAGGAAAAATACGTTGGTGGTTGAATAGCTAAACAAGACACTCAAGGGTTAAACAGCATAATCATTGTGAGCTACTAAAACACACTAAATACTTGTTGAGTGGTGCACACTCATTGTGTTAAGATTGACACAATCTAATTGCATATGTTTATATTATTACATTAAGTTATTTCCTAAAATAAATTAATAGTCGAATAATACATAACATGACACTTTAAAAATGTCCTCTGATGGAGAATGATTCTTTTATACCGTATAATATTCCTAAACGGTTAAAACCCAAACTTTTTAATAAAATGCAACTTGTTGTGAAAGAACACAATATGTTGTTTTTTTGTTTTTACATAACTAAAAGCACATTAGTGCACAAAAATACTGTAGGAGCTACAAATGTTACAACGTTTGAATAGCTTAACACAGATTTTATTAATATAAATATTACCAACTCTTTACTGGTGTTACACTCATATAATCAATTACAGTTTTTTGTCGACTTCTGGTGTTATTTATTAATATTGTAGATATTTTGATTCTACTTAGGCCTGGTATGGCCTAGCGCGTTAAGGCGTGCGCTTCGTAATCTGAGGGTCGCGGGTACGCCAAACATGCTCGTCCTCCAAGCCGTGGGGGCGTTATAATGTGACGGTCAATCCCAATTTTCGTTGGTAAAAGAGTAGCCCAAGAGTTGACAGTGGGTGGTGATGACTAGCTGCCTTCCCTCTAGTCTTACACTGCTAAATTAAGAACGGCTAGCACAGATAGCCCTCGAGTAGCTTTGTGCGAAATTCCAAAACAAACAAACAAAAATACCTTGACACTAAAGTAATAGAAGGCGAATTTTTAAAGTGCTGTCCATCCGTAAAAGCAATACGAAATGTCCTTGGAAGTGAGGTTGACATACGTGTCAAATGTTTTTATAGTGAAGTTGACAGCCATGAGTTGGTTAACACCTTTTACTCCCGAATTATTGTTACAGATCAAATAAGTGCACCAAGTGGCAAGAAAAGGTCACCCTTTCCTTTATCTATACCAGTAGTTTTGAAGTTGCTTCTTTAAACTTGGGCCCGGCATGGCCAGGTTAGTTAAGGTATCCGACTCGTAATATGAGGATTGCGGGTTCGAATTCCGGTCGCACCAAACATGCTCGCCATTTCAGCTGTGGGGGCGTTATAATGTTTCGATCAATCCTACTATTAGTTGGTGAAAGAGTAGCCCAAGAGTTAGAGGTGAGTGGTGATGACTAGCTGCCTTCCCTCTTGTCTTACACTGCTAAATTAGGGACGGCTAGCGCAGATAGCCCTCGTGTAGTTTTGCGCGAAATTAAAAAAAATACATACTTTATAAACTTCTTGTTAGTGTTTCCATGATTTTGGATATATGTCATTCTTTTTTATCATTTATTTGTACTGAAGCATTTTATAGATTACGCGTTTGACGTTGAAATTCCGAGCACGAACAGACGCTCCTCAAGTGTTATCGGGTTGTGAAGTTTTCTGTAAAAAAAAATATATTCACACATCATTGTTGTTAGCACCATTGCAGGTGAGCTATTTTGTGCTTTGCTGTAAAGGGATTAACTTTGTGATCAGTATTTTTCCAAACGTCAACACACTGAAGTGATAACCAGATACAGTTTCAGTCTTATAGCAGGTACCTTTCGATTATACCGATCCAAAACTGGACAAACAGAGATAGCGCGTTTGTATTGTGAATGATGATGCCCGTTTTAGTCAGACATCCGAGTGACTGTGTCTTGGAGGTACTTTTAGCTAATTCACAACACCCTTCTGTGACTAGTTAGATTATATTGGTTTAGTTGCTCGTTATATGAGTGAAGCCTTGGAACGTTTTTGGATTTCGAGTAATGAATCTGAACAGCTTATAAATATGGTTACAGACTAGAGGAGTTTGCACAAACTAAAGCACAGGCTCTTCACCTTTCAATTTTTGGAGTACAGTTGTACTATGTTTGTCAGTGCACAGTCCAGGTAGCTTGGCTCTGTCACTAATTTCGACGGATACAGTCTGAAGAAACTCGTTAATATTTTTCATAAATCTATTTAGTTATTTATTAATAAATTTGTTTTACTTTAGTTACGTATTAGTAGCATGTAATAATTTTGTACACAAAATTCTCGGTGTTTCTCTTTTGACGTAAGGAAGTGGAAAGCAAAATTGACATTCGCTTCTCGACACTAAACAAAGAAACCCCAGTCTAGAATGAACAATCTCGTCACAAAACAAGGAAATTAATCCATCAGGAACTAACGTATTTTCAAAATAATTTGAGCTCAATCAGAATATTTATATAAATCATTGAGAACTAAGGAAATCAGATGCTTCATATCCGTTTCTTAACGTAATATAACTTAATGTAATGTTTAATATAGGAACAGCATATCCACACAATAATTGTTCATAAAGATATTTGAGGTTTTCAGTAATATGAGACTGAAACAAAACTGACGGTATTATTCAGGTCAGACATTCTAGTGACTTTTGTCTTCCCACTTCTTGATAGAACCTATTCTTTAACTGCTTTATAGCACTTATTTTGCTAGAGACACAAAGCTCAACTAGAAAAATACGTTTTAATTATAAATGTTGTATCTAAACTTTATATATAAGCAGCAAAAGAAATTATTACATCCACAACATGAAGTTTCTGCCATGATTGGCCTAATTGACCTCATAATTAAGATCAAATGTTGTAAATTGGCTTTTTGTTCTGCGATTTATTTAGAGGACTCTATTTCTTAATCGCTTTCAACAAAGAAAATAAAATAATATAACCAATTAGTTCATCAATCACCCAAAGTCTAGATAGGAAATTAGATGTCACAGAAAACCTGTCTTCCTTTCAAACTCGCGACGTAAGACCTGTTTTTGTTGTCTTTTTATAGCACTCATGTTGTTCAGTCAAACAGTTTGGAAATGAGCCCTTTAAACTATTCAGTTTATGGCGCATTTTCTTAGGAATAAGGTACTGATTAAAAAAAAAAAAGTATGTTTTATATTTATAGACTTTATTAGATTGATTGTAAGTTAGGTCATTTCACAACATGGCTTTATTTATCTCGTACTTTGAGAAGGTTTAAAGCTGTTCCACGTGTATTTTGTGCGTGAGAAGATTTTATAAAATTGGAAAAATAACGTAATATTTGGCTTGATTTCCATGTCATATATTTCCATATGGAAATCAAGCCATATCAACAACTTCGTAATATAAAGCCTGACAGTCATATCAATAAATATCATAACATACAACTGATTGTTAATAAAACAAATGCTTAATATATGGTTGCTAGTCATCAATAAATATCATAACATATGACTAGATAGTTACCAACAAATATCATAACATATAGCTGCTATTCATCAGCAGATATCAATGTGACTTAAGAGTCATATTATGAAACATCGTAACGTATCATAGCATATCAGATGCGTACTATATTTTTAAGTTCTACCAGCAGTCGTTCTGTTACTTGTACGTTCTTGTTCCGAATGTTATTTAATTACAAAATATTGAAAAACATGTATTGTTAACGACTTATTCTGTAGTCGTTTTAAACAAATGTTCATGTACTTAATCGTGTTGCCCCCTAGTGGCACAGTAGTATCTCTGCGTACTTACACCCCTAAAAACCAGGTTTCGATACCCATAGTGGGTAGAGCACAGATAGTTCTTTGTGTAGCTTTGTGCTTAATACCAAACTATAACAACAAAGTACTCGTGTTATGGAACAAATGTCTTGTTGTTACACAAATTTACAAGCAATATTTCGGGTGTTTATGTTTTAAATTTTGCGGAAAGCTACATGAGGGTTATCTGCGCTAGCCGTCCCTAATTTAGCAATGTAAGACTAAACAAAAGGCAGCTAGTCATCACTACCCACCGTTAACTCTTGGGCTACTCTTTTATCAACAAATAGTTGGATTTATTGTCACATTATAACGCCCCCACAACCGAAAGGTCAAGAATATTTGGTATGACTGGTATTTGAGTCCACGACCCTCGGATTATGCGTCGAGTGTCTTAACCGACTGGCCATGTCAAGACCCCTTCAGGAGTTACAAATTATTATATACAACATCGTGATATCTACAGGTATTGGTCCCAAATGGCCTGATAACTCCTCATTCTTTAAAACAATAACCTTTTAACAGGTCAATCAAAGCATTGTTTCATTGATGTGTGTTTTTTCACATGATAACTTGTAATAGTATTTTCGCTGTGTATTTACCACAATAGAATATGTTAAGAAAACGTCACTATCTCTGAAAGCAAATATTGCAAATTATGTAAGTTTATTATTTTATTAAGTAATTCTTATTATCTTAGTATATGTACTGAAGACTACTTCATATATCTTGGCTAGTCGACCTTCATGAGCTATAGTTGAGTTTACAGGAAAGTTAAAAACTAGGGTTACCAGCTGACGAAGCCATGCATTCTAATGTTGAAAGGAATAACGTAAGAAAATAATACTTCACTACATACGTTAAGTGCCGGATTTTTTTAGTATTACTCTTGATTTAAGTAGGTAGCTTGCTTTTATCAGAAATTAACATTAATTAAGGTGTGTTTTATTCTGTAATAAACATAAATGTGCTTTAAGATTACTCATAAACACAGTAATCGTCTGCCAAAGAAACAGTGTACATGTGTGTGTATTTCTGGAACAAAACCACATTATTCTATCTGCTCTGTTAACAGCAGCGAATCGAACCCCGGATTCTAGTGTTGTGAGTCAATAGACATAGCACTGCCCAACTGGGAGACCAAAGATATCTTTGAACTCACTTTATCAAAATTGGAAATAGGAAAACTGTGAAATTCAATTAAAAAATATTTTACACTCTTAAAGTCTAAACAACTGAAAATTATGCCACTGTTGGCTCAACAGTACGTCTGACAGGCTTATAACGCTAAAAATTGGGTTCAGATACCTGTGGTTGGCAGAACACATATGTCTCATCGTGTTGCTTTAAAGTAACTGTAAAAATCAAGCTAAAAGAATTAACATTGTCGTAGTCTTGGTACCTATGTTTTTCAGCGCATGTTGGAACTCGCAACTGAATATCTCGTGTTCTCGTTTGAATTTGCTTACTAGTTGGAAATGAATACTCTGAAGAACCAGAAGGGAAAAATATTTTCATTCAGATTCAAGGGGCTTAAACCATTATCTTAAGCGAATATTTATAGAAGAAGCTTTAAACAGTTACCCATGAAAGAAAACAACATTTTCATGTCAAAAGAAGTCGACTTTTGACACAAATAAGCCACGTGCTGTATTTCAATCCAAATGGCACATTATACAATACATGAGCTAAATGGTCAGACAAGAGCCGCTAAAGTTGTAGTATGTCCACCCTAAGTTTGAACTGCTGACTAGAAGAAAAGTGTAGGATTGACTATCATTTTTATTACTTTCAACACAGGTGAACACCTAATAACACAGTTTATGCCATTTACTCATTGTATATTTTACATATACATATGGAATCAGCTCAGCTTTGATACCGCACATTCTTCGATAAGACATTTCTTTACTGTTAATTAACATGTTTAATTATAAACGTAATCTATAGGGATCTGCCCTAATTTCTACTGAAATGAAAAGTAAAATGAAGCTTTGTGACCGCACTGGATCACATGCGTCATCGACCGGAGTATGTAAGATATAAAATCGTCATTTGACCAATATTTTTGTATATATCCGCTCAGAAATGGTGAACTGCTTGACCGATTTTCACCAAACTGGTAAATTCTCTTAAAGCCCCTCGGTGAGTAACATCGAAGTCGGCGTTTCGATCTGTTCTTCCTTTCCACATGGCTTGCCAGTATTGTGAACAGATACTTTAACTAGTCTACTGTATTGATTTGTTTGCTTTGAATTCTGCGCGAAGTTGCACGAGGGCTATCTGCGCTAACCGTCCCTAATTTAGTAGTGTAAGACATGAGGGAAGGCAGCTAGTCATCATCCCTCACTAACAGCTCTTGGGTTACTCTTTTACAAACGAATAGTAGGACTAACTGTCACTTATAACGCCGCCACGTCTGATAGGGCGAGAATGTTTATTGTGACGGGACTCGAAATTGCGACTGCCATATTTGGTCACAGGAAAGTACTCTGAGAGTTGGCATTGCTTGTGTTTTACAATATAAAATGTACGATCAAATCCCACTATTTGGTGAGATAAAAGTGGTCCGAGAATTGGCAATGCTGCTCTTGAATAGTTAGTTTCCTCATCAATATAAGTTGCAAACTGGGTAGCTAGCCATCAGAGTAACTCTATAAGTTGCAAACTGGGTAGCTAGTCATCCGAGTAACTCTATAAGTTGCAAACTGGGTAGCTAGCCATCCGAGTAACTCTATAAGTTGCAAACTGGGTAGCTAGCCATCCGAGTAACTCTATAAGTTGCAAACTGGGTAGCTAGTCATCCGAGTAACTCTATAAGTTGCAAACTGGGTAGCTAGCCATCAGAGTAACTCTATAAGTTGCAAACTGGGTAGCTAGCCATCCGAGTAACTCTATAAGTTGCAAACTGGGTAGCTAGTCATCCGAGTAACTCTATAAGTTGCAAACTGGGTAGCTAGTCATCCGAGTAACTCCATAAGTTGCAAACTGGGTAGCTAGCCATCCGAGTAACTCTTTGAGTTGCAAACTGGGTAGCTAGCCATCCGAGTAACTCTTTGAGTTGCAAACTGGGTAGCTAGCCATCCGAGTAACTCTTTGAGTTGCAAACTGGGTAGCTAGCCATCCGAGTAACTCTATAAGTTGCAAACTGGGTAGCTAGTCATCCGAGTAACTCTATAAGTTGCAAACTGGGTAGCTAGTCATCCGAGTAACTCCATAAGTTGCAAACTGGGTAGCTAGCCATCCGAGTAACTCTATAAGTTGCAAACTGGGTAGCTAGCCATCCGAGTAACTCTTTGAGTTGCAAACTGGGTAGCTAGCCATCCGAGTAACTCTTTGAGTTGCAAACTGGGTAGCTAGTCATCCGAGTAACTCTATAAGTTGCAAACTGGGTAGCTAGCCATCCGAGTAACTCTATAAGTTGCAAACTGGGTAGCTAGTCATCCGAGTAACTCTATAAGTTGCAAACTGGGTAGCTAGCCATCCGAGTAACTCTATAAGTTGCAAACTGGGTAGCTAGCCATCCGAGTAACTCTATAAGTTGCAAACTGGGTAGCTAGCCATCCGAGTAACTCTTTGAGTTGCAAACTGGGTAGCTAGCCATCCGAGTAACTCTTTGAGTTGCAAACTGGGTAGCTAGCCATCCGAGTAACTCTATAAGTTGCAAACTGGGTAGCTAGCCATCCGAGTAACTCTTTGAGTTGCAAACTGGGTAGCTAGCCATCCGAGTAACTCTTTGAGTTGCCAACTGGGTAGCTAGCCATCCGAGTAACTCTTTGAGTTGCAAACTGGGTAGATAGCCATCCGAGTAACTCTGCACAGAAATTCTGAGAAGAAAAATAATTATATTCGAGTTGATAGCTTAACGTGAACATGTAAACTAAATTTTGCTATTCGATTACAGGATTGCCTAATAGTTCTGGTTTTCAATAAAAGCAATTCCTACTACAATATTCAGAATTCTAAAAGGAATTGTAGCAAGTTTTTACACCATGGTGTTAAAGCACACCTGGGGGTGCTGTTAATATTTTAAATCGAACATTTATCTTTATATTACGACCAGCTTGAACATGAAGTACAATTTCTGTGACGATTCACGACAAACTTTTTCCTCGTAGTTCTAGTAAGTTGCATTGTGATTTCCAATTTCCATTCTGATGAATCAGCTCCATAAACGTAATTACACTTTAAAGCTCTTAAAAAAAAAAAGAAGAAGCACAATACAGTTCTAATTTTCCAAGAAAACTCGTGAGAGGACACACCTCTCCTGAGCTGATAGAATACTCTCACGTGACTTGTCAACCAGAAGACACAGGCTTCGCACGGGCTGAATTCGGATATTGAAGACCACAGTACTCTCGTGATGGATTTACGAGCAGTTTAACTTTCGCGAATCAAAAAGAAAAAAATGTATCCATGGAATCCCTTCTGTGATTGTTTTCTAAGAAAAATCACAATGTAACAATAGTTACATTTGTTTGCAAGTCATATGACACACTGATTTCTCCCACACTTTTCTTTAGGTAGAATCACATTAACTAAAACATGGAGTACTGCGTACGTAACTAATTGTATTGAATTAATTTGATTCCCTTTCAGTGATAAAATCTATTTTAATTTGTTTTACCCTTATTCAGTGACAGCAAACAGTTTATTGTCTTGCAGCAACAGCAATTGAAAACGTAGATTTCGACCATTGTTGACAATAAACAGCCTTGTGTTAGGTTACGTACAACAATGTGGAATGATGTAATCAGTTTTTCACAACAATAAAAAACGTGTAATTTCAACAGAAAACTAAAATACGTAATTTCGTACTCAGTTAACGACAATAATGGTTATGTGGTGAAATAGCGCTAACTCATGATGGCCAAGCGCGTAAGGCGCGCGACTCGCAATCTGAGGGTCGCCCGTTCGCGCCCACGTCGCGCTAAACGTGCTCGCCCTCCCATTTGTAGGGGTGTATAATGTAACGATCAATCCTACACTTAATAACGAGGTGCTTCGTATCTACAATACGCATTTTTATATATTTTTTAAATTGATAACTAAAGCTTGTTTTGTGACTGTAACACTAGAATAACTTTTTTGAATGTGTTAATTTATCGTTAAATCTTCAGTGTTTGTTTGTTTGTTTTGGAATTTCGCACAAACCTACTCGAGGGCTATATGTGCTAGCCGTCCCTTATTTAGCAGTGTAAGACTAGAAGGAAGGCAACTAGTCATGACCACCCACCGCCAACTCTTGGGCTACTCTTTTACCAATGAATAGTGGAATTGACCGTCACATTATTACGCCCCCACGGCTGAAAGGGCGAGCATGTTTGGCGGGACGAAAAGTAGACATTTCTCTTCGAATATTCTAGATATTTTGCAAATGCAATACAGAAACTGCAATAGACGTTAATATTTGTATTCTTTACATGAATATTACATTTCACTCTGAGTTCACAATGTCTAAGGAAGGTTGACTGAGCTTTTTGTTGCAACAAGTATGTGTATTTTAATAAAATTCTGCTACCTTTTGGGAAGGCCGACAGTAAATCTGGATTGTAGTCAGATTTTTTTTTTCGATACGAGAATGATAAAGTGGATCGAGTCCTTGCAAATTTGGTTAGGTCTGGCATGGTTAGGCCCTTGTGTAGTTTTGAGCGAAATTAAAAAAAAACAAACACATTTTGTTAAATTTCATCACTAAATTTTACCTCTTACATAGCATCATAATAAAATTTGGTCATTTTTTTAATTATAGAGATTTACATATCAAATTTCTGACAAAGTGATAACAGACTTAATAGATGGCACGTGATTGATGTTGAATCTCACATAACTGAGTGAGGGTTGTTGAAGAAAAATATGTTTGGCATTGTAGGTGCAATATTTATTATATCTTTGCAACATACTTATCACATGTTAGCTTGCACAGATGAGTAGAAACTTTAGTTTGCCCTACATTTTATACTACAAGAATTATCTAGTTATCGCTATTTAGAATACCTCAATAGACTCCCTGTCACCAAAGACGTGTTTGACTCAGTTTTAGAAACTACTTAACAGGTTTAAAGGACCAGCTGTCTTCATTATGTTCTTAAGTTCATCAATCTTTCTTTCAACCTAAGTAGAGCTGATAATCTATCTTCTGGAAACTCCTGACCTCTTTCTTTAATATTATTCAGTTCTTGCTGTGCACAGCTGCTATTATCACCAGGAGAGCTCATGACCAGTGTCCGTTACCGAGAACAAGCTACGTGACAAGATGAGCATTCCTACCGATTCTGAGAAATGTATTTCATAACCAGGGGCTAGACAGTTTGTTGACCATTTAGGTACTTTATCGCATGTTTAATCCAACAAATTTAAATAAAGCTAAGTGATGATTCACAACTTTGCATCTGAATGTTGGAGTTATCAGTACATAAGCAATTTTTATTATACCAGTGGTCAATGCCTTCATAGAAATATCATTTCCTTCAGTGCCAGTCGTGAAAAGAAAGTGTGATTCGATGAGCTTCAGATTGGTTTAAATCGACTTCAGTTAATCTAAGATATTCAAAAGAATAACATACAATATTTAGAATAAACAAACAAAACTTGGATTTTAAAGCGCTTCTTAATGGCTCATACAAATTATGAGAATACTTGCAATGGATTTTTACTCATATTTCAGGTCGGCTGGTATGGGTTATTCTCTGCTTTATTAGTAAAAGTGTTAGTACTCGTACCAGCCATCCTGAGATACGATACATTTTTACTTCAAGTGGTTTTCTAGTCATCCCTGATTTTTACAAGCGTGACCTGATCTAGCTACTCACTGATAACTGATTAAAATCAACTGACCTTTCAGAACGTGTCATTCTTGACCTGAATAGCTTGAAACTTTACGTTAAGCCTGAAAGAGTGTTGTACTATTGGCCTCACGTCATATTAATATATATTCTTTTCTACTTTTAATAATAAAATAAATAACTTACAGCACTTTCTGGCTTTGTGTTGACTCACAGATGCAAAAAAAAAAAAATCGTAGAGCAGAAAAACAGACTTTAGTGAATGGTGCTGTGGTACTTCAAATAGGTCAAAAAGACATTGCAAGCATTGTTCATCATCATTAAGTTGTCTTAAGAATCACCTAAGTGAATGGTGCTGTGGTACTTCAAATAGGTAAAAAAGACATTGCAAGCATTGTTCATCATCATTAAGTTGTCTTGGGAATCACCTAAGTGAATGGTGCTGTGGTACTTCAAATAGGTAAAAAAGACATTGCAAGCATTGTTCATCATCATTAAGTTGTCTTGGGAATCACCTAAGTGAATGGTGCTGTGGTACTTCAAATAGGTCAAAAAGACATTGCAAGCATTGTTCATCATCATTAAGTTGTCTTAAGAATCACCTAAGTGAATGGTGCTGTGGTACTTCAAATAGGTAAAAAAGACATTGCAAGCATTGTTCATCATCATTAAGTTGTCTTAGGAATCACCTAAATTTGTTATAAGCCTCAACATTTCAGTCCGATGAATCATATATATGTATGTGTGTTAGTGTGTATATGATTATATTGATTATCGTTATTGGTCCAGTTTATCAAGTTATTATCATAACGGATAATGTTTCTAGTAAAACCAATAACTGTAGTGCAATATTTAACCCATTATAGTTCTGATTTATTCGTTCATCATAATAATTACCGTAATGGATAGCTTGTGAGCTATCTAGTTATTCGTATATTGATATATATGTGTATGTGTTTCATATAACTGTGTGTGTATACGTAAATGGGTAAAATATTTTAGAGTTGATAAAAAGTAAAAAAAATCTCGATACTAGAGCCGGAAGAAAATAAGAAGCTAAAATGTATATAAAAAAAGAAAACACCAGAATAAAACTGGACTTTACATGTGTAGATATTGAAAAATGAACATATTAGTAACTGATGGATTTTGTAAATATATATTTTTAAACGCTGATTGAACGAAGTGATTTTAACGGACTGCTAATGTCGAATCCATCTGAAACACTTTTATGTAAAAAATCTTTGTGTTCAATTAAATTATGTTCTTGGAAATATAAAAGCAAAATGAAGGAGAAAGTATTTTTCAAATCCCTAACTTTCGAATGAAGATAAAATATGGAAGAAGTCAGAGAGAACACAAAATATATGTATTAATTACAGCTTGCTTGAAAAATGTACTTTCTTCCAAGAAAACAACAACAACTGTGTTGAGCAGTAACTTTGAAGTCAATATCTGGTTGTAGGATTTTAAAGAATCCAATCCAAATAATTTTAAACACAAATATTTTATTCCATGCTTGGAATGTTTCTTATGATTTTCGCTCAAAGCTGCACGAGGGCTGTTTGTGATAGCCGTCCCTAATTTAGCAGTGTAAGGCTGGAGGTAAGACAGGTAGTCATCACCACTCTTTCTTTTTTTTTGGAATTTCGCACAAAGCTACTCGAGGGCTATCTGTGCTAGCCGTCCCTAATTTTGCAGTGTAAGACTAGAGGGAAGGCAGCTAGTCATCACCAACCACTGGACTACTCTTTTACCAACGAATAGTGGGATTGACCGTCACATTATACACCCCCACGGCTGGGAGGGCGAGCATGTTTAGCGCGACGCGGGCGCGAACTCGCGACCCTCGGATTACGAGTGCACGCCTTAACGCGCTCGGCCATGCCTTACATCATCACCACTCATCGCCAATTCTTGGGCTTCTCTTTTACCAACGAATATGAAATTAACTGTTACATTGTAACGCTCACGTGGCTGGAAGAACGAACATGTTTGGCGAAAAGGGGATTTGAACCCACAACCTGCAGATTACGAGTCGAATACTCCCTAACCACAAATCTATATCGTGCTACAAAAAGTACCTGAAAGCTTGTTTGCAATTCAAATAACGTTTTTCTTTCATAATTTATTTCGTATGACCCAGTTACCCAATCATTCAAGGACAACATAAACGCTCAGAAAGATTCTAAACGTTATACCTAGGGTGAAATAATCTGTGATTGTAGACTGTGGTTTGATGGGTGTTATCAGTTAATTACTCTGCAATGATTTCTTTACTTATCGAAAACCGAGAGATTTTAAGCAATGCATTAGAAGGAAGACATCAAACGTCTTGAAAAATAAAGAAAAAAAATACTTGATATATGCCGTCCTGTCATTGGTATCAGCATAACACAAATGAAATCTAGGTAGGTAATATTGATCGTATTTGATTGTAAAATATACAAAAATGTGTCCATCGTTGGGAACGTATACAGACCACTTTTGACACAACAATGATGAATAACATTCTAAAGAAGTCCACCAAGATTCATCAATATTTGATCATTTATGGCTAATTCATGCAGCAAAAATAATGTAAAAGATCAGTTTTCATGTTAACAGATAAGTTACTTTATTTTTCGGGCATTAATTTCACCTTGACTTTCAAAACTATCTGGGTCATAGTCCAATGCATACTAGCTTTCGTCCAAATCCATTCATTTGTATTTGCGAAACATTGCTTTTCCTCACACACGCATAGATATAAAAATATACTGTCTGTCACCTTCAATGTCGGAGCTAACTAGTAGGTATACACATATTGGGAAAGTCAGCCACACGTGTCTTCGTGGTGTACTCGTAGAGGAGCACATTTTTCTATCTCCTGAAAAAAGAACATTCTCTTTTGTAATGAAGAAAGAACATTTGATAGATGCTTGTCGTGTCTTAGATTGAGTGGTGAAAATGATTTATACATATCCTCCCGAAGGGCTGGTGCTTGGTTTCTAAATTTAGTGAACTACAAGATACACGTTGAGGGTTTGAAGTAACTGTTTTACCGGTTCTAAGAAAAGCTCTACAAGAATATATTTGATCCAGAAGTAAAGCGCGACATATAATGTTTTTTTTTCTTCTTTTTACGAAGAAGTTCGTGGCCCATACAATCCGCAATATTAACATCCGGGTGTTTAAACAAAGACACTCAGATATCCGAGCCCCCCAGTGGCTCAGCGGTATGTCTGCGGACTTATACGCTAAAATCCGGGTTTCGATACCCGTGGTGGGCAGAGCACAGATAGCCCATTGTGTAGCTTTGTGCTTAATTCAAAACAACAACAACAGATATCCGAACGTTTCACACTTGCCAAATGTGTTTTCTAAGCTGATTAATTAATTACGCCGATATTTACAAAACGTTTAATCGTTTTGGTATTAAAAGTAAGAAAACTCAGAATACGATAGAAAATCATTTACATACCTTAAGATATACTTTTATTATTGTTGTAAAGTAATTTTACTTGTAACTACTATTCGGGTTGTCAATACGTAAACGTGTTAAAACCTGTGCTACTCATACTGTGATATTTCTTAAGTGTTGTGTGAGTATCAAGGAATACTTTAACATTCATAAGTTGCTCATTAGTTGTTACTTTTTCACATTTCGATTTAAGTAACCTTATTAGTGTGCATTTAAGACAGCCTATTGTAAAAATTATATTTATAGACATTAAGTTTACACTCATGACACCTGTTTAAATTTTTATCTCTATAACATGAACGGTTTGGTTTGGATTTCGCGCAAAGCTAGAGGAAAGGCAGCTAGTCATCACCACTCACCGCCGACTCTTGAGCTACTCTTTTACTAACGAATAATGGGATTGATCATAACATTATAACGCCATACCGCTAAAAAAGCTAGCATATTTGGTGTGACGGGGATTCGAGCCTGCGACCCTCGGAATAGGAGTTAAGTGTTTTAACCACCTGGCCATGCGGAGCCGACGTAAACAACCTCTAACTTTATAAAGAAAACGTTACTCTGGAGGTTACATACCGTCACAGTTACAAAATGTCTCTCGTCACCCATTAAATATTAGTTGTACACAATTTCATTTTTAGACTTTCTGGGTAACGGATACGTTAACTTTACATAAACAATGTATTTCTTTAAATTTTGTGTTACCCAGTGGTTTAGCGGCAATTGAGGAGAATTATAACGCTAAAAACTGAGTTTCGATACTCACGGTGCACACATCTCAAAAGATTCATGTTGAATGAGGCATGAGAATAGTTTCACGTGTCTTCGAACAATGCCTGGCTCTGTGGTTAGTTGCTGAGTTCCAGTCAACGAGGTTTCGTGTTTTATTAGTGGAACTAAATATTCTGAAGCTCAGTTATATTCTCGTTACATTACATGAAAAAGACGGTAAAAACCATGTCTGTCTGTTTCGATGAGATAAAAATCTATGAAGGAAATAGAAACACCATTGTTTCACCTAAAGTCATACGAGTTTAGACTTGTTCTTAATATTAAATCTGATTAAACCTACCACTTATTCACGTGAAATTGTTTGATACTGTTTTCTAAGTCTCTTTCATATAGTGAAACAATATATCTGTCTGGTGGTGATTCATCTGCAATTTTTCTCCAGCAAGACCTTCTATGTGCTGATTGTCACTCCATCATATTCACACTGGGTGAGGAAGAGATGGCTATGCAATTTCTTTTGTTTCGATCACAATGTTTGTGTTCAGTTAGAATCTTAAAGCAGGTAATATTTTCATAAATATTATGAATTTTCTACTTGGATTTTCAAATTTTTCCCGATGGCAAAAATAATTTCGTTAGCGTCATGTGTGATGTGCGAAACGTGAATTGCAATAAACGTTAAAATTATTACAAATTAAAATAAAAAAAAACATATAAGATACCAGTAGTTGAGCCTGGTCAGTCAGTGAGCATCCAGTCAGATTCTGTTTGATGGTTCCTACGTCTAAATATGTCATACATAGCGCTTTTTTAAAAAAAATAATGTGTGACTTGTCTGTAAAAGTTTGTACACCTCCTGCTTTCTCACTGAAACGTCAGACCTACCAAAAATATTTAACTCACTGTCAGACATATTTTCAAACAATGCCCAACTGAATCATTTTCTTTCAGGGTACAAATGAACCTAGTTGATTTTACTTTTAGATTTTTGCTGTTCGATACATCAAACAAAATTTATTCTTCAAGTGGTCTTTCAGACAGACGTGATAAAACAACGAACTTTTCATCCCTCCAGGGACTGTCAACTTTGTAAGCGAAGACTGTCAATGATGTAAACTCGACACAAACAGGCAGGTATTCTGTCTTTACAACTAGAAAATGTAAAGTTTTGTTTGTTTGTTTTTGAATTTCGCACAAAGCTACACGAGGGCTATCTGCTAATTTAGCAATGTAAGACTAGAGGGAAAGCAGCTAGTCATCACCACCCACTACCAACTCTTTGGCTACTCTTTTACCAACGAATAGTGGGATTGACCGTCACATTGTAATGCCTCCACGGCTGAAAGGACGAGCATGTTTGCATGTTTGGAATGACAGGGATTCGAACCCGTGACCCTTCGATTACAAGTCGAGTGCCTTAACTACCTGGCCATGCAAAGAGTAAACTGGAACACAAAACAAAAGACAACACAGGAAATGGTCGAGCTCCTTTCTTGACTGTTCACTCAGAGCAGTGAATAAAAGAATGAAAATAACAGTCAGTTTAAAAACATCGCAGTTTTGTAACAGACTGTAAGGTTAATTATAACACGTGTGTTAAAGAAAAGTAATAAATAAAGATAATTATGTTGAATGAAAATTATGTTTTACATTTCCTGTTAAAACAACATCTAGTTCACGAATAAGATTTTGGCACAACGCATAAAAATATGAGCCAAATATTTATCTTAAAAATAAATATAAAAGGCATAAGCTAACGATTAACAAAGAATTATTTATTGCTGAATCACATTTTTGTCAGACACAAGTCTAAAATGTCTGTTGAATCTACAATAGCTCTTGTGCATTCAACAAACATGTTGTTCATTTGAATACGATGTAAGCTTAAACCTTTTTTCTTTTTGATATTAACGAAAATATAACCAATCTGTCTGCAAACAAAATAGGGGATTTTAGGTTTCACGACACAGTCATATTCGTCAGACCTAGGATTACTATAGAACCCATATAAGGACGTTGATTATAATCTTATTACCTTTCAACACAATTGTAGCAAAAATATTTGTGTCATTTAAAAGTTTCAGTGAAAGATTAAGTAAGCACTGACGTAAAGCACTTCGTCTGACGGGGTTTTTGTAAAAAGCTTTTTTTATTCCGATCAGCACGTCAAAACGATTTTACAAAATTTGAAATTTTTCACGATTAAAAGTACTATTTTTAGCTATCAGTGTATTATCAACTAAAGAAAGCACGTTAAATTATGATTTTAATTTAAATGTTAATGTTAAACGCAACAGGACTGAACTAATTATTGGGTTTATGAAATTTAAGAAAATCTTGAGGAATTTGTTACGAAACCAATTGGTCGAGTCTAATCATATACATTTTCAAAAACAAACTTTTATTTCCTTATATTTCTGCGTTTCTCAGTTTGACTTCATTCTCCTAACAAAGGACTTGAACTGTTATTGCAGGCTCGACATGGCCAGCTAGTTAAGGCGTTCGACTCGCAATCTGAGGGTCGCGGGTTCGAACCCCCGTCGCACCAAACATGCTCGCCTTTTCAGCCGTGGAGGCGTTATAATGTGACGGTCAATCCCACTATTCGTTGGTAAAAGAGTAGCCCAAGAGTTGGCGGTGGGTGGTGATGACTAGCTGCCCTTCCTCAAGTTTTACAGTGCTAAATTAGGGATGGCTAGCGCACATAGTCCTCGTGTAGCTTTGCGCGAAATTAAAAAACAAACAAACAAAGTGTTATTCTAAAGTATGAGTCGTATTTTTAATAATAATTGGTAATCCCTAAACCGAACAGGTGTGGTGAATTAATGCGTTTGAATAAGTGAACAAATAAAGAAGTTCAACTAATTCACAAACTTTTATTTTTCATTTTATGCAATACTAAACAAATACACGACCAGCTGAATCACAAACAAAGAGACTCTTTCGAATTGTTGGTAACTGAATATGAATAATCAAGTGAAACAATTATCAAAACATAGGAAGCTACGTCGGTCGAGTAACGTTGGAAACAAATAAACGCCAATTGCTTACAGAACATTCTCGAGATGCTGCTGGATACATCTTCAACAAAGCAACTCCCGTATCCAAGCCGCGTGGAAAACATAAAAAGTGTAGTCAGTTTTACTGAGGACGTTCTAAACTTTCATATTCCTGCAGACCATTAAGGAGCTACATAATTACAGAAGGAATGTTCACCTCGTGCAACTGAGCGGCCAACATGGGATCTGCTTATAATTAGCAACACTAATAAACCTCGTTCCCAGAGACTATACATATACGTGAAATTACAAACTATGGTTCCCACTATTACCGATTTTATGAGTACACCTGCCCTAGTTTATAGAGATTTTGGCAAAGTGCCCAAAATATTGTCTCAAGATAAACATCAAGGCTGAAATGGATCAAAAGACAAATCACAAGACACTGTCTAAACCAACCATATCAGTTTACCTTAAACTGCATGTTGAGGGTTTCTTTATTGTGTGTTGACTGTGTTCTGGTACTGTCCTGTTCACCTTCAGCGAGGAGTTTTCTCATGTTATTACCATACAAAATTGTGCAGTTGCTATTTCCAGTTTGAGGGCTTATACCCCTAAAATCCGGGGTCCAATTCCTGCCTGCTATGAGAACAGTAAAGATAGCTTTGTGTTTATGAATTAAGAAGAAAGGCTAAGTTATAGTCATGTAGCATGTTCATGTGTTTTTTACACAAAACATTATATCAATGTTTAGGACATTAAAATATTTAAAATATATAGGATATTTTAAAATTCCATACTTTCTTCCAACACAGAAGTTACAGATTATACAGTAGAAAAATATAATTTAGTTTTTTCAATATATTTATTAATTGTTCGAGATTAGCAATTGCAAATTGTAGAATTCATCTTTCCCACTCCCCCTTAAAATAGCCAGGCATGACCAGGTGGTTAAGGCGCTCGACTCGTAATCCGAGGACTGCCGATCCGAAACCCCATCATACCAAACATGTTTGCCCTTATAGCCGTGGGGGTGTAATAAAGTTACGGTCAATCCTCCCAATCGTTGGTAAAAGAGTAGCCCAAGAGTTAGCGGTAGGTGGTGATGAGTAGTTTTACACTGTTAAGTTAGGGACAGCTATCGCAGATATCTGTCGTGTAGCTCTATGCGAAATTCAAAAAAGAAACAAACATTTTTTTTTTCAAAATAGTAATTATTTTAATTACGTAATTTTCATCTCTATTTGATGCAGCGTATTATATTAAGTTTATATTTATTGAGTTGCCAGAACAATGACTTTCAACTGTTTTAAACAACATTAGCCTTACTTTTTGACCAAATTAGCAGCTCTCCATCATTCGGATTTGTAACACACAACTACTTAACTCTAAGAGTGAAAACTATCCACACTCTAGGCATTAATTTTGTAAACATTATTTCAATAGATATACGTGTGTTATTCAACTATTATCCTATAACAAAAATATTATTAGCATTGAAATAACTTTATGTAGAACTTATAACCTATTTTTAATGCGAGGCTTTGAGAGTGACGGTCCAATCTCACTGTTCGATGAGACAAGAGTAACTCCAGTCTATCAGTTTAGAATTAGTGATGGTTATGCGCAGATGATACCCTTTGTGTACCATTGTGCTTAAATAGAAAACAAATTATGAGAGGAAAAATTGGTCAGATGAAGGTATAGGTGTTAATATCGAGAATAATCACGGGGAATAAGAAATACATTATTTACTGAAGTACTGACCGCCAACTTTGTGACACCACCAAAGCAAAATCAAAACAAAAAGCAAACTAATTTTTAAGAGTATTCGAGTTTTTGGCTTGGTGGAAACAGTATTGTATCGTATATTTATAAACAATGCTATTATAAAGTACATAAAATATATTAAACCTGGAGAATAAATTTTTGACACATTTAAGTAAATATATTTTAATTATAAAATAAACACATAGCTTGAAAATTCCTTTATTATTATATTTAAAATTCACATTTTTTCATTGATAAGTTTTGACTTATTAATTTATAGAATATTTAACAGAACTAACATCGTGTAAAGAAGATGAATCATAACAGAACCACTGATATTTGTTTAATGTTTAAAGAAATTAAAATAATACTTCATTTTTAACTGCAAAGTGTGTGTTTTTTTTCTGTAGCAAAGCCACAATGGGGTATCTGCTGAGTCCACCGAGGGAAATCGAACCCTTGATTGTAGCGTTGTAAATACATAGACTCACCGCTGTATTAGCGGGGGACCACAGCGAAGCCTTTCAAAGGAGGGTGAATTGTGAGTTTTCATTTTTAGTTAAACATTTGAAGATAGTAAAGGAATTAACCTAAAGAATTAAAAAAAAAGAAACGTTTAATTCAGTAGTAAATAATAAATTATTCAGTGAAAATACAAGAAATGTGCTGTGTGTTTCATTCAGTTCCATACAATAAATTATTCAATGAAAATACTAAAAGAATGAATATCTTATGTTGTGTTTCCTTCTGCAAAAATAACTAATTAATTAAAATAATTTAATTTTGCTTATTCGAGTCGGCTCTGGGAAAATTAATTTTGTAACTTAATTATCGAATAAATGAAACGGAAATGTGAAACAAAGACATCAGTAACTACAATACTCGTTTTCTACACTAATAAAACGCTGTATTTACAAAGCATAGGAAATGATAGAAGTGTTGCGATAACTAATCCAATCAACAGTGCGCGGCTGAATTTAATCGCGGGGTTTTAAATAAGAATGCGACAAGGAAATGATGATTCAGAATGTCTGAAAAGCTTGACTAATAATTAACTTAGCATACCTTCTTCTCATCTGAAGTTAATTCTGCTTTTGGTTGACTGATTTAAACAAAATTTGAATATGTTCAAAAATGCTTAAAAAACCTCTATTATAACTTTCACCTTCAGTATAGCGCGAGATAAAGAATGTTAAATGTTAGTCAGGAATCTGTATGTTCCAAGAAGAATATTACTTTAAAACAAAAAAAAAATTGATATCTTAAATTCAACACCACACCTAAATTATTCGGGTCCGGCATTGCCAAGTGGATTATGGCGTTCGACCCGTAATCTGAGGGTCGCGAGTTCGAATTCCCGTCGCACTAAACATGCTCGCCCTTTAAGCCTCGTTATAATGTGACGGTCAATCCCACTATTCGTTGGTAAAAGAGTTGGTGGTGGGTGGTGATGACTAGCTGCCTTCCTTTAAGTCTTACACTGCTAAATTAAGGACGGCTAGAGCAGATAGCCCTCGAGTATCTTTGCGCGAAATTCCAAAAACGAATCGTTCGGTGTTATGCCACGTTATTAGTTCTTTACATATTTACACGTTTTTTTTTTTTTTAATATTCTGCAAAATGAAGAGTGTGGAATTCAGCATTAACTTATTGTTACTTTGTTTAACATGAACAGAATGAAGAGTATGTTTTCGTCCACAGACAAGGTTGTTTTTGTTAAGAAATGATTTATGTTACTACTTGGAAACATACGGTGGTTTCAGTCAGTTTGGTTAAGAATGTCGGTATGTAAACAGCTCGTTTAGGTGTATCAATTTCACACGAACACAAACTAATGGTGCAGACATTGATGACAATGAGTTTATTGACAGTGACGACAGTGGCACAGCAGTATATATTTTGTACAACAACAACAGTGATCGTCTAACTATAAATATACAACATTATGTACAACCAAAGGTCAAATTATGATGACTTAGTTTTACAATAATAATAATAGTATCAAATAGTTCTCTCTGAAACTACAACTTGATGGTACTGATTCTCGGGGCTTCTTAATCTGAAGTTACGAGCCGATATTTCAAATGTACAAAAATTGTTGTAAATCAACTAACTGCACACAAAAAAAAATCGAACTTGTAGAATTTGACTTGCTACAAAACTTTAAAGATGCCCGAAGTCGTAAACATGTACAAATTCCTAACCATTTCTGTTTCGCATCTTACAAATCCAAATTACTTCACAAATATGCAAGGCACTGACAGGTCGCTGCTCGGCTAGTTAATTGTTTTTCTCTGTGAACGATAAATAAATAAATCCTAAAGTTACCCATTGAAACAGTCTAGTTAACCTTATGGGGATACTGCCAACGTAGAGAATCAACTCACACGTCTGTTCCAAGAATATCCTTAACCCTCCGCTGAATAGCCTTATCACACCTCAGTTCCAAGAACCTCCTTACTGAGCTCCTGTTGGATGTCGTCTTCAATGACGTAAACAGTACTGTGAGGACAAGACGATGAGTAATCGCTGAAAAAAAACAGAAAAAAATACGAGTTTTATACAAAGGAAATTAGCCATTGCTCGGGATGCATATCAATGTAAAAGCTTCAACTGCTGTGACAGGTTACAAGTGTTACGTCACATCCGTTCAAAAATATTTTCTAGTTGGTTTTGTTACAGTGCAATGTTGCGTAATAGACTATATGTTTTGTGTCTGCGACAAGTACCTAATATGAACAGTTTTAGCGTTATAAGCCTCGAGTTTCATTCTGAGCTATCAGTTACCGAGAAACATATTGCATGTTGTATTTTGGTGTGAAAAATGCAACTAAAATTGATTTTTTTTTTTTAGCAATTGTAACATCAGTAATTTTTGTGGTCCGGCGTGGATAAGGCGTTCGACTCGTTATCCGACGGTCGTGGGTTCGAATCTCCGTCACAGCAAACATACTCGTCCTTTCAGCCGTTAATCCCACTATTCTTTGGTAAAAGAGTAGCCCAAGAGTTGGCGGTTGGTGATGCTGACTGCCTTCCCTTTAGTCTTGCACTGCTAAATTAGGGACGGCTAGCGCAGGTAGCCCTCGTGTAACTTTGCGCGAAGTTAAAAACAAACCACATCCACAGGTCTGAGGTTTAAAAGCTTTTATCTTACCTCATGGCAAAATATTTTTAAAAAGCTCTATATTTCTGTGAACAATACGGTCGAGAAAAGAAAAAACAAAACACTTACAATTCTATTCTCGAAGAAATATTTTAAAAAAGCATTAATTTCAGAAAAACTGTGTCCTGTTTATAAATTACTAAGTGTTATTTATAGTCTATTAACTGTTATTTCGTGTGCCCATAATATTGTAAATTGACCAATACGACACTGGGTAACCAGGATTTATATTTGAAAGCAAAATGAAAACGTTTATCAAAAATGCGCATGCGTCGTTTAAAAATTATTTGCATTAAAGTTAACTACAGATCTAAACAACGAATAAAAAGTTGTGGGAAAAGTAAGGAACAGTCGACTTACACATATGACTGTTAAGTGAAGGTTTCAACAATCGTATGAACTAACCTTAAACTTTAACAAAATATCAAGTAAAGAGAATGTAGAGAAAACAATATTAATTAGTGTTAACGCACAAATAAATATATTAACTTTCAAGGTAATATATTTCCCAAACTGTTAGGGCTACTTTTCCTTCAAACAAGTTTATTCTGTTTGTTAATTTATAGTTTTATAAACACTGCAATAACTTTTGAGCTGCGGCACACGAACCGTTCATCCGATGCAAAATTCTCCGTGTTTTCTCGCGGTGTTAAACGTCACTTTCGTTTGACGTCGGCTTCATTTATTTTGCAATTGACATGATCTTTCAGTTGAATTTTCAGCCGTTCATCCGACTGCTTGTCCATTGAAACTCTGAACTTTGTGTTTGTATGTCTATATGTATATATATATATATATATATATGATAGAGAGTTTGTTTGTACAAAGTTATACAATGAGACATCTGTGTTCTGCCCACCACGGGTATTGAACCCCTGATTTTAGCGTTGTAACTCCAAAGACATAATATTGAGGGAGGGGTTATTTGTGTTCTCTACCAAATTTATTCGAAAATGGATCACCTAGTTTTTCATAACAGTTTGTAACACCAGATAGACATACAGTTTGCTTGTTTGTTTTAGAGCAAATCTCAGATTTGAAAGTTGTACGTTCCCGAAGTTACCGCTGACCCATTGGAAGAGATAGATTGACAATTCCATTATGCATGTAAAATAAATATATTTATGTATATAAGTATCTATTAACTAGTGAGAGTTCTCATGTTTGAACATGTGTATTGATTTGCAAGCATATAATTCCTCAAAATCACGCTACATGCTTTATCGGTCTCTATTTATCGCACACAGACACATAAGAAAAAAAATTTAAATATGTGATTTTATATTTCAAAAGTTAGATACATCATTACTATACTGTATTAACATTTATAATTATCTATGTACATCACTGCTATACCATATTAGCATTTATAATTATCTATGTACATCACTGCTATACCATATTAGCATTTATAATTATCTATGTATATCACTGCTATACCGTATTAACATTTATAATTATCTATGTATATCACTGCTCTACCGTATTAATATTTATAATTATCTATGTACATCACTGCTATACCGTATTAATATTTGTAATTATCTATGTATATCACTGCTATATCATATTAACATTTATACTTATCTATGTATATCACTGCTATACCGTATTAACATTTATACTTATCTATGTATATCACTGCTATACCGTATTAACATTTATAATTATCTATGTATATCACTGCTCTACCGTATTAATATTTATAATTATCTATGTACATCACTGCTATACCGTATTAATATTTGTAATTATCTATGTATATCACTGCTATATCATATTAACATTTATACTTATCTATGTATATCACTGCTATACCGTATTAACATTTATACTTATCTATGTATATCACTGCTATACCGTATTAACATTTATAATTATCTACGTATATCACTGCTATATCATATTAACATTTATACTTATCTATGTATATCACTGCTATATCATATTAACATTTATAATTATCTACGTATATCACTGCTAAACCGTATTAATATTTATAATTATCTATGTACATCACTGCTATACCGTATTAATATTTATAATTATTTATGTGTATCACAGCTATACCGTATTAATATTTATAATTATTAATCCCATCCTGTTCTTGTTTTTGAACTAATACAATTAATTCAAAATATGTTATCACAACATAGCTATCCACTATTTTGCAAATTAAATATTCAAGTTATTAATACGTCACCAAAGAAGGAAAGAAAAAGTCTTATTCCCATAAACGTAATCCGAGTCTTTACTCACGGCTGGAATATTTCTGCATTAAGCCACTGGAATATTTCTGCATTAAGCCACTGTCCCATGCAGGCATCTGAATGTATTAGGAGAAAAGATTTGGAACGAGAAATATCTGCGAAATTTGAATACCCTCTGAGTTACTATGTGTGAAAGACTAATTAATTCGACAAATAGCAATCTTATATAATTTTCATGTCGCTTTCAGCAGCCCCCTGTTGATCGATATTGAAATCAATAACTGTAGAGGTTAGTGTACTCTGAAGCTACCCTTAATGGCGTGTAAGCTCCAAAGACAACTTGAAACATTATACATTTGTAAAATAACGTTATTCCTACACCCTGTGTAAATATTGTGCTTACCTTCGCGCAAAATACATCTTTATATCTCGAGCTTACCACATAAATCAATCAGGATAACAAATAAAAGAATCGTGAATACTTGCTTTAAAGACCCTACACTCCTCTCCTATTGAAATCAGCCATTTTAAAAAATCTCAGAATTTCTATAAACGTATATACATACACTAAGTAGAAAGAAATGTGATCAGTTTAACTTCTATATGTAATCGATAAAAGTATTGAAGGAACTGAGACTTAAATTGAAACCTGCAGGCACACACCAACAAGCTGTGGTATCAATGCTCCTTAAAGAACTCAGGAAGAAGTTTAATTTAATTGTGTGTGGTTCATATCATCGTTCTCCTGTAATAATTGTGAACATTTCTCCTTTTAATTTAGCTAAACGGCTACTTTATGAGAAGACCTTCGGAACGGCAAAATACGGCAAAAGTTTTTTTTTATCAAATTCGACTCGGAATAAATACGATCTGTTCATATACACGTTATATAAACATCAAAAACTGAACATTTCTGTTTCTTTCGATCAACTGTTATCTAATGATTACAAAATATTCAACACGAAGTGAATGTTACAGTTTTTGTTTCAAAAACACGTTGAAAGCAAACATAACACACTTTTGTTCATTGATACAAAAACGATAATATTTCATTGTATTTCCCATAATATTTTTATCTGGATTTTCGGCTGGAAGATTTTAAGCTCCAATCTAATGACTGCTTGCGCTTGACGAGTGGTTTGTTTACCCAACGTTCAGGTTTATTTGTTAGTTTCTCAAGAACAAAGGCCCTTTCAGCCGTGATGGCGCTATAATGTTACGGTCAATCCCACTATTCGTTGGTAAAAGAGTAGCCCAAGAGTTGGCGGTGGGTGGTTATGACTAGCTGCCTTCCCTCTATTCTTACACTGTTAAATTAGGGACGGCTAGCGCAGATAGCCTTAGTGTAGCTTTGCGCGAAATTCAAAAACAAAAAATTAAGAACAAAGATACACAATGAGCTATCTATCTTGTGCCCAGCATGGGTATCGAGTTGTTTTTAGTGTTACAAGACTTTATAGTTATTACTGACCCAATGTGAGAGTGACGTTCACAACACAGTATGACGGTGTGAAACGGGGTTGCTTTTTCATGCAAAGTCACTGGTTTCATTATTCAATCTTTTCCATTAGGTTATTACCAGTCTTTTCTTTTAAATATGTTTTCCATATTTTTAAAATATTCTATCCAATGACAACTTAATTGTAAAAGTTGTACGCATAGAAACGAAACTATGAGTTTCCTCGATGTATTCTTGGGATTATCGAATATATTACGTCATGTATTTTTTAGTTTTATCATATTCATTACGCTTTAGAAAACATTATGTCCTTTTGTACTGTTAAATTGCATATGTTTTTTATACTTCAGAGGAATTGGTTTTTTTGTCTTTCTTGAAGGAATTCAGTCTATTAATAAAAAAAAAACCCAAGTCCACATGTTGGACATTAATGCTATCAAACAACAATTACGTTAGTTTCTCAGCTTGTTACAGTTTTGTACAGAGTGAGTTCTATGATATATTATTGTAGGTTTTTAAGTCACGAGTATGTAAAATAGAGAGATTTTATTCCATTACCTGAGCCATTATCAACAAATGCCATTATGAACGAAGCCTACTTTTTGCATGCCAGGTGCAAGTTCACAGTAGAAGTAGAAAGCAGATGGCGTTGCATAAATATTAATATTTCAAAGGGTTTAATAGTGACACTGGATATCAAAAACATTAACATTCCAAGGTATTATGAAACGAGCAAAATGTTGAATTTAAAAATATGTGCTCCTGACTGTTGTACTAAAAACAATACTTAATGAAATGTTGTGTTGAAAAAAATATGTTAGTAATTAGTACAAGTGAACACACAGATAAATATATAAACAAATAATATGTGATTGAAAGTTTGAACTTTTGATTGGTATATTCTCCAAAGACATAAAACAATATATGTAAAGAAACATTGCTAATTGGCACTAACGTGTACAAAATGCTGTTTTGATAAACTTGGTATTCATTGGTACAACTGACACCTTATACGGAGAAAGTTCCGTTAAAAATTCAGTATATATCGATACTATTGACACCTTATATAGAGAAAGTTTTCTTAAAAAATTAGTATTTATCAATACTACTGACACCTTATATAGAGAAAGTTTTCTTAAAAATTTAGTATTTATCGATACTACTGACACCTTAAAAACTTGGTGTTTATCAATATTACTGATATCTGATATACAAAAATTTGCCCTGGCAAAATTTCTAAACTACATTGATTTTCTGTTTGTGAGTTTCAAAAAGGAAAAATTCTTATAACGATATTTTTGTAGATTTAATGCTATAAGTCGTTTTAAGACAGGCTAAATGTATTACTTAAAATCACCAAAATTTGCCGTGTACTCCAATGTAAGCTGTTGTGATTTCATCAGCGTCGTAGTTTACCATTTAAACTTTATCAAATTTAATGTGTGTGTATTTATAAAGTTAAATCAAGTACTCGAGTAAATTAGCAAGTTCTGAATGTACAAACTTTTACACCTACTTTGAGATACCAACTCTAATGGATAACATTTTCTGTTTTGACTGGTGATGGTCGATATAGCTCTACACTGTTGGATGACATTCATTATTTAGTCTGATGATGGCCAATATAGCTCAAAACTGTTAGATAACATCCACTATTTAGACTGATGCAAGACGATATAGCTCGAAACTATTAGACGATATTTTCTATTTAGACTGGTGATGGTCAATAAGCTCGAAACTATTAGATGATATTTTCTAGTTAGACTTTGATGGTCGATATAGCTTGAAACTGTAAGATGGCATTCTCTATTTAGGCTAGTGATAGTCGATATAGCTCGAAACTGTTGGATGACATGCTCTCATTAGGCAATATATATATATATATAGCTCATAAATGTAGCAGATGGTCATGGCATGAGATAGATTTTGTTGCCCAATGTTTCACACAAATGTTTCATATGACTGTTGGTTTTGAATTATTTAAGCTGTTTTGATAAGCCACAAATATTAAATGTTATAAACAATAATAATTTCCCTAGATAATAACAGTTTATTTCTAGAAAGCCGTGTTCTTAAATATTCTAAGGTGATACTATTGGGTTTACGGCCGAAAATGCTCTTAACAACAAAGATATTCAGCTAATAAAGCAATGCACTATAATCTTGAGAAGTATAAACATAAGGTTTGTTTTTGAATTAAGCACAAAGCTACACAATGGACTATCTGTGCTCTGCCCACCACGGGTATCGAAACCCGGATTTTAGCGTGTAAATAAACATAAGGTCAGTATATTTATTTAGCTATTCTAATGGCCAGGTTGACCTTTAATTTCATTTTAAGTACACTAGCTTACTCTAATCTGAATTGATTAGTAATATTTCTAGTTTAAACAAAATAGCATTACTATATCTTATAATGAAGTTTTGCAAATAAAAGTCACTTTTGGTATATATTTCATATTTCTAAGTTTCAACTGAATTTAAACTAAAAATCGGTAAAATGTTTTTTTTAGCTTCGCTTTAAAAATTAAGTGCAAAATATAAGTTTTACATTTTTACAAAAAGAAAGGGCAAAATATACCTATTTATAGAAAATATAAAACTGATCTTTGTTTTATATTCTGACATTTTGGTGGTTCATTGGTAAGTTTGGGAGCTTATAAATTTAAAACTCTGAATTTAACCCGTTCAGCAAACATAACCCATTGTGCAGCATTTTGTTTAACATCAAACAATGTAAAAGCTATGTATTTTGTAGTTTATTCGAAGACAAGAACTTTCTATTGTTGTTGTTTTTTAATAATAATATAATAACGCCTCCGGGTAGCACAGTGGTATGTCTGCGGACTTCTACTTCTAAAAACTGGGTTTCGATACCTGTGGTGAGCAAAACACAGCTGGTCCTTTGTGTAGCATTGTGCTTAACAACAAGCAACGATTCTTATAATTACTAATGTTTTCCTTTTCCTCTATAATCTATTAAGGTGTGGTCCATTCCAGTTTAATGTGAAAGAAAATCTACCTTTTTTAGAATAGGTAAGAAACAACATTTCAATATACGTGTCAGCTAGTTAGAGAGTTTTGGTAAAGCCATTACCAACTGCATAATAATAGCCTTGTGAAAGCTTGTAAAAACGTACCAAAACCTTGTCTCCAAACTCCAAGGCAGACTTTGTTGTATAGGTAAAGTACATAAACAGATTTATTGAAATATATCTTTTGGAATAAAAAAAGGACAAAAAAAAATCCAATTCTTTTAGAAAACTAGTAATACGAATGCCTAGAAAAATA
This sequence comes from Carcinoscorpius rotundicauda, assembly GCA_011833715.1. Lineage (NCBI taxonomy): Eukaryota > Metazoa > Arthropoda > Merostomata > Xiphosura > Limulidae > Carcinoscorpius > Carcinoscorpius rotundicauda. The sequence continues at coordinate 18,605,437 of CM022393.1, read as the reverse complement.
TATTTGCACATGGTAACATTAAGACTTTAGGAAAACTCGAAACATTGAGCACGTTTTGGTATCTCATAAAAAGTTTTTCGATTCGCGTGTTCAAGTTGAAGCATTGCAGATAAGACGGGTGAATAACAGTAATAAAATATCAATAAATACCTTTTGCTGATACCTGCTTCCACAGGCTGTATTGGTCCCTTTTTTATCCAAGCCCTTTGGGTGTTGAGAAATTGTTTGTCATGGTTTGTATCCGTAGTCTTGCTACTGCAGTCTTTGTTCAGTAACCTGTCGGTTATAGACATACGTTTTTGTTCTTTTAAAACAGCAGAGGTGTCTTGACCCTGACTGTTAATATTTAGCGACTTTTGATTCGGCCTCTCAATCGTGTTGGATAATTTACCATCAAAGAACTTGTTGTTGATGCTATTTATTATGTTTTGTTCGTTCTGCTTTTGTATTACTTTTTCTTCGCGTTCTCTTTCTCGACGCCTTCTTCGGCGGCAAAACAATATTAACAATACTGCAATCAGAGTGACTATCGGCATTATAGCGGAAAGTGTGGCGATAAGCGCCACCTGGTGCCCGGAGAGGTGTGTATGTTTGACTTCATCAGAAATGTGATGAGAAACTTGCACACCAGAAGTAGGGGGCGCTACATGCGAACCACTAGCAGACACATTCTTATTAAACTTCGCACTCTGACGGTCTATAATACTATTTTCGTCATTTGCATGAGAGCTTTTTTCGCAGATGTTACCACTAAATCCATGAGGACATAAACACAGGATCTCATTCACACGATCCACGCACGTTCCACCATTACGACAAGGACTGGAACGACATTCGTTGATCTCAACTGAACAATCTTTAGAAGTGAAACCTACTTGGCAATCGCACGTGAAGTCGTTAATCAAATCATGGCAAGTGCCTCCGTTAGCACAAGGCTTAATAAGACAGTCATCCACGTTAGTCTGACATAAAGGGCCCATAAATCCTGGAACACAGGAGCAGTGGAAGGAGTTGATGTTGTCTACACAGGTACCTCCGTTGAGACAAGAACTGTCCTCACAGTCGTTGATATCCACATCACAGCGTTCACCTGTGTATCCAGTAGAACACAGGCACTTGTAACCGTCCATTCGTTCAATGCAGCTACCTGAGGGAACAAGACAAACACTTATCTTTACCAAGCACAAGTTCATATAGACTCTCTGAAGGTACAAGACAAACACCTATCTTTTACAACGCGCAAGTTCATATAGACTCTCTGAAGGTACAAGACAAATACCTATCTTTTATAACGCACAAGTTCATATTGACTCTCTGAAGGTACAAGACAAACACCTATCTTTTATAATGCACAAGTTCATATAGACTGATAACAGGAATATTCTCAGTGTTACAAAATTCAGATTTAAAATAATATTCATACAAATTGGACTGAGACTTGCAACAAGCAAATATTTGGAAGTTTTAATTTGTTTAAGTATTTACTCTTGAAGTAAGTTCTCTTTATATAAAATATATTTATCATCTTAATTTACGTTTCTATTAGTGTAATTTACTTTTCTATAACTCCAACTAATCAGTTTCTAACACGAATGAAAAATGGAATCTAGTTATTCCTAAAAATCGCCCCCGCTAGTACAACGGTAAGTCTTCGAATTTACAACGCTAAAATCAGGGGTTCGATTCCGCTCGGTGGACTCAGCAGATAGCCCGATGTGGCTTTGTTCTTAGAAAACACAAATACTCCTAACAAATCATCATGAATCAATGTAATGGATAACTGTCCTCCGGGCAAGTCTTCGGAGTTACAAGGCTGAAATTAGGGGTTTTATTCCCCTCTGTGAACACAGTTGATAGTGTGACGTGGCCTTACACACACAAGTAATGAATACCAGATAATTTTTATAATCTAAAATTTCTTAAATCATGTTTTTCTCAGCAAGATGTAAAAATGCTAACCGAATGTAACAAACAAATATCCCAGTCACACCAAACATGCTCGTCCTCCCAACCGTAAGGGCGTTATAATGTCACAGTCAATCCCACTATTAGTTGGTAAAAGAGTAGCCTAAGAGATGGCGGTGGGTGGTGATGACTAGATGCCTTCCTTCTAGTCTTACACTGCTAAATTAGGGACGGCTAGCGCAGAAAGCCCTCGAGTAGCTTTGCGTTAAATTCAAAACAATAAATAATAAATAAACAAATAATGTATTTTAATGTTTAAGCTTGAGTTTATCTACCTGTATCGCACGTTGTACGTAGGTTTAAATGGGTAGTTGGAAATACATATGTTTATTGTACTCCTTCTCCTTACATTGTCACTTTTAAGTTATTTTATGTTTTACACTTAAGAGAGATCCCAGTAGCAATTCAAAGGCTGTACCTAAATTGAAGTTGCTGTAACAAAAATATTTTTATCCCACTACCAACTGCAAACTGTCGCCCAAAGCGAATATTGGATTTGTCATCTTTCCTTGCATTTCAAAAATGTTCGAAATTGTGTAAACTTTGACAATTTAAATTTGCCTAAAATGGTATTGTCTTTTAATTTATAAATATATATATATATTGGTGTTCATGAAAGAGGAAACCATTCTCAGAAACAAAAGATTAAATTTCGCTAAACTCATTGCTCTGAATGGAAGAAAGTGTTTTACTGAATATTAGTAAAAAAACCGTTACTATTATATGTAATGTTACATGTGATGTCATGCTATTATGAAGACGTACAGTTCTGGTAAATACATCTAAAATTATATCGGTCACGAGAAGTTGCTGTTCGATTTAATTAGGAAGAATCTAATATAATGTACAGAACACTCAATAAATCAATATTATTACATATATTGTTAAGAAACAGCGAGAGCTTTCGAGGTAATGCATTCTGGGCCTGTGTAGAGGTATGGTAAGGGTATCGTATAGAGACTCAGTCGACCTGAATACAACTTAATCTATTTCTTGACAAGCAAGGCAAAAGGATAAATAAATATCGAATACCAATTATTATTTCTTTTCTTTTTATCGTTATCAGGTACATTATACACAAGGCCTTTTTGAAAACTTTAACTATTTTTATAAGCACGTATTATTGTTAATTTGGATCAGTACTGCAGAAGAAGAACTTCAATATTCTGTTTTAGTCGAGTCCATGCTGTCTTTATTGTCCTAGTTAAAAGCCAACTTACAATAATAAGGATACTCTGAAACCAAATGAAAACAAAATGTGATGTAAATACGAATTAAGTATAATGGTTCGAATACCAAAATCTACCAATAAGAACTAATTACAATGGTTCGAATACCTAAACTTGTAAATAACAACTAGTTACAATTGTTAAAATACCTAAACCTGTAAATGAGAACTAAATACAATTGTTGGAATACCTAAAACTGTAAATAAGAACTAATTACAATTCTTGGAATACCTAAACCTGTGAATAAGAACTAATTACAATTGTTGGAATACAAAACCAGGTCTGTCAACATTTACGAAACTCTCTAGACTTCTAGTGGCATTTCTAGCATGCTTTACGCTTGGTTACCTACAACATGCGTATCGTTAAAAAAAAAGTCCAACAAACAGGCGTATATTTTCACCAAAATACGGTAATTATTGAAAAGTTATTTCACAAATGGTAGAAATGGTTAAAAAATAAATAACACTTTTTACTTTTATCAATAATGTAACCTGCAGTAAAAAATCATGACCTTTCCAACTGGAGTCTTGAAGAATTCTTTCAATATACTTAAATCGTTGAAACTAAATCTGTTAGTAGATATATAAAAGTAATACTTGAATCCGTTGCTTAGGTAAACTTACCATTAAAACAAGGATTTGGTTCACATTTGTTCAAGCGGAGTTCACAGTGATCTCCAAAAAGTCATGAGGGCAAACGCACACATAACCACTTGTCCCAGTCCTACACGTCCCGCCATTTTGGCAGTGATGAGTTGGGCATGTGTTGGACGCCATTTCACAGTTAGAGCCATAAAATCCATGTGGACATTCGCATTTGTAGGTCTTAATGGCTGGCTGAAAAAAGAAAAATTGAAATACTTTTGTACTCCAACAGAACGTTTACTCTTAAACATCACTTATCGTAACCATTCAGATGTGACTGAGTTTTAAAAAGAATAAATCATAAATTAAAAATAAAAATTAAAAATAATTTGCTAAGCGCCATCACCCGCAAGTTTTTTAAAAGCTGAAAATACAACTTGCTTTACATTACGTTTCCATGATGTCGGTCTATTTGATATATTGCAAGAGCACACACGTCACTTTTATTAGTAGGACATAGTTTTTTGTTTTGTTTTATCCAAAAGTGATGTGTTATTGAAATAGCAAACAGCTACCTTTCCAGTTACTAGGAAGTCATACAGAAGCAGCCACCGGCATGGCCAGGTGGTTAAAGCACTCGACTCGAAATCCGAGGGTTGCAGGTTCGAATCCTCGTCGCACCAAAACATGCTCGCCCTTTCGGCCTTGGAGGCGTTATAATTTTACGATCAAACCTACTATTCGTTGGTAAAAGAGTAGCCCAAGCGTTGGCGGTGGGTAATAATGACTAGCTACCTTCCCTCTAGCCTTACAGTGCTAAATTAGGAACGGCTAGCACAGATAGCCCTCGAGTAGCCTTGTGCGAAATTCAAAAAACAAAAACAAACAAACATACATGGGATTTAGAACTCAAAACATTATAACTGTCGGTGTGGTAAAGTTATCTTGTACGTGTGGGAAATATAAACTATTTCATTGTTCCAGGGAGAAAGGCTTTTCTAATCATGCTTTAATGGCCCTGTATGGCCAAGTGTGTTAAGGCGTTTGACTCGTATTCCGAGGGTCACGGGCTCGAATCTCGGTTGCTCCAAACATGCTCGTTCTTTCAGCCGTGGGGGCGTATAAAGTGACGGTCAATCTCGCTATTTCTTGGTAAAAGAGTAGCCCAAGAGTTGGAGGTGGGCGGTGATGACTAGCTGCCTTCCCCGTAGTCTCACACTACTAAATTAGGGACGGCTAGCGCAGATAGCCCTCGAGTAGCTTTGCGCGAAATTCAAAAAGAAACAAACAATTTGAATACTGACCAACGAGCGTACCAGTTCTTCTGAATCATAAAGTTAATTACGGCACAGATGACAGCAATAAACAATTGGTTTAAAAATAATAAATGTTTACTTACTCTGGTGTGATAAATCCATGCCGTGATTCAGATTTAGGTTTGTTTTGTTTGTTTTTGAATTTCGCACAAAACTACTCGAGGGCTATCTGTGCTAGCTGTCCCTAATTTTTCAATGTAAGACCAGTGGGAAGGCAACTAGTCATCACCACCCACCGCCAACTCTTGGACTACTCTTTTTACGAACGAAAATTGGGATTGACGGTAACATTATGACGTCCCCAAGCGACTCTGGCGCGAACCCGCTTCCCTCAGATTAAGAAGGGCACGCCTTATCGCGCTAGACCATGCCGGGTCACTAGATTTAGGTAAACACAATGATAATTACATATGATCTATTTTACATGTTAATTGTTGTTGTTCGTGCAAATTGTGCAATTAGACAGCTCCTAACTGTGTCTCATTCCATACCTGACGAGTTCTGGCGTAAAGCGAAAGGTCTCGTCGTCTTTGGATATGACAGATAAAGTATGGTTGAAATGTTCTTACACATTATTCTTTGCTTACATTCATACTTTCTTAGAATTTGTAGCTGATTTAGTTGTTACAATGATCTTTTGCTGCAGGTGTGTTGCGCCGAATTTCAATTAGTAAGACAGCCAAAGCAGCTGCTACAGTCTCCACGGAGAATATATACCAAGGAAAAAATATTTATACCAATTTAGTTACTTAACAACTCTGTTATATCTTCGTGCTCAAGTAACATGTGCCATTATTACCTCGGGTAAAAATTACCATAAATATAGATAGGCAAATAGGCCTCACCTGGTTATTTAAGGGTTTTTGTTATGCAAAGAACTGTTTACCTTACACTTCCCTCCATTTTGACAAGGTTGGTGTGCGCAGTTGTCCACCTGGATATCGCAGTTGGTTCCTGTGATTCCCTGAGGGCACGTGCATGTGTAGGACCCCTGGCCAGTGTTAGTGCACGTTCCTCCGTTCTTACAGGGCTTGTGATTGGTGCAATAGTTTAAATCTGTATAAAAGAAATCAACACAACAAGTCATGGCATATAAGCGATAAGAGGAACAAAGACTCCACCAAACAGTTCACTGTACTGGTGAATATGATTTAAACCTAAAAAAATACGTCTTCAACAAACAAACGTCGAGTAATAAGAACACGATAATTAGTATTTAAAAACATAAGCATTCCCAAAACTCAAATGCCACCCAGTTTTATCAGCTATATGATTTATCAAGTTATTTTTTGCACTATCTGGTTATTAAATACAAGAAAGAGATAGAAAAGAAAGTTGTGCTTGTAATTGAATAAGAGACAAGTGGTTCGTGTCTACTGTGTAGGGTTAGGTTCTGTAATAAAGATATACTCAAGAGTGCCAAACAACGTTCGTGGGTTTAGGCCGTCAAAGTACATTAACTTTTCAACTTAATTAGGTAGATCATGCTTCGACAGCGTTTTGACGACAAAATTAATGTAAGAAGATAGGGGCTATTGCTTGTTACCTTGGTTACACAATAATCCACCCCATCCTTCCTCACAATTACATTGCCACCGTTGGGAGCACGTTCCGTGAACACAGTTAGGATAGCGTGAACACTGCTGACATAGAGCGCCCTCCCAGCCATATCGACATCTGAAAAATGGAAAAGAATAGATGGCAGAATCTCATTTTGGTGCAACGTAAAAGAAAATCGAATTATAACGAACGTTGAATTTCCTTACAATTTGCAATGGTGAAAAAAAAAAGCCAAATTTGACTATTCTTTCATTCAAACTTCAACAAAATAAACTAAGATAATGCTGCACTCACCTGCACTCGTTTGGTTTGTCGCAATATCCGTTTTGTTTGTGGCATCCAAGTAAGCAGATGGCTAAAAGAAAACCAAGCAATAAGGTAATGAATAAATAACTCACTCTCACTTGAAAGAAAAAAGTCTCGAATGTGATGGAAGGATCCACATTTATCAGGGTTAATCTATATGGTAAATAATAATTTTGTGACTTTTTTTATCTAAATAAACAAAAATGTTGGCGTTATGATCTGTCGTAATGTAACGAAGTGTCGATACGCTGTTAATTATAAAAACAAAGCAAGAACATAATACTCTGCACGTGGTAGTTTAAAACACGTAATGTGTCAACGGCACTTGACTGGCGTACGAGAGGTCTGGTGGTATACCATGGCCTAAAAATACTATTAAAAATAACTGAACAATGATTTTTATTTTCTAAATACATTAATTTTGTTGTTGGATTGTAAGGTTGAAACACAAGCTCTCTCGCACATCAAATGACTGTTCTATAAATTGTGTGAGGAAAGAAAGCTAAACGACTAGCAATTGCTAACAAAACATCTGTTTGTTTTTGAATTTCGCTAAAAGCTACAAGAGGGCTATCTGCGCTAATCGTTTCTAATTTAGCAGTGTAAGAATATAGAGAAGACAGCTCGTCAACACCACCCACTACCAACTTTTGGGTTATTCTTTTACCAACGAATAGAGGGATTGACCGTACATTATAACACCCCCACGGCTGAAAGGGCGAGCATATTTGATGTGACAGGGATTCGAACCCGCGAGTTGCAGATTACGGCTCGAGTGCTTTAACCACCTGGCCATGTTTGGCCAACACCTGTTTTAGAATTCAAACTATAACATCTATTTAAATACATATTTTTATTATCAGCTTAGTCTCATTAAGGAACATAATCTCCAAATCAGAAAATCAGTCAGTGTATTACAGACAAACTCTACGCTTTACAGAAAATAATGTATTACTCTGGAGTACGAAACAGACGATTTGGTGTACATCACTACAGCGCTCCCTCTCGGTTGGTGAGATCAACTATAACAGTAATATAAAATCAATTGTTGTCATATATTTCCCATAAATTAAATTGATACGTGACTACTATAACAAGTTATCACGAAGACAATATGTAATTTCTACAAAACATAAAGCATTTTAATTCATGGATCACATCTCATCAATTAACTAACCTTTTCATTGATTTAAATACGGATATGAGCGTACAAAAACAAATATTTAAGGGGCCGTGAAAGGCAAAAGGAAAAATCTGGGAAATGCTGCATTACTAAGAAAATCATAAATGTTTTAACTTAAAAAACTAAATATATTTCCAAACCACCTCTACTATAAATAAAACTGCAGTATGATATGTTGCTATTGTTAAATTCCCCTTTTTAATAATATTAAACACAAGTTGAAACATAAAATCATCAGGCATATACAATATTCATTCATCTAGAACTAGAGCGAATCATTTGTTAATGTTTGTTAAACGTCTCGATAATAAAAGGCTGGATATTCTTTTATTACTGAGAAATGTCATTAATTATTTTACACATAACTTAGTTGTTGGTGCAAAATGTGATGACGTTTTACGGCAACAAAAGAACACAGCATCGTGGGTTAAAAGTGTATTAAAACTAAACTGGAAAAGTGTTTTATATATATATATATATATATATTGTTCTTAAAAACTGGTTTCTTAAACATCAGGACTTCCGTTAGTTTGTTCCATTGTACGGTGGTCTTTAAACTACCATTTCATTGTTTACAATTTTCCATACTGTTTTGTGAAAAAACAGTAAAGAGGTTAAAACGTAACAATTCGAATCCTAGTGTTTTGTCATTACTTTTCCTATGTTATGTTAGGTGTTGCTGGTTGACCATTATTTAAAAGCGCAATCCATTCGATACGTAAGTGCCTCTAGATGAATAATAATTTTCCTATATGATTTACAATAATTATTTTTTATTAAAGGATTTCTCCGCATATTTCTCCAAATGCATGCTTAAGTTAAATGGGTGAATAATTTATCACTGAATATCGTCTACTATAATTAAATTTACAAAACATTTTATCCTGTGTTTTTCCAAATGGTAAAGGAGCAGCTGCACGTGGATAAGTTGAGTCGCAGGGAGAATCTATGCACTTATTACCGTTCACACAGTACTTTCCGGTCCAACCAGGAAGGCACACCTTGTTGCCGTTGGAGCTACACCTGTAGTGACCGAATTTATCGTCACGTGGCCGGCACACTTTAGCGCAGGCTTCACCATAGTAGTTGTCATCACAGTGTACCCGGTAAGAGTAGCTCATAGTGGTATGGTTAGTACGATGGGTGTCCAACGTCCACTCTGATTTGACGTCCAGCCACCGCTGTGTGGCTAGTCGGCTGACCAAAGTCTTTCCTAGTGTCCACATGAAGTATGAAGCATATTCTCATATTAAAACCAACAATACGCTTAACACATCCTCATATTAAAACCAACAATACACTAAACATATTATCATATTAAAACCAACAATACACTAAACACATCCTCATATTAAAACCAACAATACGCTAAACATATCCTCATATTAAAATCAACAATACACTAAACATATTATCATATTAAAACCAACAATACACTAAACACATCATCATATTAAAACTAACAATACACTGTACACATTCTCATACTAAAACCAACAATACGCTAAACATATCATCATATTAAAACCAACAATACACTAAACATATTATCATATTAAAACCAACAATACACTAAACATATCATCATATTAAAACAAACAATACGCTTAACACATCCTAATATTAAAACCAACAATACACTAAACATATCATCATATTAAAACCAACAATACACTAAACATATCATCATATTAAAACCAACAATACACTGTACACATTCTCATACTAAAACCAACAATGCACTATAAACATCCTCATGTTAAATCTAACAATACAATATACACATCATCATGTTAAAACCAACAACACTCAAATATGTTTCACTGTAAGTTCGTTAAATAATCAAGTAACTTACTATTGCTAAAACCCACTTGGTTATCGTTAAGTTTATTTGATTTCATGATCTGAAAGAGACAAGTTACACGTGTTTAACACAGGGAATTAGATTGCTTTAGAAGTCATGTGTAGAAAGTAATCATCAAAACGAAAAAAACAGTATGTACGTTCAAAATGGCTCCGAGTAAAATCATTATTGCAAAAAACGTAAAAAAAAACGTTTACCTCTGTCACCGTTGACAGCTATCAGATGGAATCAATGAAACGATAAAACTTCACTCTTACTTTAACCCTCAAACTAAAATAGTTTTTTATACCGTTCTCTATAGGTGTGGTTTACGTGTTGCATCACTTTGAATAGTTCCAAGTTTTTGTGTAGTGTAACACCCAGTGTGAGGTATCCAAAAGAGTAGATGAAATACCTTACACTCTGAGTAGGACATACTATGAAAATCTCAGTAATAAATGGTGGGATTATTTACAATAAACAAAGAATGGAAATGCTTTTTTTGCATGACTCCTTGAGTGTAATAGTTATGGGCTCACGAACAATTCGGTACATAAATAGTTTTCACACAAAAAAAAGTCGATAGGATACGAACTCATCACGAATTCTGGGATTATTACCTGCAGTTTAATTCTTTCGTATTCAAACAGCCGTAATGAGATTCTGTGTATGTAGCAAACATTGTGCCACATAAACAATAAGCTGGTGCAATCTAAGTGTGCTCAAGACGTTAAAACCATTGTCAGAGTGCTCAACGTGTCTTCTGTAAAAAAACACACACTAATAGACAGTTTTACATCCAACTTGTAAAAATTACACTCTTTTTTCCCTTATATTAGACAATTAGTTTTGTCCGACCAGCCAAAACTAATGGGTTGCAGTTTCGTATAAACAAAACAGCCTCCCTACCTTTTTTAGAATTTTTTTTTATCAAACTTCCCCTTTATCGTAAAAGAAAAACAATGAACACATAGAGAAGAAGAAAACACGCTTCAAATACACTCTAAAGAAACGTAATAAGAATGGCGCATTTTAGATTAAAAATGACTCATAATACTAATGTTACACACTAAACTGACAACTCATTTTTGTACATATTTATTAGACCGATTATCCGGACAACTCTAGACAGCAGGAGAAACTGTTGAAATAGATCCGATTTATCTGTTTCATGAAATGTTTTTTTTTAAGTGGCTGCGTGATAAGTGTAAGAATTTAGAAATCTACAAAGTTGATGTTCCCAGTACAGTGAAGATAGTTGTTGCCCTTGTAAGCTTTTGTGACCTTACAAATTGAGGTCTTATACAGTAAAGGCGGTTATTTCCCCTATAAGTTGATACGACCCATAAAGTTATGATAGGTTTTGTTCCTGTAAGCTAATGTGACCTTTGCAGTTTAGATAGTTGTTACCCCTGTAAGTTGATGTGACCTTTGCAGTTTAGATAGTTGTTACCCCTGTAAGTTGATGTGATCTTTAGAGTTAAATTAATTTTCTACGTTTTGAAGTTCGAATCTAATATATATATATATATAAGTTTGTCGCTAAGCTACACAGAGAAACAGAGCTTTACTAAAAGACAACAACTTTTGTATGTATTAGATGAATATCATACATAGTGTAATCATTCATCGCATTTCATTGTCAATTTTATTGGTTTTGGCAATAAAAACAAAAGAAAAAACTCGTCGGCTGTATACGCTAGCCGTCCCTAATTTTGTATTGATAAATTATCGGGAAAGCAGATAGTTAACTTCATCCCGAACTCTTGGGTTACTCTTTTTATCACCGAATAGTGTGATTTCCACTCACGTTATAACGATTTTAGAGCTGAAACGCGAGCATGTTCGGTGAGGGGTTTGAACGTGCGTACCCCAGATTGCATGTCAAATGTCCGATTCACTGTGCATTTGGAACAATTCGTAAACTGACTGACTGAACACCATGTGTAACTATGAACTGTACACATTTATTCTGGATGATACGCATCACTGAATAGTTAACGCTGCAATTATTCAAATATATAATATAAATTCAAAGCTACCGCATAGCGTCACCTGACTCGCACTGTGACGCAGGCAGAATTCTTAACTGCAACTTAAACTTTATAAAACTTACTTTCTTTTTCAAAACATACTATCAAGATAATTGCAACAAGACAAAATGTAATGCAACTTGGGCAATGCTTAGTTTAAAATAACAATATAAACATTAATTAAAACGCCCTAAACGATAACCACAATATAAAAAAACGCATAAAAAAGAGATAAAACAACTCCCAATCTACACGATCTGTGAGTCCGCGCAAAGCTGTTAACAGGTTATCTACCATTTCCCATAACGTGTTCTTAAGAATTATTGGGTTCTCTTTTTTTTCTCTACGTCGACAATAGGTCTACTCAGTAAATATTGACGACTGAATCACATGTTTCTCACGGTTCTCAGGTCCTTAACCTTGGCAGACAGCGGAAGAATGGGGTGGGGGGAGGAGAGAACTCTAGATTGGCTACTAACCCCCGCCCCTGCAACCCAGCTGGCAGACTGACCGCTTCTGTACATGTGAGCGAATGTTTGATATAAGCATCTTCGTTTACCTTTTGACAGTGAGTATAGAAGGCGTCGCAAACAGTAGATTATACATGGCTGCAAAGCCAAAATAATTTTAAGTTAGTTTAACAATTGAAACTTCGACACCTGGGCGGGAGATTTTAAAAGTTAATTGCATGCATGTATTATCTTAACCTCAGATATTAATATTAGTTTACAAACTTACACATCGCAGCAAAACGAAGACTGAATACAAACTACTATAAAAAAACAAACTATAATCAACTTTAATGAAATACACGTTTTATTTTTGTTTTTTATTCCATGGTGTTAAAGGGTCAAAAACTCTGAAAGTCGCCGCTTAAGCATAACTGTCGTTAACATCTTATTGTACCTCGCCTAGAATTAAGTCGGAGATGATTTAAAGACATTTAAAAGAGTTTCCGTGCATTGTTTAACAAAGACAATTCCCACAGTACCGAGCTTACGATAACTGAAACTTCTCGGAACAACGCTTGATGTTTAAAATTTTACAACACATAAAAAACGGCTGTGAACTGAGAGGAAATATGAACTGTAAATTCTATGAGAAAGCATCATACAGGTCTCGTAATTCTTTTCTTTGCTTTGTAACATCGATTTGTTCTTGTACTTTAAGCCTACTACTAAAAATAGTACTAAAATAAAATTTAAGGTTTCGCTTTAGATTATTAGATCTACGTGCGTCAAAACATTCGAGTAATTCACGTAAAACCAAATGTGTGAATCATGGCTTAGTCCTCCCCAACTGCTGCATTTTGTTGACTTTCCTCCAGGTAATATAAAATTTACGGCTGATCCTGATGTGAAGATAGCAAGGTTAATGTTTGGTTAATGCTAAGTATTCATTGTACAGAAGTTTGAAACTTGTAAACATCTACGTTGAATGTTTCGTGACCAACATTTAAAACACGGTATTATTTTAATTAATGTCTAATCAACTCCAACTTTACGATAAGTGGTAATTATTAACATACCTTCTCTATCTCTGTTTTCATGCCAGGCTTCAACAATCAATGAAAATGTTCCCTGGAGAAAAAAGTAAAATATTCTTATTGGTATCAGTCCACGTGTGCTAATTTATAATGAGGTCACATTTTTCACTGTAACCACATAACTGTTATTATTATTAACTAAACTCGACATTCAACAACAAATTTCATATATGATTATAAAATAAAGTTACTATTCCTTTCTCAAGAGCCATTTGCGAAACCAAAGCAAGGACGATGCTTTTTAATTGGGCGTTGTCTGTTGGTTAGTGTTTTGGGCTGCGGATTGAAAATACCAAAATATTAGTTTGTATCAGGCCGCTGAACACGCTCCATACATTAAGTAAATGTGTATACGTAAGACGTCAATGATAGGTTTTTCTTCTTCTAGTCAGTAGTTCTGCATTAAGAATAATTGGGCTTCAATCTTGAAGGTCTACGACCTGATTGTTTAGCCCTCATGTCACATAAACTAGTGCTCATGTTGAAAGTATCAAATACTTAATTAACCAAACGTTTCACTTTTAACATTTTATTCCACGGAAAACATACCAATCTACTTGGATAATACGAACAATCAGTTTTTTTTAAACACATGGTATCCATTAAGAAAGCTATCATACAATGTCCTCCAGACGAGAGCAGACATCTTATAATGAAGATGGCTGAATCAGTACATGATATAAACCGTTTTTAAGGAATGTTACTTATAATTATAAGAAGTTGCAAGAAAAAAACAGCAACCAAACTTAACCTCTTCAAACAGACTACAAAAAATGTTAGATAATGAAGAAACGATAAAGCCACTAATTCCCTGAAAATAACATATTTTCTTCAGATTATTAGGAAGTGAGTAGAATTATCTAAAAGCACGAAAGATAACAACTCATTTCCTGGACTCTAAGAGCAAACATTTTCATGAGTATAGTCCATATCAAAGAAGGGCCCATATCACCTTGGATATGGATGGACCAACGTTCAGTGGCTGATTTAACGACATCTAGCAGATACCTGATCGTTACAAAGTAAAAACAAATCACTACCGTCCACGTGACGCATGTGTACGTAGACTTGAAAATGCAGAACAGCGAATAAGTTTCAGCAACTCACAAATGTCGAACATCGTCAAATTCAACTCAATTTATTGCTAAAGTAGTTACGAAAACATTAACAGCAAAAGACGAATAAGTTGCATCAGTAAGGTAAGAATTTCTTTGTTTTTCACATCACAGCCACACATTGAGTTCTCTACACTCTGTCTGCCACGTTGTAAGTTCATACACTTATCGCTGTCCCACCGGCAAACACAACGTAAGAAATAGGGGTCCTTTTGTTTTACAAATGTTTTAACACAACATAGAAAAAAAAATCAAGTAATGTTATGTCTTAATATTTCTAACATTCATTTCAAGTAGCTACAAATCATTTATATAGTTCCCATCACTGTAGTCGTTGTTCTTGAAATCGATGATATAGATAACACCTTGATCACTCACTACCTGTTCTTATCGTATTCTAGCTGGCGTGTTGAGTTTTGGTGTTAAACGAAAGGTTCCATCAGCAGTAGAAACACCAAATGTAGAGTTATTGACACCATATAACATGTTCTTCTTTGGTTTCATTGATGACTTCTTATGGCTCATTGTCTCATAAGCAAGAGTTAGTGTTGTCAAATGTCACCTCTGGTGTGGTTGTTTTTCGTATTTCTCTTTCTATTTTGATAAATCTGTACATAATAAGCGCGTATTTTGGAAAATTTTAGGATTTTTCTCTTTATTTATTGTTAAGCACAAAGCTAAACAACGGGTTACTAGTGTGGAAATCCGAATTTTAGTTTTATAAGCCTGCTGTGTCCCTGAGAAGAAAATTTCGAGCTCAGTAAACGGAAACAAACAAATTATTAAAATTAAATGTTATTTTTCAAGACATAAGAAGACAGTCACACACTCAGCCTTATCAAAGCATACGTGAATCAAACAAGTTCTGGTAATTTGTATCCAAATGGAACAAAGTCGAATTTACGACAATTCAAATTATTTTTTTTATGTATTTATACACGAATAATATTAACTTCTTTAATTTACTTAACAAGCTTCTTTGTTTCAAAATATCGTGTAAGGCTTTGCCAAGGGGTACATGAACATAGAAATCCATAATTTTAATTTTTTTTCGAATTTTGCGCAAAGTTACACGAAGGCTGTCTTCGTTAGCCATTTCTAATTTAAAAGTGAAAGATTACAGGAAAAGCCGTGTAGTCAGCATCACTCACCATCAGTTTTTAAGCTACTTATTTTATCAACGAAGGGTGGGATTGATCGAAGGTTATGACATTCCCACGGTTGAAAAGGCGATTATGTTCGGCGAGGGTGAATTAAACCTGAGACTCTTAAATTGCTAGTCAAGCACCTTAACCACCTGTCCATGTCGTGTCGTGAACCGATCTCAGCCTGTCAGTAATACGTATCGTTAACTTTTGGACTATTCTTGTTTGACCACATAGTGGGATTTAAGTGTCACTCGTGTAGCCCATTTACGGATCAAAGTGTAGTGCGAATATTTGGAACTACGCGCTACAACACATGAATTCGGTGGTTGAGGCACTACACTCGTAATCCGAGAGTCGCAGGTTCGAATCCCTGTCAAACCAGACATGCTCGCCCTCTTAGTCATGGGGGACATTAGAATGTGACGGCTATTCACACTAATCGTTGGTAAAAGATTAGCCCAAGAGTTGGTGGTGGGTGATGATGACTAGCTGCCTTCTCTCTAGTCTTTCACTGCTAAATCAGGGCCTATCGCAGATAGCTCTCGTGTAGCTTTGCGCGAAATTCAAAACAAACAAACAAACCCATGAATCATCGAATTCAAAGTACGGACATGATAATCAGTATACCACTCCTGACCCATTAAACACGACAAGATGTGAATAGATAATTTTAAAATTAGAAAAATAACTTTTTATGCTCCAGAGAGTTGCAATTCTAAAAATATTTATTTTACAACTTCTTCTTTAAACTCACTTCCAAAACAATTTCCAAGGTATTTAAGCTAAGATTTTCTTTCATACAACACTTGTTATAGAACTAAAACATTCGGTTTTTAATTTTTTCTCAGTGAAGTGATAAAGGTTTGTTAAAAATACCTAAATATTACTTTTTTCTAAGAGTTATTGTGATACTTAAATTATAAAATTATAAATAAACAAGTCGTGCACTTCATGCTTTGTCTAGAAAATAAAAAGAAACAAAGTTAATTGTTGATCGGTGTGCAATGTGTATGATACTTAATGTTATTGTACTGATTATCCCTTGTTGCTTAAGGTGATCATATTAACATACTTAAGATTATTACATGAACATAACCTATGTTACTGAATATGATTAAACTAACATAACTTGTTTTACTTGATATTATTACGCTAGCATATGTACTTATACTTAACAATGTTACATTAAGCATCTTGTGCTGCTTAACATTATTATGCTAACATTTCTTGTTTTATTTAACTTAATAATATTAACATGCCTTTTGTTGTGTAACATTATTTTACTAAGATACTCTCTTTTACCTAACACTATTGAAATAAAACACGTCTTGTTACTTAACATTATTACAATTGCATAAACCGTAATACTAAACACACACATGCTACTATTTGTTATTATATAGCCCTAAAAATTTATATTTTATAGATGACTCACAAAAACACAATCTTTACGTCACACAAAATGGTTTCACTTTTATAATTGTAAAAATAACTTTACTATATAATAACAGTACTACTATTTAAAACTTATAAAAACTGATAAATTGTGTGAAATATATATATATAGTGCCTTCCGGGTATCAAGTTTACAACTTCCGGTGGTTTCGCGGTAAACGTAAGAAGTTATAACATTGCAGTTGAGAGTTTGATGACGTTACCAGACAACCCTTTCTGTAGTTTTGCGCTTAACAACAAAGAAACTGGCTGTTATTTAAGAACAACTGTTATCCTTGGAAAGTTTTGATACAGGACACATGAAAGCTTACCTAATATTGTTGTTAATTCTCCGAATGTTTAGTAACAACTTTCAAATACAACAAAAATAAATACAGATGTCGCACAAATCCAGCGGTGAAGACACCATTCAGCAAGAAAACAAAAATCAACATTGGAATTTAATTTTAAAACCTTTTTCATTCAAATATAGAAAAGTCTAAATATGTGATACGTTTGTGATGTGATATGATGTAATATAAATACATAATGAATTGTTGATTCGGACCACGTGAAAACTTCTCATTGGTACTCACATAACTAAAACGTAGCCAATAGGAATAGTTTTTTCGCATAATTTTGTTGATTACTTTAGTCATAACAAAATAAATACTTGACAGAACTGTTTGTCAGTATACCGTAATATATATATATATATGGATTAAAATATGGTGTTTTATATTTTGAAATAAATACGTCTCTTTACACCACGCCCACTGCACTTTATAATAGTTATTCAGTATGTTCACGAGCGGTGTTCGTAAAAAAATGTTATTTTTCCACAGGTTAGATGGATGAACTGAAATCGAAAAATTATTGTGATGGCAGGTTAACATCCGTTCACTGCCGTCGGTCTCGTATATATTTTATGTATAACAGAATTACGACTTTTAGATAACTTTGAACCTACAATCACGATTCTTCACAAAGAGGGGTGAAACGGTTGGTCATATTCACTAATGAAGATTTCTCGCGCTCTGTGAAACACAGTAAAGAGACTGTGAAATTTAGCTAGACAAATCCAACACCCTATATACGAATTCTATCTGCCTGCCTTGAGCAATTGTGAGCATGTGAATTAATATTATCGCACGTGCATTTTATAAAACTAGTAAGGTTGAGCTATCGTGGAATGATGGATTATTTTTTTATTTAACAAAGACTATGTCGATAACTGAAGAGAAATTGTCCACGTGAGTGCCACGTTTGGTGTACGTTTTGTTGTAAATCTAATACTGTTGGATTATAAAAAATAAAATCCCGTTTCTTTATGAACTCCGGTCTTAGCTTTACATCAGAGTTGCAGAATATTGAAAAACGTTTTGAAACCAATACTCTGCCTTATTGTCTTAAAATCGTTTCTCACGAAAACAACTATGTACAAAATTTCATTGATTTGTTTTAGAGGTAACCCTTAAGTTTAACTTAGTGTATATTCTACTTACCGGCCAGGAAAAATCAAAAGAGAACCGAACTGGGTTGTTAAATCCGGGAATTTTTTTATCCAAAAGATGCACAGAGTTATTGCCTAGCACAGGCGTTATAACCTCGCCGAAAGTACAAGGCGGGTTTGGATCAATGGTTGTTTGGTAATGTTTCAAACACACGCGAAATGACGTCCGGCAAACACTACTACACAAACCGTGCGAAGTATGGAATTCGCTACAACAATTTCCTTCGAAATCACGGCCATATTCGTTGGAAAATGATACTAGACGAAACTCGAATACCCCGGAACCTAAAACCTGTAGCAACGAAGGAAAGAGTGTATAATTATATTAATCATCTTGTTTAAAGTAAAATAAAATGAGTTAAATGAAACAATGAGAAACGTATAATAGTTATGGTCATTTATCATTGTTTGTTGTCACTAATAAAACAAATATGTTTAAACGTTACTGACGTAATTGTTGTGATATTTTAGCTAATAAAAGAACTAATATTATTTTACGTTAAAGTAATATATTGCTGGATAATAAAATATATACAAATATATTCATGCAAAATGTTTAGGTGCATGAGAAGCTGATTACATAAGAAAAACGATTCTATATTGGTAATGATTTGGAAAAACGTACATGTAATTAACGTACAACACTTTTATTTCCTTTGTTATTCTGTTGGAAAATTTATAATTTATCGCCTTCTATATTCGAATCTATCTCTACTCAGGCTAAGCTGTCATACCTGTAACACCGCACATAAAAGAACCAGGGTAACGAGCCAGGACAGTCTAGCTCGCATCCACATCACGCCACTCTCCTGTCTCCTTGAGTTCTGTTGTAGCTACTAGGCCGCCCGTTCTCTGTATCGTCTAGGCTCCGCCCATTAACGTGACTGACAGAAGTCTGGAATAACATTGAAAGCAACGTGAGTCGCGTGCGGAGAAGTTTCGCGACCCATCCAGGCGCGGTATCCACTAAAAAGTCGTTATTAAGCGTCAATAGTTATTGACGATATATTCTAAGATATGCCACTTTGGGAGAATTTACATCTAATATGTAACCAAGGAAGTCACATGTTTCTTTGGTGGTTCCATTTAACAGAATTCTTATTACCTTATATCACCAGAATGATCTCCATATATTCAACTGTAGCATTTGTATCAGGGTCAACGCTTGTTGTTCGTGTTTTTTTTTGTTTTTTTTTAAGAAGCCGGGTGCAAAATTAAACTTCAGAAAATAACAGCCATTCACAAAAAAAATGGTTATTCACTCAAAAATACCTCTCATCACCTGTAACAACTGATTGTTTGTTAGTTTGTTTTTAAAATTAATTAGTCTACAATTTTTACAGTTCACATACACTACATGCACTGGAATTTATCTGTCATTACTGTGATTTGTATAACATAAAATCACTCCCTTACTTTGTGGGTTTAGAACTAACCTAGGCCGACAACACTTGGTGAGATGTTTCTAGGATTATGGCTAAATGCTTTATTATCACAACAAGTTATTCAAATGGTGATGTTGTGCATTTTAATGATTACAGGTTTCAGTTGTCTTGTGTTGTAATCTGTACCGTTGACAACTTCTAGTCACTTTATTGTATAGAATTAAACGTCTGGGTATAACTCATCCTGCCAAAAGACCAGCCTATAAGCAGTATCAGATAAACACATAAGCCACACAAGACGGATTTAGGGCCCTAGCCATGCAAAGGTACCTCCGACTACTGAGATTTTTAAAATTAGCAGAATAGAAACAATAGTGAGCTATTATTATTATTCCCAAATATTACATGGGTCTAGGTATCCATCAAACCTTAATCCGGACACGCCTGTCTCATAAAGTGTCCATTCATCTGCAATATCACCATAATCAACCTGCAATATAAAGTGTTGAGATTTCTCATTTTACTACATGATCAGTAACATTGTGTCTAGCTAGACATTCTACCCTACGATCAGCCTGTAACAGAAAGTGTCTAAATATACCTCATTCCACCAGACATTTAGCCTGTAATAGAAAGTGTCTAGATATACCTCATTCCACCAGACATTTAGCCTGTAATAGAAAGTGTCTAGATATACCTCATTCCACCACATGATCAACCTGTAATAGAAAGTGTCTAGATATACCTCATTCCACCACATGATCAACCTGTAATAGAAAGTGTCTAAATATACCTCATTCCACCACATGATCAACCTGTAATAGAAAGTGTCTAGATATATCTCATCCCGGGTCGAGATCACTGTTTAATTATAAAGGCTTAGGTATATTTCATCCTTCCTCAAGGACAGGAAGGGCTGTTGCCCCTCACTCATCCTCAAAGCAAATTTATAATTATTGTATTTCTTGAGCTCTTCTGTTTTGAGCACTTATAACTTTTGGATATCAGCTGTTGATAACATATATTCGGAGACATTTAATACCTGATTAAAGATCTACCTGCGCGTTATTATAAGCAACAAATTTGTCATGGAAATCTAAGAGCGTAAAGGATGTAAATACACTTTAATATTTTTTATATAACAACGTATTAAATGCTCATTAGTTCTTTTTTTAAAGTCCAACGTTATTTTGCAGACAAACATCGTAAGTTTATTTATTAATAAAATTAAGTACAATAGAGTTCAGCCCTTACTAAACTAAAACAAAAAAGTACCCGGATTACAATGTTAATTTATCTCTTATTCGAATATAGGCCGTACGTAATACCAGCTTAACTAATGTTAGGCCTAAGACTAAGTGGACGTATGTATTTCGGTGTGTACTATTAGATTTATCACGTATTGTTTTTGAAATCATTTATTCAAAGAGGTAATATTATAATAAAGACACTAATTTAGCAGTCAATTTTTTACGGGTATTTCCTAGTCTTTATGTATTAGCTACTTCTTACGTGTATTGTTTGTTTGTTTTGAATTTCGCACAAATCTACTCGAGGGCTATCTGCGCTAGCCGACCCCAATTTTGCAGTGTAAGACTAGAGGGAAGACAGCTAGTCATCACCACCAACCGACAACTCTTGGGCTACTCTTTTATCAATGAATAGTAGGATTGACCGTAGCAATGTAACGCCCTCACGCCTGAAAGGGCGAGCATGTTTGGTGCGAGAGAATTCGAACACACGGCCCTCGGATTACGAGTTGAAAGCTTTAACCCACCTGGCTTTGCCAGGCCAGGCTTGAAGAATTTGGTTTTGCTTGTTTTGAATTTCGTGCAAAGCTACACGAGAGCTATCTGCTCTAGCCTTCCCTAATTTAGCAATGTAAGACTAGAGAGAAGGTAGCTAGTCATTACCATCCACCGGCAACTCTTGGGCTGCTCTTTTTTTCCAACGAATAGCGGGATTGACCATCATGATGTAATGCCCCCAAACTGAAACGGCGAGCATGTTTGGTATGATGGGGATTCAAATCCGCAACTCTTAGATTACGGGTCGAGCGCCTTAACCACCTAGTCATGCTGAGCCAGGCTTGAAAATATATCTCTTTATTTGTCCCCTAGAGTTGAGTCTGTCACGCCAGTTATGGAATAAGACATTATCAGTTCAAGCACAACCTTTCTGTGATAAACAGCAAGGCTTAGTGAGTCGTGAATGTTCTTACGTTTTTAGTGTTTTAGATAGAATAAATAAGAATATATTTTCATATTTTGAAATATAAAAGAAATTCGATTTTAACTTCTTATACTGATGGACATTCGTCTTTCACGACGAAAAAAAAGAAGAAAATTCACATCAAATTGATTTAAAAAATGCCACAGAAATGTAAACGTCTCAAGAATTCTGCACACGACACCAATTTTTTAATAATTAACATGTCACGTTTGATTCCGTAAGTTTGAAACCTTATTTCACTTATCACTTCAGCAATTAATGAGAACATTTCCCACCACCTACGTCTTTTAGCGACATCTTTCGACCGAGTTGAGGTGTCATACAGCATGTTGGATAACACGTTCTCGAAGTTCAGCTGCTCAGTTAGAGACGACTACTGCGTGTAGCCCTCGTGTAGCTCCGGGCAAATTTCAAAGAAGCAAACAAACAGTTTTTGAATAACACGCAAAAGTAAGTTTTGTTCTGCATGTGACGAAATTCATCATTTCCTAGGAATATTCGCAGAAAACAATATTTATGGTGCCCTGAAATGGGTCTTACTCTGGCCCAAAGACATTATAAAACAAATCCCTGTAAGACAAACGCTATCAACGTTCAGGAGGGAGGAAGAGGTCAAATGTACCTGACCCTCCTGGGTATTTAACATCAATACCCAAATACCTATTCGGCGAGACTCGATTTTTCCTGTATTTTCTGACAAGATAGACTTGAATAGTATTAGAAAAGGACGAATAAAAATGCATACCAAAATATGGAAAACACTTGTTAACAACAATTCATGTAAAACTATCGAATCAGAAATCATTTACATTATTTTTAACGATGAATAAGTTTTAGATTTGAATGAATTTGATAAGGAATGTTCGGAGATTACGTGTTTTTTTATCATCCATATATGTTATAATTTTGTTGTATTGTGTGTGACATATTTTATAATTATTTATTTTCTGAAAACATGACGAACTGTAAGCCGAATAATGAATTCGGACATCTGAATGCTACATTATTAAAGGACACTTAGTTCAACATGTTAAACTCGTGAACTGAGCTAATCAGTATCTGTCTAGCTGTTACAAATTCCATTTTTAAATCAATATAAATAGGAGATTTACACTCCTTTTGTTAGAGATCTAACAGGCCGAAAAATGGTCATTCTAGGAACTTGTCCACCCTCCGGGGTCCTCGTCAAGACCTGCATCTAAGGTTTATTTTCGTGGAGACTCAACATAGAGAAAAGGTTGGAAGTTAATCGTAGCTGCTGTAATGCGATTAATTAAAAGATTAGAAAAAATAATATTCAGAATCGAAAACCAGAAAACTAATGTTAACTATAATACTGAAGCTTCTTAAATTCATAATGACGTTTCGAGCTTAAGGTTTCTAAACTTTTGTTCAAGGAGTGAACATTTAGAATTTTAATTAGTTTTCGTACCATATTAGTTCAAGAAGAGCTAGTCTGCTCAAAAGATGACTTATCATTAAAAACAAAAAAACTTATTTTTAGTTGACACTTATGGAGTTATTTTTTAATCTTTTGATCTCATCAACAAAAGTCATTTGGTCACATGCTGGTGCTTAGCCAATAAGGAAAAAAATACATAGTATTTGATTCCATGTAGTTGTTAACGAGTAAGAATGAATATAATTATGTCCAGGTTCTAATAATAAAAATATAGCTCAACAGTTTGAGTTATTTTGTTTCACTTCAATTAAAATCCGGGTTTCGATACCCGTGGTAGGCAGAGCACAGATAGCCCATTGTGTAGCTTTGTGCTTAATTAAAAACAACAACAAGTTTCACTTCAAAGAGTACAAATGTAATGACTGCTGTTACAAATTTCCTAAAGATATTTTAATTTAGGCTTGTAAATAAAACGAGATTTCTCGCGAGAATATTATTTTCAAAGACGAGACGACCCGGCATGAGCAGGTGGTTAAGGTGCTCTGACCGTAATCTGAAGATCGCGGGTTCGAATCCCCATCGCACCAAACATGCTAACCATTTCAGCCATGGGGGCGTTATTATGTGACGGTCAATCCACTATTTATTGGTAGAGTAGTTCAAGAGTTGGCGGTGAGTGGTGATGACTGGCTGCCTTCCCTCTACTCTTACACTACTAAATTAGGGACGGCTAGCCCTTGTATAGCTTTGAGTAAAATTCGAAACAAACCAAACCAAAGACGAGACATGGAGCGAAGTTTCATCTGGGTTAAGGTTTACCGTTTCTATCAATTCTAAATATAAAAGTTAATAAAAAAGTCGTGTTACGTAAACTGAAGTAATATCCGTTCTTGATGAGTGTTTTATTATTTGAATTTCTTTACATTGTTTATCACGAGCTTCGTTTTGAAAGAATAACGCTGTTGTGTATAATCTATAACTGTTTGAAAATAATATAGTTCTGTCAAAGCTTTACATAAAAAACAGTTTGTTTGTTTTTGAATTTCGTACAAAGCTACTCGAGGTCTGTCTGTGCTAGCCGTCCCTAATTTAGCAGTGTAAGACAAGAGGGAAGGGCAGCTAGTCATCACCAACAGCCGCCAAAGCTTGGGCTACCCTTTTACCAACAAATAGTGGGATTCACCGTCACATTATAACGCCCCCACAGCTGGGAGTACAAGCATGTTTGGCGCGACGGGAATGCGAACCCGCGATCCTCAGATTACGAGTCGCACGCCTTAATATGCTTGGCCATGCCAGGTCCATGAGAAAAAACAAAAAAAAACATAGTATATTTTAATCGAACGTTAAATATGGTTAATATTTTCGCTCTATACGTAATTTATTTAAAAACACACACTTGAGCATGTATTTTGGTGTTTCCTAAATAGTTAAAAAACAAATAACGTGGTCGATATTATAATTATTTAATTAAATGGAAGGGTTCTACTTTTCAGCTGAAGAACTTCCACGAAGCTTTGTTAACGAGATTGCCTGAAGATGACCATAGCTACCTCTTCTTTATAAGAGCTTATCGTCTCTTACAATGGGCATCTTATGATGTAGACGTTTTTGCTCACTTCCGCGCCACGCTACGTCAACATCTTTTAATATTTCGTCTTGCTTCGTAGCATTTTCACGTGCTGAGTCGTTCCACACGAGCACAAGTGGGAGAATCCCGCCTAGGGCGCAGTCTAGTGTACAAAATAAAAACTACCATCTGTTGAATCGCTTGTTGTTGTTGTTTTGAATTAAGCACAAAGCTACACAATGGGCTATCTGTGCTCTGCCCACCACGGGTATCGAAACCCGGATTTTAGCATGCAAGTCCGCAGACGTACCGCTGAGCCACTGGGGGGCATCTTCAGAAATATAAGTCGATAAATTTATCAATCAGTCCATTTATTTACAGAAACATTAAGAAATATGGTGTTTGTGTTTGTGTGTTTTCTTATAGCAAAGCCACATCGGGCTATCTGCTCAGCCCACCGAGCGGAATCGAACCCCTGATTTAAGCGTTTTAAATCCGGAGAAATATGGACTATGAAGATATTTTTCAAGAAAATAAATCTCTATATCCATCAAAACCTGTGTCTTCAAAGAAAAATACCCCCCTGTGGCACAGTGGTATGTCTGCGGACTTACACACTAAAAAGCGGGTTTCGATACCCGTGGTGGGCAGAGCACAGATAGCCCATTGAATAGCTTTGTGCTTAATTCTAAACAAACAAATCAAATAATAATATCCATCTTACATTGTCGGTTAATCTATGTAGAAAACAAATATGAAGGACAATAAAAGAATATTAACGAGTAATAAATAAATAGAAGTGATGTAAAGGAAAACTGATGAAAGAAAATAAAGTTCCTCAAAACAGAAATATGTGAACAATATTTCTATGTTTATAATTGTTGTAGACAAAATTGTTCAGGAGATAACAAAGAAACTCCGTCATCTTTATATTTAATTGATTCCGACGTATGATCTTGTTTGATAGAATATGATCTCGTCACATCGCGACATCTTTTTTTACGTAAAATAAAACCTGTACTACACAGTGTTATCAAAACGAACGAAATTACTAAATCTTTCATTGTTCATTGTTGGAAATTTTAGTAGATGTATATTACATTTCATTACTGGTGTTAATTCTGTCTTCAGGTTTACCGCTTACGCTAGTGAATAACTTGATAAATGTTTGTGTCAACTGTTAAAATAAAAGCCCTTAGGCTCAGCACTGATCAACGAGTCAGGCAGTGGATCGCAGGGTCCGAGGTTCGAGAAGTGATGCTGTTGAACAGGTTTCTCTCTTTCAGATGTGGATGATATAAAAGTAACAAGTTTGTTTGTTTGTTTTCGAATTTCGCACAAAGCTACTCGAGGGCTATATGTGCTAGCCGTCCCTAATTTAGCAGTGTAAGACTAGAGGGAAGGCAGCTAGTCATCACCACCCACCGCCAACTCTTGGGCTACTCTTTTACCAACGAATAGTGGGATTGACCGTCACATTATAACGCCCCCACGGCTGGGAGGGCGAGCATGTTTAGCGCGAACCCGCGACCCTCGGATTACGAGTCAGTCGCACGCCTTAAGCGCTTGGCCATGCCAGGCCACTAAAAGTAATAAGAAAATACCGTTATCTGATGAAAAGACACAGACGCAAATACTGAGGCGGCAGGTGCTGGCTGTCTTCCCATTGGTCAATTGTTCGAAATTTGGAGCACTTACACTCGAATCCTGGATATCTTTGATTAGGTCTATACATGAGCCCTCGGTGATGTCCAGGTTGAAAATTTAAATTTCATATAAATGTCTCTAAAGAGGAAGGAGTTGAGATTTTGGAGTTTATGTTTGTAATTAAAACAAAGATTCTTAACCCTAATATTAAATAACAGTTTTACAAGTTAGGTTGTACACACTGTTTAAACGGGAGGAAAAAGTAATTATTCTGCATAGAAATATCGCAGTCGATATCTATTCTTATAGACGCAAAATTAACCACACGTTAAAAGACCTGTATAAGATAGAACGTGAAAGTGATACGTGTTTAACAGGACGAACATGTTTACTGTATTGTAAAATGTCTTTGTACGACGTTCAATATGAAGTCAACTTTCTACTGCATTATACAGTTTGAGAACGACAGTGTTCACGTAAAGCGATTTCATAATCATTGTAAAAAAACTGTATATTGTCGATAAAGAGGAACCCAATATTTTTAGAAAATAAAGATTTATAGTCGGTTTGAGTGGGTAATGTAGAAACATTTATATAAATGAAAGATTATGTCATCCTCAGGTTTAATAAACTTATAACGTGAATAACGAGAGGTCAGAGTAAGCTGCAATCACACACCATTGCTGAACAAACTCGCTGGTTGGATTCAAATACCTGATGAAAGTATCATGCAATATATACTTGCTAGGTCAGAAAGAAAGGCATATCGGGACGGACCGTATTGCCCCTAGTTAACACCTCCTGGTGGCGTTGCAAACTGTTATGGGGCGATAATTATAGTATGTGTGCAGTTCTAGATTCTATTTTCCACAAATGACTTGTCGATATCAGTGCTGTTAAGTGCATGTATGTGTATGTTTGTTTCTGTTTTCAAATAAAAATTATGGAAATAAACATTGATTGTATGTTTTACTAAAAATACTGTCGCACACGGTAAGCTTTATAAAACTCTGTAATAAGAAGAAGCCTTAATTAGAGGCAATACGCTATGTTTATAAGTCACTATTTTTTAGGAAAAGATTTTTTTTTGAGAAAACCTTAAAGAGGCAATACGCTATGTTTATAAGTCACTATTTTTTAGGAAAAAGAATTTTTTTGGAGAAAACCTTAAAGAGGCAATACGCTATGTTTATAAGTCACTATCTTTAGGAAAAGAATTTTTTTTGAGAAAACCTTAAAGAGGCAATACGCTACGTTTATAAGTCACTATTATTTAGGAAAATAATTTTTTTTGAGAAAACCTTAAAGAATATAAATAAATAAACCAACTAAGATTAATAAAACCTGTTTACCTCAACGACATCTGGACATAAAAATATTTTGCTCAACTTGTAGTTTATTAACGTAGAGCGAAACGAATACAATCGAACAAAAGCTTGAAAACCCAAACTTACCTGATTAATGAGATGGAGTTCCTAAGATATGTAATAGAACTTAGACATGGGTAGTTTCCCGAAAGGAAAACTCACACAAATAATCCTTCTTATTCTAGTGTTCGAATACCGTTTTGAATAATGTTCGAAACTGGAGAGACTGAAGATTCAAAGGCGAGAGGTGCCAGGTGCATGACTGATCGGGTTCCTGGACGACAGCTGCTAAGAACAGATGGTCTTCTTACCTGCGATGGTAAGGAAAAGTAAACTTGAAAAATTATTCTAAAGTTTTATTTAATGGCATTTGTGATTACACGCGGAAAAACTTGTTTCGTTAGTAAGCACTACATGTAATTGCAGATGTTTTTATAAGTGGTCCAGAACGTTTGGGTTTACCTTAAAAAATTATATGCACGTATTTTAAAATCTGAAACTTGCAAGACAATTACTCAATCACTAGTGCTTACAAAATTTCGTAATTTATCTCTTTAGGCCCAAAACCAAGGATCTGACGTTCAATCAAATTAGGGCTCAAATGTTCTATTTCACTTCCCTGGTACTTTGGCCAGTTGTGGTTAGGTTTTAGATACTGAATGTCATTGATCTATTAATATTTTTCCATATACTGACCTCATAATCCATGTATATGTCACCAGAGTTTCTTCACAGATATTAACACTAAAAAGACAAAAAAACAACAACAACAACACAAGTTTAAATGGTTATAATAATAGCGTTACTAGATGTGTTAAGACACTAATATTTCTGTTTACTTCATTTGATAATCTTTTAATCAAGAAGTTTTCGAAATCCTTAAACAATTCAACTTATGTAGTTAACCTACAAATACTAATAATACACGAAACTGTTAGTGCTCTGTAGGGTACAAAGCTGTTACTATTGAACGGTTGTAAAAGTATTATCAATAACTTGGTCAAGTTTGAGAAACAGCTGTTTTCAAAACAAGCCACTTGCATGATTACAGCGTAAACTTACTAATTACCTTCTGGAATTATTCACCAGTTGTCTGTCACCTTTTTTACATAAAGTTTGTTTTGATTGTTTCGGATGTTTGCGCACAGCTAAAGAAAGACAATCTGCGCTGGTAGTCCTCAGTTTTGAAACGAAAGGTTAGATGGAAGAAAGACTATCTGCGCTGGAAGTACCAAGTTTTGAAACGATAGGTTAGATGGAAGGCACAACAGCATCCATCGTCAACTCTTGGACAACTCTAATTGTTTGGTTTGTTTTGAATTTTGCGCAAAATTACACAAGGGCTATCTGCGCTAGCCGTTTCCAATTTAGCAATGAGAAACTAGAAGGAAGTCAGTTAGTCATCGCCACACACCGT
Source organism: Carcinoscorpius rotundicauda (assembly GCA_011833715.1). Classification (NCBI taxonomy): domain Eukaryota; kingdom Metazoa; phylum Arthropoda; class Merostomata; order Xiphosura; family Limulidae; genus Carcinoscorpius; species Carcinoscorpius rotundicauda. Next base: position 18,575,639 of record CM022393.1, on the reverse strand, counting down.
CAACTCTTGGGGTACTCTTTTACCATCAAATAGTGGGATTGACTGTCACATTTTAATGCTCCCTGAAAGGGCGAGCATGTTTGGTGCGACATTGTTCGAACCCGTGACCCACATATTACGATTTGAGTGCCTTAACCACCTGGCCATGCAGGGCCTAACTCTAATGGAATAGTGGGATATGATCCATAGCCTTAAAGAACAGACTCCAACTTTATGACAAGCGGATGCAAAGCTTGAACTCTCGGATTGACAATTCAAGTACTCTAGCCACAAGGTCATATTGAGCCATTATTACGGGTAGCCACTAGGTCATATTGAGCCATTATTACGTGTAAAAGTTTGGCGTTAAAAGAGTGTTATGTAACTTTTATGTTATCGAATTGTTTTTAAAATATTCACTTCTGTTGGGGTCTACATATTATATCCTACTAAGTAATTTTGTGTTTTTGGTTTTTAATTAAGGGGATTATTAATTGCTGAGTTTATTCGACATTTATTTACATTTTTATGTTTCCTTGTGATATTAAGAACCATGTAACTAACAGAGTCTTGGACTCAAACAAGTTGTTGCATGATTAATTTAGGAAAACACGTTTACAGGGTTAGGACTACTTTATCTTAACATCTGGAAATATTAACTAAAGATGAACTTGTCTACAGATATCACCTATTACTCTTCGGAACATGCGCTTCAAACAAACCCAAACTAGTTGAAAGAACCATTTATACCTCGCACATTCATCCGAAAACCGTATTTAATGAGTATTCTTTCATACTCGATAATGCATTCTAAGAATAACAACAAGTACAGTCGGAGATTCTACCTTGAGGCAAAGCTATATGGAAATTAGTGGCTTTCTTATCAATCACATCTAATAGTTGAAATCATTGTACTATTTATAGCCGAAAATGTTTCTGTCGTCTCTTAAACATTTAGAACTCTCAAATCATTTAAATTTTTAACCAAACTAAACATAACGCATTGATAAACATTTAAATGTGTTTTAACAAAACATTCTAATTGTGCATTAAATAGGTCTACTTGGTTATTTCACATGATTTCATCTGTGTCGGACGTGGTCTTTGGTTGGCTGTGAATGTTAAAGTTAATAGTTCTTGGCTTCCTCACTGCTAAAGACGCTTTTCTCGCTTTGGGGCTGAGGTTAATCAACAAAAGCAATGCTCAAGTCTCACTATTCGGTCAGACACGAGTAATCTAAAGGTAGGCGGTGGGTACTGTAGACAATCCTCTTTCTTTATAGTTTAACACGAAAATTTTGAAACAAACAAACAATTGACCTGATTGAAGTGATTTTCAACTGTAACCAGTTTTTGTTTAACTGTAAATGAAATTTGTTTGGAAGTATGCTTATATAGAATTGTTTTGACATTATTTGTAATTGAACAGTCTGGATACATGAATAATACTTCTTTATTATTATAATCTGAGGGTCCGGGTTCGAATCCCTGTCGCCCCAAACTATGGTCGCTCTTACAGCCGTGAGGGCGTTATAATTTTCATTCAATCCCAGTATTCGTTGGTAAAAGAGTAGTTCAAGAGTTGGCGGTGGGTTGTGATGACTATCTGCCTTCCCTCTAGTCTTACGCTACTAAATTAGGAACGACTAGCGCAGATAGCTCTCGTGTAGCTTTGCGCGAAATAAAAAAAATCTTTATTATTAACTAAGCAAAACATTTAATTTTGACACGCTCCCTTTAAATATATATACACTCGATAAAACTCAGTATTATATAATATTAAAATAATAAATTAGATACAGCGCTTTGATTGAAAAATATGGAGAGATATCTTTGAGACAAATTTTACATAGTGATAAGTTTCATTATAACTTATTTATCCTCCTCCAGCTATAAAGAATACATGAAAAAACTATCTTGAATTTTTGAACAAACCTTATAAATTGCTTGTTAAGCTACTTAAAAAAAACAAACAATTGTGTTAATTTTAGCGGTAATTAATAGTGATTTCTTTCACATAATCTATTGAAAGCCCAAACTAGCCTTATTCAAATTTTTAATAACTCATTTCAGCATCCGTAATGGTTTAAATAATCTGATTCTGATTCAGTTAGAGATGGATTGGAATTTAACTTTGGTTTGAGAGTCATGATAATTGGAGTCCTATTTGATCCTTACAATATCAACCTGCAGACATCTTGACCAAGAATGAGACGGGACAACACGTAGTTCCAACAGAAGAACAAGATGTAACAATTAAGGAGTCTTTATCTATCTGGAAGTTGAAACCAAATTAAATCCTAATACATCAACATTGGAAATCTTTTAAAAAAACAAACAAAGATGAAGGTTAAAAAGAGAAGAACCGAACATAAGGTTCTTTTTATGCTGTTTATTGTTTAATGCTGACACTAAAACTACTCAAATCCAGGTTCTGGTGTCCAAATACCTGAAACACTATAACTATTCAAATACAGACTACGATTTCTAAATGTCTGACACACTAACCACTCAAATTCAGACTCTGGTGTCCAAATACCAGAAATACTATAACCACTCAACTCTAGACTCTAATGTCAAAATGCCTCAAACACTATAACCACTCAAATACAGAACTCTAATGTCCAAATTCCTGAAATATTATAACCACTCAAATTAAGACTCCGATTTCTAAATGTCTGACACACTATAACCATTCAAAATCAGACACTGGTGTCAAAATGACTGAAACACTATAACCTCTCAAATCCAGACATTGATGTCCAAATGCTTGAAACACTATAACCGCTCAAATTCAGACTTCGATTTATAAATGTTTGACACACTATAACCACTCAAATCCAGATACTAGTGTACAAATGACTGAAACACTATAACCGCTCAAATCCAGACTTTGATTTCTAAATGTCTTACACACTATAACCACTCAAATCCAGATACTAGTGTCCAAATGTCTCAAACGCTATAACCACTCAAATTCGGACTCTAATGTCCAAATTCCAGAAACACTATAACCAATCAAATCCAGATTCTAGTGTCTAAATGCCTGAAACACTATAACCATTCACATTCAGAATTTAATGGACCGCGTTAAAATTCCTAACACAATATAGCTATTAAAATCCAGATTCTTGTAGTATCCATTTGTCTGAAAAGATAAAGCTACCTGAATCAGACTCTGTTTATATCACGAAAATGATATGTTCTGAAATAAGAAGTTTTCTGGATATCGTTAGTTTAATATGTGGGTTCTAGCTGTTTGCATGCTTTGAGCACAAATCCAAGTGACAAAGACAAAGGTCAGCAACATACGAAACATTTGTAAGCGCAAAAACACGCTGAATATCAGACACATTTTAAACAGAAGTTTAACGCTCGAAACAAAATATTAACAACACACAATTTTCCAGCTATTGATCATCAAAAAGTTCACAGCAAAACCTAAGCGGTTAATTTGCCTTTAACTGGTTATTCAGCTCTCCCATACTGATAATCGAATAGTTAATGTTAATCGGCTTATCAGCTCTCATGAACTGTTGATTGAATAGATACTGAAGTATCCAGTTCATGTTATACACTCTGGGCAGCAGAGCTCGTTAGTGAAGTATAAATATACGTTGTCGCCGTTACTGACAGCCTGTGTTATCAGTTTATTATCAAAGGCTAATTAGTCTGTGCTAACTCAGTTGTTAGTTAGATATTTTTAACTACATGTAATGTTCAGTGTTCAAAACCAGACAATGACAATTGACGCTAATGAGATTGAAATCAAAATGAATAAACACACAAAAGGAAAACTGTATACCTTTCAAATACGTACAGAAACTTTTATATCACATTAGAAGGTTGAAAAGATGGAAGTCAATGCCTGCACTCAGTTCATTCCTGTATCTAAATCTAATGATATAACACATCATTTCTGAAGGATTTTTTTAGGGCTAAAAGAGCAAGGTGTGTTATATCATTAGGAAAAGTCGTAATGTGAAATTTGGAATGTAGTAAAATTAGAGACATGCCTACTTTCAAGTTGAGAAATGTCTATTTGATGTTACGACTGTGAAGGAAATGATATACTAGTCAAACAGAGTTACAAATAGAACTAAGAACTATGTGACAAATTTAACATCGCCGACGTATCACTTTCTTTGCTTTTTATATTAAACTAATTCTGCCGTTTTAACATTATTTTGCATTCACCTTAAGAAGGACGATAATATAATGACACAGACAATGTTAATGTTAGTGTTAACTTAGCCTATCGTCAGTTTCAGTTATCTTAGGTTTGATATCCGAGTTTGAATTATCTTTCTGATAGATACTGTTTTAGCTCTGCTGACAAGATAATGTAATTAATAAGTTTGGATACGCATTATAATATTCCAAAAAGCATAATCAATATTCCTGCATGATCGAGTTTATTTGTAAAAACGTAAACTTGATCGATAGTATGTTTTATTTTGCTGTTCGAACATGATTTAGGTTTTGTTTTGAATTTCGTGCAAAGCTACACGAGAGCTATCTGCGCTAGCCGTCCCTAATTTAGAAGTATAAGACAAAATGGAAGGCAGCCAACTCTTGGGCCACACTTTTGCCAACGAAGAGTGAGATCGACTGTCAAATTATAACGCTCCCACGGCTGAAAGTGTAAGTATGTTTGGTGTGACGGGGATTTTAACCCTCGACCCTCGGATTACGAGTCGAGTGCCTTAACCACGTGGCCATGCCAGGCTCCATTATTGAGGATCTAAATCGATTAATAACTTATTCATTTCAATGAATATTATATTTCGGAGTAACAGCAAACAGCGTATATTAAAATGAAACATTCCAAAATATTGGTTAAGGGTTCTACAGCTACGGCTGTTTTCAAACTTTCTTCATAGTTGTTATTCAAAAACAAATCTTAATATCGATTGAAATCATATCAATTGGATTTTTATTAAAGTGTTGAGACTTTTGACCTACAACTGGCAGTTGTTTTTTATTTCCTGTTTCAAAGAAAAAAAGAGGAAATACTTCACAACAGGAAAACAGTCGACAGATGTGTTAAGAAAGACACGGAAGAAACGTATGGATAACAACCTCTGGCATGCACGTGGCACGTGCCACCCGTCATTGGATGTTTCTAAAACTTTTTCCCGCGCGCCGTTATAAACTTACAATAAACATTGGTTAAACCACACGTGAATGAATACCTACAAACTTTGATCCCCCGTTTCAATCCCCTGCTTTGTAACAACTTCATTCATCCCCCCATCTTCCCCCGAACTTTTTTCTAATAGTGCAGGCACGTGGGTTCCACTTACTGGTCGACATTTAGAAAGACGATACACGAAACATAAATACTTTTTTGTCATTCGTCAGGCCACTGGTGTTTACTGTGTGACTAGGGCAGTCTTGCTTGTGTTCAACGAGTCTCCCTGTGTCAGTGGGTTGACCTGCTTTCTAACCTGATTCTAATGGTAAACATGTTGATCAATAGCAAAAACAATGAGACTCTCTTACTAAACAGTATAGCAGCAGAATATACAAACTATGGTTTCTGTTGCTATTCGAAGAATAATATGGCAAGCCAGGAATACACATTTCATCCACGTGTTTAACAGAGTAGTAGTTTCTAAAAACTGAACGGTTTTCAGTATTCTTAACCTTCGTACACTAGAATCCTATTATGGGCTTTCGGATCTGATTTCCTTTTCCCGAGCCAGACCTTAACTAATACAACAAAAAGAAAAAAATGTATTACACGTGTTACAGTTTACTCAGTAACGTTAATGAAATTTAGCGCTAAATTTTGTCTTACATAAAGTTATATTCTGAGGTGAGAAGACAGAGGAGCTCTGCTCCACAGATAGTGCCATGATAAAATTCAAGGCACCTCTAAACGCTTCGCAGCGTTAAGTAATGTGATAAAGCTAGAGCACAACTCAAGTCTACTAGACAAAGTGTTACGATAAAGTTAGAGCACAGCTCCACTCTGCTAGACATAAAGCGTTACGATAAAGTTAGAGCACAACTCAAGTCTACTAGACATAAAGTGTTACGATAAAGTTAGAGCACAACTCCACTCTGCTAGACATAAAGCGTTACGATAAAGTTAGAGCACAGCTCCACTCTGCTAGACATAAAGCGTTACGATAAAGTTAGAGCACAGCTCCACTCTGCTAGACATAAAGCGTTACGATAAAGTTAGAGCACAGCTCCACCCTGCTAGACATAAAGCGTTACGATAAAGTTAGAGCACAGCTCTACTCTGCTAGACATAAAGCGTTACGATAAAGTTAGAGCACAGCTCCACTCTGCTAGACATAAAGCGTTACGATAAAGTTAGAGCACAGCTCCACTCTGCTAGACATAAAGAGTTACGATAAAGTCAGAGCACACCTCCACTCTGCTAAATATAGTGATGATAAATTTTCGGAAACAGTTCCATATAATGTAAAGATAATTGTAACTGACTGCTCATTGTTACCTTCTAATCCTCAAATAGTGATATATATACTGACGTAGCTCACTCAGTATTTATGAAAGTACACAGTATATTTCAATAAAGGTCTGCATTATCACTCTTTAACACCGATTAGTCCCCAGTGGTTAAACAGTAATTTTGAAGACTTATCCCGCTAAAACTCTGGTTTCTCATACCCACTAAACCCATTGTGTGGTATTATGTTTGACAGAAAGAGAATACTAAAAAATGTAAGGTTAGAATCAGTTACAGTCCTTCATTCAACGTTCATTTAACAGGCACAAAGATAATTTACAAAGCCTATTATAATTTTATATATAACAAGAAAGGATGTGTATTATACGTTAAAAAGAAAACACTATGAACAGTTAACGTGCTTGGAATGGATTATGATATCAAAAAGACGAGAACAACAGTCGCGAAACATAAATATATTATAATGTAAAATACTGTTACTGACAGGGAGTGGAAAATACCTGTAGAATATTTTTCTTCGTTTTTTTTCAGACATGCTTACATTAGGGCATATAAAAGTGAAAGATGTGTTGTTACGCGATGAGTCTGCTCAGCCACCAGTCTGTTTATCGCCTATTCATACAGTTTAAGTACGGCTGTGTATCTCCTCCCCCGCCCATTAAGCCAATAAGAAACAGGTGTGTGTCCACACCAAATGTTAAAACGTGACAAAAGATGTGCGTCTGCTTAACCGTCTAAAATGTCTTTTTTTTTTAAAAAAGATTTACCTGATATCGTGCTGTAAATGATCATTGTTTCCTTTTCGATACACAACCACTCCTACTACTGTATCAAACTCTCCGATGGCCTGGTTTGAAAACCGTCGTTGCTCACCACAGAACACGAACAAGGTAAAGTTAATTTACTTGACGAGATAATTAACGAACAGATGGCAAATGCTAACATCAACTTCACTTAGAACAATAAAACGTTACACACGCTGCGTTATTCACTTCTTTCCGAAATGCACCGGCATAACGGTTCCGCCTGCACTCGGTTACCTGTGATGCCGGTTCTTCGTGTATTTAATCGAGTGCAAACAAACAAAAATATAGGATTATCTCTTTACTGTTTCAACGTCAAGAGCTGAGCAAGTCTTCTCTAATAAGCTAATATCTTCGTGTAACTGTTCGTTAAAAGTAAAACTTTCATTCATCATACGAAATTATTTTATACATTTTTGAATTTTTTTAACGATTTTGTTTACTTTTATTTTACGCACCAGCTGAGAGTTACTTCAAGAGGTCATCTTCAGATAAACTGATAGTTAGCCTAAACCCATTAGAGTCATTCTTTAAGAATAAATAACTCAAAACATAAAAATATTGTAGACATTTAACACCTAATACTTTCGCATTTTCTACAATCATATATTGGAAAGTCGACAGTTTTTTTTTCATTTAAACTATTCTTATTAAAAGGCCACATTAACATTTGTTTAATTATATCTTGCTACAAAAGGTTTCAGTTTTGTTTAAAAATTATTTAAATCTAAAATACATTTTTCAAGCTTACGAGAATTGAAAGCTGTTTGAAGAAACCCAGTAACTTCTCTAATTCAGACAATATGATTAGATTATCCTATCCGTAGCAAACATTCCCATATTTGCAACAGATAATTAACTAGTCTTCTCAATCGTAAACATTCGTAGATATGTAACAAGGTAAGTCAATAAACTGTTCTAGTTTAAATGGATCTCAATATTCCACGAAAAAAACAAAAACAGCACGCTGACCTGTTATACTAAAAATCTTCAGACTACCTTACTGTGTGACAAATGAACTTACTGAAATATTTCATTTTAAACATATTCAATTTTGCAACATGTAAACTCTATTGTAAACACGCCTTAACAAATAATTTACAAACTCACAAGAAAGTTGCAGTCAAGAAATTCACTAAACTGTTACACTGAAAAACAACAACAAAGAAACTTGAATATGAAAGAAGTAAGCTTACACTGTTATTATCAAGTAAGCTTACACTGTTATTAACAAGTAAGCTTACTCTGTTATTATCAAGTAAGCTTACTCTGTTATTATCAAATAAGCTTACTTTGTTATTATCAAGTAAGCTTACTCTGTTAATATCAAGTAAGCTTACACTGTTATTATCAAGTAACCTTACTCTGTTATTATCAAATAAGCTTACTCTGTTAATATCAAGTAAGCTTACACTGTTATTATCAAGTAAGCTTGCTCTGTTATTATCAAGTAAGCTTGCTCTGTTATTATCAAGTAAGCTTACTCTGTTATTATCAAATAAGCTTACTTTGTTATTATCAAGTAAGCTTACTCTGTTAATATCAAGTAAGCTTACACTGTTATTATCAAGTAACCTTACTCTGTTATTATCAAATAAGCTTACTTTGTTATTATCAAGTAAGCTTACTCTGTTATTATCAAGTAAGCTTACTCTGTTAATATCAAGTAAGCTTACTCTGTTATTATCTTTTGCAAAGACATCTTAGGTTTATTCTGATGAACTCACTGAGTAACCTCTTTATAATGTAAAGAAGTTTCTTTGTGTAACAGACACCCTCATTCACCTTTTTTCAATGGAAGATTTAATAGAAATTGTTAAATCATGTAGCCACTATTCCCCTACTATAAGTTATAATGTGAACTTTTTGGTTTTTGTAAAGTGTCCATTTCTAAGCTATTCTTGTTTCAACAACTAATCAAATATAGTATAACCATGATCAATAAAGACGAGATAATTAAGTCGATTATGATAAAATTTGATTGAATGAGCGGCCACTGCTTCTTATTGAAACATAAGTATAGACTTGAAGACGATAGGCGGAAGACAGGAAGGCAGTTGTTTCCTTTCAACTAAATTTCATCATAAATAATCTGCTTAAAAATCTATCAAATAATAAGTTATGCATTTTCACACTTTTTGTTTTAATACCTTTCGTGATTATTCAGTCGATTGTGCATCTTCAACTAGTTAAATAGTTACATTCACTAGCTGTTCACCCCTCAGCTCTCTAGATTTATCTATAAAAAGATTGTTAGATTATAGTCGCACTATTTTTTTTGTAACTCCACACCTCCGCATGTGGCTCTCTTTTTCGTACCTGTATTAATCATCATCTCAGTTGTCATACGGGCAGGCACGTGGCAATTATTTACTTTCCGAACTGATACGAAAAGTAGACAAAAATCTTAAAATATCTATCTGTCCATTATATCTTTCTAGCATTTACGGACTATTTTGTTAAAGCGTTAGTTCTTTAAACTTATTAAATGTAGACTAGGCTTTCGAACACCAAACATGCTCGCCATTTCAGCCGTGGGGACGTTATATAGTTGCGGTCAATCCCATTATTCGTTGTTAAAACAGTAGCCCAAGAGTTGGCGGTTGGTGGTGTTGACTAGTTGCCTTCTCTCTAGTCTTACTCTGCTAAATTAGGGACGAATAGCACAAATAGCCCTCGTGTAGCTTTGCGCGAAATCTAAGACAAACCAAATATACCTATGATGAAACACACATTACTGATTCAACCTCCCTCCTGGTCGTTGTTCGTAAATGTATAACTTTCTCTTATGTAGCAATACAAATATTCAAAACTTACGTCTTGTTAATAACTATTTCAAATGAAGAAACATGTATTAATATGTTTAAATATTTTTTCTTGACGTAAAAATATTGTTTTTAAGACCATATATAAAAAACACATATTGCATATTAGTTTAAAACTAATACATTACTTGTTGGTTCCGACACTAAGTTTAACAGTAAACTCACCTGATAAAGTTAGTAAGTAGCTGCATCAATACTTTAAGACTAATTGTAAATTAGCCTGATTGGCTCAAGTAACTAGCTGCGTAGATACTCAAAAATCTAACAGTAAATACGCCTGATTGGCTTACGTACGTAGCTACAGAAGTACAAATTTGAAGTTTATCGGAAGCAAATTCCATGTTTTTGAAGTGTTCACACAACATCCATATCGTCTTTTGATTCGTATTTTCTAATCTGCTCTAAAAGCGCCTTAAATGGATCAAAATATTGCTTAGCAGATGTATCTGTTAAAAACTGATAAGTTTACGCGCTCACTGGGCGGGGCATGGCAGCGTGAGTAAAAAACCCAAAAAACTTGGGTCGTATAGCTAAGAGAATGTTAAATTCTCTTCTTCTACGCCTTCCCAATTAGCGTAGTACCAAACGTGTTTGACGAGTGGTATTTGAAAACGTTACGATAAACCATTTATTGTTTGTTTTTTGAATTTCGCGCAAAGTTACACGAGGGCTATTTGCGCTAGTCGTCCCAAATTTAGCAATGAGAGACTAAAGAAAAGGCAGCTACACGTCATAACCCACCGTCACATTATAATGCTCCCACGACTGAAAACTGTGAGCATGTTTAGTACAACAGGGATTCGAACTCGCGACCCTCCGATTAAGAGTCGAGCTCTTTAACCACCTAGCAATGCCGGGCCTAACCATTTCTTATTGATCAAACACTGCAGCGTTATGTGTTCCAAGTGGTACAGAGGACGAGGAGGTACGTAATGAAACTGAAGTATATTTCAGATCAAATATCATACGATAAACATAAATTGTTCTGTATATTACCAGTAAACAACTAGATTTTGTGCTTAATTGTTATGAAACGTGATGTAATTTATCCACGTATAATTCATCACTTTAACCAGATTCAATCCAGTTTTGTTTGTGAAAAGTTTATGTTTAGTACTTTTTTTTTCGGTTCATTTAAAATATTTAAAACGTATAGCAGCTCTCTGTGACAACAAAGGAAGCAAAATTTAATGAGGTACATTACTGAATAGTATGTTAGCTTTCAGGTTACTTCTGTCAACCTTAATTGGTTTCAGGACTCATACTTCATGGGTTGTAAATTTGGAAAGCACCTGTCAAAGAAGCATTTAACTAAAATAAACGAAAGAACCAAGATTTTTATGTGTATTTTCTTATAGCAAAGCCACATCAGGCTATCTGTTGAGTCCACCGAGAAGAATCGAGCCCCTGATTTTTGCCTTGTGAATCTGTAGACTTCATCATCTCGCTTCTAAACTTTTGATAGGTATTCATCCTTTATGTGTAACACTGAACATTTTTAACAAAATTTCGTATTTGCTTTTGTTTCAAGTTTCTTGTTGATTGCAAGCTCTATACTGAGAGTTAATAATACTTCGTCAGAATGATGGTTCAACCTTATTTAAATGCAGGACAGTAAAGTTATCATTGGTCCATATTAACTTCAGGCATCAATGTTATTTGTGATTCTGATCTAATTATTATCTATTCGGAAAATTAATTTGTCACCTTGAGCAGAGATAAAGTTATTTTTAGGCGTTTAGTTAACTATGCGAGGTCACGCTCTTCCAACTCAACGTTATCACCTCTTTAAAATAAGAAAACTTAACCCATGCTAAATCTCATATTAAGAGATATTCACGCTGTAATTATTAACATATTTTGGTGCCCCTCCACAGAGGTTTACCTCACAGAACACGAAAACTCACATAAAGAAAATCTTAGAGTACTTTACCAAGTCTTATCAGCTAACTAAGGCACTGCCTCTCCTGTTTTAGGTTAAAAGTATAGGTCTGGGAAACATCATATTTCCTTTGTTTGTTTTCCTAACTTACTCGACTGAAGAACTCTGGTATTACTTCGTTTACTGATTGGCTCAAAAATGTCAAATTTTAGGTGTATGAATCATAAAATATTTCGAGAGCGCGAGTTGAGTTAAAACCAAGGAGTAGAAAAATATGCTCTTATAAAAACATTTCGGAAATAACCACTTCACTTACGTCATTTAAAAAAGACATATTTTACTCTTTATGGCCATAGAACTGTTCACACGAGAAAAGTAAAAAAATCGAATTCCAGTAATTTTCAAAGTTTTAAGAATTACATTTAGCAAACAGTTGACTGATTAAAGACATCCTGCCCTCTACTTTCAAAACACTTCACACCTTGTCTCTCCAAGAAACGTCTATAGTTGTTTACTAAAGTAAGGTATGCCGTAGATTCTCTGTTGCCTCAGGCGTGTAAAATAGTCCATACGAATAAACGACATAAACTCTTTCTGTTAGTTAATTACATAGATGTGTTTGCAGGAGAAAAAGAGGTTATTAATTGTATAACATATTAAAACATTTGTATATTCTGTATTAGTTCAGGCTTTTTCGCCTTTTGTTAGTTCATTATGTGAAAAAGGTAGTTTATGGTGTGGTACCTTAAAACACCTATTGTTGCAGTTGTATTGTTGTGTTTCTCATGAGCGTTTCTTACCTGCAGTTTACTTCAGATTGAAAGAAGACAAAACTATGTTTCATTATTTTCCGATAATTTAGATTAATTAAGGAGACTTCTCATTTAACACTTTTGAAACCATGTAAAAACATCCAGGAAACATTGAATGTTGAGCAAGCTGTCATTTAGCTCTGTGAAACTGTGGCACTTTTATTAAGAAAGCACAATTGACACAGAAATAATAAAAAGACCAACAAAATGTGTATTTCGAAATGTCATGGAGAGAAATTTCGCGTTGACGTCTAGTAATCTTTCTGTGATAAGTTTTAATGGATATTATTCTGTTTTGACTTCCTTCGATATTTATTATAAAATTGGGTAACCATGAGTAACCAGTGGTACTAAATAACTTATGAATGACATAAATATTGATTAAGCCTAGTCCTCTAGTAAAATTAAAACATCACCGTGTTTTTAGAATTAGAAATGTTAGTAGATAAGTTTGGAGGTTGACTATTATAGGTTGTGCAGACAAACCATTTATTATACATTTACTAGTGGATACCAGGTCAAAAATGACGGTCCAAGTACTTCCAACCCCACCCAGCAGTATACCTTAACATCACATTTCATAACTAACTGAAATCAATAGATTTTGAGAAATTAGGTTTCACCAACAAAGAGACAGAAAAGTGAAGTGAAACGTCAATAAATTCCTTCGTGAGCCAATCAAAATTACGATCATTCATGAAACGAATTTGTTGGATATTCACATAATAATTACTGGTAAAAATACCAGTTAAACTGTTAACTTCTAATAGGCATAGAAAAGCTAGTGTGGTGCATTTTGATAACGCCACGTTCCAGCAACGAAAACTTAACTTAATTTTGTTATTAGTCTATCTGCTGAAAATGTAAAATAAATTGTATGGACAAGAAAATTGGAAAAAATGTTGATTTCTTATTGTAAATTTATGCAGATAAGTTATTAGAGATAGTGCAGATATGCTATTATGCATTTATACAAACAAGCTATTGTTATAGATTGTGCAGAAAAGATATTATATTACTAAATTATTTAAATGGACGGCGAGTTATAAAAGAATGAAATCACTTTGTCAGAAAAACTGATAAGTACGCTTTAGCGTTGATAAAAAATTTACAAGGAGTACTCATTCAATAGGCAAAGCTGTACTAAACATGTCAATCCAATAAGTCACGTAAATTTTGCCTAAGTAAACATGCAGAAGAAATTTCTTTAAATTTGTTGAATAACTTTGCACAAGTAGCTTATATTACACCTAATGAGACTCCTAATTGTAGATTGTAAATATCTATTAGGGTACCAATATGAGAGAAAATCCACAAAAGTTAAGAGGAAGAAGCTAAATAAGAATTGTAGGTGTTATTTCTTGGTAAATTGCCTTAAAATTTGGTATGTGAAGTAAGAGTCCGATAGGGTGCGTCCTCTGAAGATATGTGGTAATTCAGATTATGACAGTTTGCGCCATAGCAAGTGGAAAATCGCTAAACTATCACTCTTGTATATAGCACACGGTGTGCCTGGTTGGATGTATTTTGGCCACAAGACATACGACAATGAATCTTAATTTATGTAAATCGGCTATTATAGGTTTCTTTGTTTTTTGAATTATACAATGAGCTATTTGTGCTGTGACCAACACGAGTACCAAAACTATGTTTTAACGATTATTGCAGATCAAGCATGTAGGCTGTAATACATTTATATACATGTGCTGTTATATAATAGTCAGATATGCTACTATGCATTCAGATAGATAGGCTATTATAAGATGTGTAGATTTTCTATGATAATATGAATTTTTATTACTCATAGATAACCCCTTAGAGATTATGGAACTTTCTAATGCAGTCAGCGAAATCTCTGGGAGTTAGGTTGACTTTTACTGTAGCTAAGATCATGAATGAAATTCATTTCTTGTCAATGTTTTGGAAATGGCAGAGATTGCTACATCTGTTATCAAGTCGGTTCTGGTGGTGCTGGGCAACCCTATTCAGAGGTTTATGGCCTATCATCGCTAAGCATGAGAATATAATTATCTTGAACTCTGTTACATTGGCTATAACCTCATAAGCATAAGAAAAATAGCCCTAAAGTTGCCCAGCAGTTTCCACGCTACCGTTATTGATATCTCCAAATGAGGAGCTCTGTGATGAGAAGTAGGACCAAGTCTGACTCATGGATGGTATCATATTTACTATCAACTTCAATGGTAACAATACGTTTATACCTTTTCAGAACATGGCTCCTCTTCAAGATCAATTATGTCTCAGGAAGCAGAGGTAGGATGGGTTTATATGGAATGCTGAGTGTCATTGAATCAATACATCTTGAAATTTGTCTATAGTGTTGATATCACAGCAATGGCAATTCATACTAACCATTGAGTAAGAGAGTCACTTCAACCACCACACCACAAATATATATTTTGCTCGAGGGAGCTTTATCCCTGTGTCCAGTTATATATTTTATATCTTGGAAAATGACGAGGTCTCATTGGTGAAGTGGTCTCAGGACTAGGCCAAGAAAATTATGAAGATGTACAATTCTCAACCGGACCTAGAAGATGGTTATGAACTACCTGAACCAGAGAACATTCTAGTAATAAAAAGGCACTGTCAGTAAAAGTCATCAATTATACTTAGGTGCGGGCTCTCTGTGATAAATATGAAGACCAATAATGATTAAGGTGCAATTTGAGAATGAAGTGTACCACTTGTAGACTAAGATGGCTGACGGGAGGTGAAACGTTGACAGACTCTGAGTGAGTTATTTTGTTTTGTTTTTATTAACTTTCAAGAATCTTTTCTATTTTAGTGTCCATTCTTCTTTATGTATATATATTTTTGAGATGAGATTTTTGTCATACATTATTTATTTTCTTAAAGTTGTATTTTTATGTTTTATTATTTTCATCATATCAGGAATGTTTTATTTCTGGTGCGTGTGTGTGACATGCAAACACAATTCTATTATTATTATTGCCCCCCAGTGGCTCAGCGGTATGTCTGCAAACTTGCACGCTAAAATCCGGGTTTCGATACCCGTGGTGGGCAGAGCACAGATAGCCCATTGTGTAGCTTTGTGTTTAATTCAAAACAACAACAACAATTATTATTACATTGTAATTTGGGCTTACATTATACATTATTACAATTATTTGAAAGTATTTCACTTGTTTGTATGTTATTATTAAATGAATAAGGATTTTAAAATTATTATTTGTTGTGTAGCTCATAAAGTAATACGAATTACACTTTAATCTTTATATTAAAAAATATCTGTTTTCTTTGTGTATTGTTAATAGCATGCAAAAACAATCCTCATTTGGTTTCTTACATTTTTTTCTGTAGAGATATAGAGTATTCATTTTAAAAGGAGCAAGTTATTATTGTTAAAGTGTTGTATTTTGTTTGATCATTTTATGTATGTATAATATGTCATAACACTTCTTTTTAAGGGTATAGGTGTTCTATTTTAAAAACACTGTTTCTTTATATAAGAAATTTTCATTATTAAGGGACATTTCTTCTGCTAGTGTATCTGTTCTTTATTAAAGGATAAATATGTATTGTGTTTGCCATTGTTAAAGTGATGCTATATAATAAATAATTGCCAAAAGGTATTTATGTAATTTAATCAATTAAAAGTATTATTACATATGTTATTTTATTTTGTAATAATGACTAAAGCGTCTTCATTGTATTATATTATTATTTAAAAGTATTGTATTTTCTTTTATATGCACTATTAACTTACTAATGGTTTGTTTATTTACAATTACGCACAGAGCTACACAATGGGCTATCTGTGCTCTGCCCACCACGGGCATCGAAAGCCGGTTTTTAGTGTGAAAGTCCGCAGACGGGACCGGCATGGCCAAGCGTGTTAAGGTGTGCGACTCGTAATCTGAGGGTCTGGGGTTTGCATCGGCGTCGCGCCAAACATGCTTGCCCTTTCAGCTGTGAGGGCATTATAACATGACGGTCAAACCCACTATTCGTTGATAAAAGAATAGCCCAAGAGTTGGCGGTGGGTGTTGATGATTAGCTGCCTTCCCTCTAGTTTTACACTGCTAAATTAGGGACGGCTAGCGCAGACAGCCCTCGAGTAGCTTTGCGCGAAATTCAAAAACAAAACAAGTCCGTAGACATACCATTGTGTCACTTGCTGGCAAAAGACTTCACAGAACACTATTTAGTTTAAACCACCACCTGAGAAAGTGTGTTTTTCTTATAGCAAAGCCACATCCAACTATCTACTGAGTCCACCGAGGGGAATAGAACCCCTGATTTTAGCGTTGCAAATCCGTAGATTTACCGCTGTACCAACGGGTTACCTTACTAATGGATTTTGTTTACTATAATTCATTATTTATTAGCAAGGTATCATACTTATTTCAAGTGTTTTTTCTTATACGGTAAGTTTAGCTTATAGTTAAAGGGCTCGTCTTTTATTATAAGGTATTTTCGTATATTTTATTCATAATCAAAGGATTTTATTTCGTTGTATTTTAATACAGTTCTTTGTTGAAAGGTTGTGTCTACCACGTGATGAGTAATCACTCATACTTTTCATGTTGATAATTTACAATTCATTAGCTTTCAACTGTAATTTAAATATCAGCTTAAGGGTAATCTTAAAACAGAAGAGGAAGGAGCAGCGTAGCCATATTGTGTATTTTTACCTGCTTACATAAACAAGCTATTCATGAACCGTTGGGTGGCTTTTCTTCTAGTTATGTTAGTTGTTTTGTTAATTCCTTGTCAGTAATATCTACTTCCTTTCATACAGTGAAACTGCTGAAATGTTGCATACTATGCAAGCAGGTCAGCAACTAAAACCAAAATTAAACCAATATAAAGGAACACCTTTATACCTATACTAATTTATAACCTAATGTCCAACTGCAACGCCTCCTAAAATCCGGTACTCGTTTATATGCTCATCACTAAGACATGTGTCCGACGACGATTACTTGCAATCTTTCTCTTTCTTGACCTGAAGATGACCTAGGCAGGTCGAAACGTTGGTCTCTCCTTATCAATAAGTGTTAATATCCATACCAGCCGTTCTGAGATACATTTTTATTTCAAGTGGGTTTCTCGTCATCAAGAAGGTCATTGACAGTAATGCTCTTCACTGGCCAGAGGGAATAATATTTAGAATGATCAGAACATTGGATTGATAATGTTTTACTTATTTTTCAAAGTTAGCTGGAGGATAGAAAATATCCCAAGATGTTGAAGTTGTTGATTGACTCACACATTCAGGGGACTGTCGAAAGTCTTATGCAAATAACACGTTATATTTTGTGCTTCAATTTTATAAATAAAGATTGATTTTCAGTTTATATCACATATCCATTCTTGGCTTAAAATTTCTTTAGTTTAAGGTGTATCTACGGTAAATCAATCTGAATAATTCTTCAGATATGAAGCAGATCAAACTATTGCTCGTGCAGAAATCAGTTTTATCTGAGAATAAAACTTCTCAACAGTTTTTTCCTTATTTGGATGTTTAACCAATATTACAGTTCTAGTTTTCCTGAAATATTTATATATAAGTTAAACATCTGTTGATTTGTTGTAAGTTTATCTATAGTTTGGTAACTGAATTCCAGGTTAAACTCATAAATTTTCAAAATAGATTACTTGTGGTAATTTCTTAACTCCAACTTCTAAGAAAAGAGCTAAAAAGCAATATTTTACGCCCCCCAGTGGCTCAGCGGTATGTCTGCGGACTTGCACGCTAAAATCCGGGTTTCGATACCCGTGGTGGGCAGAGCACAGATAGCCCATTATGTAGCTTTGCGCTTAATTCAAAACAACAACAACAACAGCAATATTTTATACTCTATAACTGTAAAAAGCAATATTTGGGCCCACATGTGATTGTACATTGCATCAAAGAATAATTTCTTTAATGTTGGTACTTAACAAAATATTATTAAAAAAACATTTTTAGTTTCTGTGTCCTTTCCGTAAATCCTTATATTTCGTGTTTTTTATATTCTCCTACATACAAATTCTTTCTGAACATTACAAAACATTAAAGTGTTCCTTCACTATTCATCTCTACCTGAACATGCAGTTCAGCAGTATGTCTACGGACTTACAACGCTAAAAACTGAGCTTCGATACCCGTGGTGGGCAGAGCACAGAGCTAATAGTAGGTAGCGAAACTTCCAACAATCTAATTTTCATTGCCACATATAACATGATTCTGTAACGTGTTTAAAACTAAGCAACGAGTGTTTTCATGTTTGGCAACTTTCCAGAATGTAGTTGAAAAAGTGGCTGTTAGTCAGCAAGGTACTGACTGTATTTTCTCTTTCTTGATTTCTTGAAGGTGTTCTTTACAAGTATTAAGAAAATAAAATATTGTTTCATAAGAAAACTCTGTAGAGCTGACTACTGAACAAGTAAAAATAAAACAAACAAGGTATGAATGAGAGTGTACACGTGATCCGGCTAATAACCACACAGCAGACAAAACCGTTTCGACTTCAGATGCAGAATAAAATCCCTATATTACTGGCTTTGTCTATTGAAAGCCTGACGTTTGAACAGAATCTCAGTTATTGTTACTAAACTTTTTTTTTTTTTAGTTAGCTTAAGATATTACTTTTATGACTATTTTAAAATAGAGTAACACTTTATGATTAAAACTACTGGTTCAATTTATTTTACCAGTGAGGAAGTCAGTAATCTACGGATTTCATTTTCCATGTTAAGTCAAGGACAACTTAATCTACCATGTAATCATTAGCTGAATTAAGTTATGTGTTCACTTCCATTACTCTTTATTTGTTTCTTTTTTCAAGTTCACTAGTCAGCACTACATAGAGTTTTATTCAGCAATAATTTTTCCTAATATTTATTTCTTTCTTATTAAGATGGCATGCATGAGTTACTTTGTTTGTTTTTTTGGAATTCTCGCACAAAGCTACTCGAGGGCTATCTGTGCTAGCCGTCCCTAATTTAGCAGTGTAAGACTAGAGGGAAGGCAGCTACTCTATTACCTACGAAAAGTGGGATTGACCGTCTCTTTATAACGCCCCTACGGCTCGGAGGGCGAGCATGTTTGGCGACGCGGACGCGAACCCGAGACTCTTGGATTACGAGTCGCGCGCCTTACGCGCTTGGCCATCATGAGTTACTGGGTTATAAAGTGTATTCCTAGAACTTTATAAATTTTTCATAGAATAATAATAAAAGATGTAGTGCATCAAATGATGATAGAAATATAGTTGATGGTAGAACTAGGCAAACACTATGACTGCTGAAGAAAGATGATGGTGAACGAAAATTAGAAATTTTGTTTTCGCTATTCGCCTATTTTCGACATTGGAACGATCTGGTTAGCTGAAAAGCGGCATATACACTAGAGATAGAGCAATTATGCCAGTTAAGTCTTTACATCTAGCTTCTGAGCATTGACAGATACAAAAGCTCCATAAATTGAATGGAAATATATCCTTGTTCACTAATTAAGAAGCAAAGTACGAGCGCTTTAAAGCAACGGTTAGTAATAAGTTGTTAACAATAAGAAAGTTTTCTCTCTCTCTCGCTCCGGATTGTTGTATTTAAATGTTATCGCAGTATTTCTTTTCTTCTTAATGAAAGACACACTGAGTGAGAAGACCGTTTAATTTACATTCGCTTTGCAGATGTTCTATAATTGATGTGACGGCTTAAACTAACAAACAAAAACCTCTGGAAAAAAATATCATTTGCTGGTTTTCTGATGCCCTGTGCCCTAATAAATAAAGTATTTACGATACAAAGCTGGATAGACAGTCCAATAGAGGGAGCTGCCAGCCTCAGTCTCGACGTGAAACTTCTATTAATCCTCACTAAATACGATTAATGAGACCTGTTTATTTTGGGGAGGCTCCTAGGCACCCTGGCGTGAGAACAGTTGCTGGTCGCGTTTACCGCATTCCTCAGCACAGTGCGCGCGCGCCTGGTGTCCTGCGCTGACGAACAAGAACCTGGTGACGCGTGACTTCTAAGTGGCCAGTGGGACGCCTGGGATATGTCTTCTTACCCCTCGACTAGTTTATTTGAAACAGATCTGATATGTTTATTCTTCCAGAGCCGCTGGTATAGACGATGTTTACATATCTTAGATGGAGTCTCAGAAAACAGCCACTGTTATACACGACTATATCTTTCCTTGCCGTGTAATATATATATATATATACATATATGTCATGAAAAAAACGTTTTCCTTTACTGTTATTATAGGTGAACTGGTATCTTCGTTTCATCTTCTGTGTTAGAACGTCTCAACTGATTACATCACATCTTAATGAAATTTCTAACTCCAGCCTAATTTCCTCGAGTTTTTCTAAGAAAATAATAACGTAGTTTGAAGTAATTATATGAAATTTGAGTAAAACATTACAGCACTTCGTATGAGTGAAAGTGTACGTCTGTGTTTTCTTATAGCAAAGCCACAACAGACTATGCACTAAACTAAACCCATTGCGGGAAATCGAACTCCTGATTTTAGTGTCGTAAATACGAAGACATACCGCTATGCTAGCGGGGAGCTGAGTGAAAGCAACCACTATATTATAACTATTAACCAAAGTACGTCTGACTTATTTAGTACCAACTGTGGCCTATTGCCTAATACCAGGGCTTATCAGGGCGGCTAGGATACACAGATAGGTGGTATTCAGACCATCAACTTGTATGAACAACTATTGTTATTATGGTGTGAAGTGGGTAAACTAAGTGAATCGTAAATATGATTCAAATTACACCCAGCGTTTGAGGCGAATTGTAAAGAAAAAGAAATACCAGTTGTTACGATTGCACGTAAAAGTTTCCAACTTATCAATAGTCTGCGGATTTATACTGCTAAAAACCTGACGAATTTAATATTTTGATAAGTTAGTTATAATTAAGCACAAAGCTATCCACCAAGGGTATCGAAACCCAGTTTTTAATTGTTAATTCTTAATTTGATTAGAAAAAGTTACAACTGCACCAAACTGTAGAGAATTACATCTTTGTTGTTGTTTCTTTGTTTAAGCACAAATGTACACAATGGGGTATATGTGTTCTGTCCACCACTGGTGTCGAGACCCGGTTTCTAGCTTTGTAAGTCAGCAGACATACCGCTGTGGCACCGACATGTTTGGAGGCAGAAAATTAAGTAATTTTTCTAATAAACATTTGGAAGAACCAGTTTCAAACAAAATCTTTTGTTTTCATTAAAGTAAACATTTGAGCCAACGTGACCAGGTCGTTAAGGCACTCGACTCGTAATCCGAGGGTCGCAGGTTCGAATCCTCGTTACACCAAACATGCTCGCCCTTTCAGTCGTAAGGGTGTTGTAATGTGACGGTCAATCTCGCTATTCGTTGGTTAAAGAGTAGCCCAAGAGTTGACAGTAGGTGGTGTGACTGGCTGCTTTCCCTATAGTCTTAAGCTGTTAAATTAGGGTCAGCTAGCGCAGATAGCCCTCGTGTAGCTCTGCGCGAAATTCAAAAAACGAACAATCGAACATCAACATTTAAAAACTATTTCTGTAAAAGCTTCTACTCTCGCGCTAGTTCAACGTTAGTTTTAACAAAGAACAAACTGTAATTATAATAACATTTACTGCCGTAAAACAAAGAGTCCGCGCTAACTCATGGGTAACCTTCAAGATTTATCATGCAAGAATTCGAAATTTTATGCCTGCAATGGGCACAGCGCAGTTAGCCTATTGTGCGGATTTACCCATGAAACAAAACAAATAGTTCTTAAGAAAATAACAAGCTACCGAGAGGAGAACGTTAAATTGGATCAGGTGAGCTTTCACTCACGTTTCTGTTGGTTTGTTTTTTTCAGAGGAAATCATCATGCTAGTTTTAACCATTTTAAATTTTGGAAGTTGACTCAAGAAATCAATACATATAACTTCATATAATTTATTATAATTTTACCTTTAAACATGAATAATCTATGCTTAAATTATCTGCAGATTGGTGACATCGTCAAAGGATCGTTAACTTGGTCCACACCCGAACTAAAGTGGTTTTCCTACATTAATTTACTCTCGTGATCGACACGAGCTTTTTTGTTCTCAGGTCTCCATTTTATATTAAAGTTTCTTGAAAGAGTGAGTTCATGCGACTACATTGTAATTTGAATTATTCGTGGTTTTCTCGAGTCTATAAAATATGTTACTTAGACAGCTAAATTGTCTAAGTGATAAGTTTGTGAGTTCACATGAAAAATAATTCAACTCGATTATTTTCACGTGCAATATTTAAATAATTAATAAATATTAGTTATATATTTGACCAGATATTTGAACAAAAGCAGTATATAACAATCCAAACTTTAAAAAACAACAACAAAGCTTTGGTTATTTAAGAATATTCCGTGAGAAAAATTACAACTGTACAAGGAAGGAGCTAGAGGGAGTACGTGATTGCTTTTGAATTTCGCGCAAAGCTGCACGAGGGCTATCTGCGCTAGCTGTCCCTAATTTAACAGTGTAAGACTAGAGGGAAGGCAGCTAGTCATCACCATCCCACCGCTAACTCTTGGGCTACTCTTTCACCAACTAATAGTAGGACTGATCGAAACATTATAATGCCCCCACAGTTGAAATGGCGAGCATGTTTAGTGTGAAGTCGATTCGCACCTGCAACTCTCGGATTACGAGTCGAGTGCCTTAACCACCAGGTAATTCCTGGGCCGAAACTGGATCTATCAATGATAGAAATGGTCGAAGTACAAATCCGAAACTTTCCAAAACAAGCATTAAGTTACATCGGCTACATTCTTTATGAGATGGTAAGTAGAAACTTTGCCAATGCATCCGCTGTAAATGCAGTTGTGAATATTACTTCGAACATAATAAGATGTGCTAGAACGAAGATGTTTCAAAGGAGGTGCAGCTGTTGGGAAACCGATGCCTGGATTACACGATTAAACCAAAGTGTTAAAATGGATATCAGACCACAAACAGTAGAATCAGTGAAGCTGGAAACGTATGTTCTTTACACGCGATTTCAAGTTCGAATTATTCAACAACATTGAATAACAGTTTGTTCTGTGGCGGAGACGGAGAAAAATATCATAGTGCACAGTTATGTGTGATGGTGGATAAGTACAAGTCTGATATATCAATCAACAGTATCAGTGATCTGAAGAAAACAGTTGTTAAGATCATGCAGATTTTAATGTATAATATGATTTCCACAAGAAGGGCCCCCCAGTGGCTCAGCGGTATGTCTGCGGACTTACACGCTAAAATCCGGGTTTCGATACCCGTGGTGGGCAGAGCACAGATAGCCCACTTGTGTAGCTTTGTGCTTAATACAAAACAACAACAAAAATCCACAGGAAGGCAACTTGTTGAACTATGGATTTATATATTCCAACAAGGCAATCATTGGAAGTCTCCAAAAACGTCGTAAAACTACATCTTGACGGTTACTCATCGCAATGAAAAACTGGGTTATAGAGATTAATACAGAACAACAGTCTCCACAACTGTACTTTAGAAAACTGTAAGGTGTTGTGTTCTATGTAGTTATCAGTGAGTCTTAAAACCTATTTCATTTCTTTTATGTTTCATGGGAATGTTTTATAACCTTCATAGGTTATTACTTGTTTTCTTTATACCACTTATATGTTTCCAAAGCTAATTCTGTCCCTGTGTGTATGTATGTGTATATCTGGATTGTGGGCTCGAATTCCCGTCACATCAAACATGCTCGCCCTTTTAATCCGTGAAAGCGTTATAATGTGACGGTCAATCCAACTAGTCGTTTGTAAAAGAGAAGCCAAAGAGTTGGCGGTATGTGGTAATGACTGGCTGCCTTCCATCTAGTCTTACGCTGCTAATTTATGAGCGGTAGCTCAGATAGTTCTTGCGTAGCTTTGCGCGAAATTCGGAACGAAGCAATTTTTAATTTAACTCAACAACCGTTTGCACCAATCAAATCACATGTTAGCGAAAGCATCAACTCCAAAAAATGTTTCCTTTAATTCGTGGAGTCGAAAATGTAATATAATCAGGTTAAACTTGTATAAACATAAGAATGTGAAGACTGCAAGAAAACGATACACAAAATGTTGAAAAATATATTTTGTGCTACCACAAACTTTGCAGCTCATATCTTTCAAAAACAAGTTTGAACATTGTTTATACCAAAGTTTAGATTGGGTAGCATGTCTTCAGGGTGATTAGAGCACAAGATGTTAGTAATGAAGGACTCAAACGGTAATGTTGTTATCTGATTGTTATTCCGATATTCTTTGATCACTATGACCAATGAATCTAAGGCTACTGTGAACGATTTTGAAATGAACCTGTATGCATTATCTTTTCCGACAGGTGTAAACCAGCTGTGTGATAATACAATGGCGCCATGAGAGACGCGTTTAGCATTTATATTCTTGGTTCATAGCAAACTCTCGTCCACTCGACGTGCATGTGCACTCTGGCCACAACAAAACTTAATAATGCAACAATATGTCAGAGCACTTTCTCAGGAAGGGTATTTGTATCACCAAATTCTTAAATGGTGCACAATCAGAGGACATTACGTATTAACAAAGGGATGTTCAATGTTGTACATGGAAGTAGAACAGATGCACAACATGGTGTTTAAAACTGAAAACAACACACTCCTCGACACAATCAAGAGTAATCCTCTTATTTACAAAGTAAACGCTATAGTTGCGAAAAGTAATCCTTGGACCCAAAGAACGATTACGATAAAATTGGTCATATCTCTTGGTACTGTTAGCAAAATAATAAGCAAAAGTGTAAAAATAGAGAAGCCAAAATGTTACAAGCTTCAAGCCACACCGTAAAATTAAAGGTTATCTTCGTTGAAAACGTAACCGAAGAAACCATAATCACAGCAGTCCCGCTCTAGAACATACTTGTAGCCTAAATTATTTTTGTTCCTTGCTCTGTCTAAAAGTCCAGTGAAGGATAAGCTAAGATGTGTAGGCTGAGTCTCACTTCGCCGTCTTTCACAGAAGAGTATTACAACAAACTCTGCGGAAGTCGAGATATAGTGGGAGATCACGGCCATTAGAATAATCAGGGTTTTGATGAACAAAACAACAGCTGTAAGAGAAGTACAATATATTTTAATATGTGACTTAATAAATATAAACATGTTTAAGGTTTTTCTCTCATTTTCAATGAATCAGTAAGCATACCTAATTCAACAGTTGTAAGAACATTTCTTCCCGAGTAATAATATTTTATTAGCTTCACATTGAAATTCCACAGATTTTTCATATGAACCTGTGTAGTTTCTTGATCTATTTGTCAGGAAGGTTTGTTAAAATTATCAATTTTAAAATACGAGGACAGCTCACGTGCTCTGTAGTTCCACACACTACACACTTGTAGTTCACCGAAAATTTATAAAGATAACAAAATTTATAAAAAAAAGAGTAGATTTGTTTTGATCATATAGCAGTAAAATTACCGAAATGCAGGTCAGAGCTCAGTTGTTGTGTGTTTTCAGTAGAACTATTAAACCTATTATTAACACCTTTTAAGTTTTTTATGCTATAATAATTTTGAGTATAATGCTCGGTATGTTATTCTGGCATTTCTAAACGTCAGAGTTAATTAAGATACAACGAAAATGAAAGATAGGCATTCGATAAGCATTTATGGCAGCAAACTGTTTAGTATGTTACACCCTACATAAGCAATCTCGTGTACACGCAGACATGCCTTTGTGTCAACTCCTATAATAAGAGAATATTCACGTCCTTCAAACTTAGCAAACCGTGACAGTCCAAGCGGTGAGAACGTAGACTTCTTAACTTGATTAGATGGGATTGTTTGCAGCACACTCTTCCCAGAGCTGAAGTACATCACGTGAACTTTGTCTTCATAATATCCAGGTACGCTGGGGATTGCTGGGACTCCCCCTGAAAGAAAGATCACGAACGCCCTGTTATGTGATCAAAGTCATATCTGAATGATTTAATTTGATTCATTGCTCCAACACGTAAAACCTGATGTAATAAAACTACTAGGGTAATTGAAATACCTTAATACGGCTGTTAAAATAATACTTTTACAATTATATAAATTGGTGGACATCATTTTTAAAGGTGCCTTATTATTCTACACGATCAGAAACATAATAATTGGTGGAATTCGGCCCTTTAGCAGTACATTAAATATTTTAAAGATGTCGCTTCTCATTAAGGTGTTATTGCACTACAACTGTTATTGTACCGCAGTTAATAACTATCGGTTAATAGGCGTTAATTGGTTAGTGTGGCGTTCTCCTGTTGGTTGTTAGTTTTCTTGCATGCTGGTCAAGTTAAGCATATGTGCATAAGTCTTTTAACATGTTAGATTTTATTATTGGAGCACCTTATGTTCATTAATCGTTTAATACAAAGTTTGAAACATTCCAACACCGTAACCTCGTAATACTTTGGTTTACACAAGCTGTAAACTGATGTAGCCGTTGTTAGTTTTACAATTGTTTGACGTAAGGCTCGTGCAGAGAGAGTGAAACTTAGCTATTATTTAACACGTTAAAAATTATATGTTCGTTGGGCTGAAGAACAACAACGTCCAAATACACGATAAAGTTTAGATACAATACCTGATATATTAACATTATAATATACAATACCTGATATATTAATATTATATTATATAATACCTGATATATTAACATTATAATATATAACACCTGATATATTAACATTATAATATACAATACCTGATATATTAACATTATAATATACAATACCTGATATATTAACATTATAATATACAATACCTGATATATTAACATTATAACATAAAATATCTGATGTATTAATATTATATTATACAATATCTGATATATTAACATTATAACATACAATATCTGATGTATTAATATTATATTATACAATACCTGATATATTAACATTATAACATACAATATCTGATGTATTAATATTATATTAACAACATCTGATATATTAACATTACAACATACAATATCTGATGTATTAATATTATATTATATAATACCTGATATATTAACATTATAACATACAATATCTGATGTATTAATATTATATTATACAATATCTGATATATCAACATTAGGTCACAACCGGACCACCTCTAACAAATACTAATATGGAGCTTCTCCGATATACAGCTTTGCTTACTCTCGTAGAAAATGGCTTTAAAATGAGGGACTATTTACAATTTCTTTATTGGACCCACCTCAACAATATCAATTAACCTTCCTATTATGAAAATATATCAAACAGAAGTATTATATGATTTAGGTATGCCTCTAGCTCCCAGTGTGGGAATAATAACGTTAAAAGTTGGGTTTAGGTACCAGCGTTTGGGAGAGCAAAGACTGTTCATTATGTACCTTTATGTCTGACAGTAGTCTTCTGTTGGTGTACTAAAATCATCCAGTGACGAATTTCTAATTAATCATATAAATAGCACCTGGCCTACTACTATATCTGTTGTATCCCAGCCAGCCTTGTCAGTACTGCATATATCAGGTGTTGTCAGTTGATATATTATAACACATTCGTATTTTTGCTTTCGTTTCATCAGAAAAATGTGTTTCCATGTGCAAAAACTATGGACGTTGACAACCAGAAGTCTACTTACTACAGTCATTGGAATCTAAAAATTACTAGATTATGAGGGACCCTCTGAGGCTCATATATTTATATAGATAGTATAAATTCTAACATAATTGGCTGGTATAAGCAATCATATACCTAGCATTACTGTAAAGGTATAAACACAGTTCACTTTCAGTACTTAAATCAAACTCGACATTGGTATTTAATATGAAACCGCCCCAGCAACTCAGCTGTAAGTCTGCAGGCTTACACTGCTAGAAACCGGATTTCGATTTCCGTGGCGAACAGAGCACAGATAGCTTGTTGTATAACTTTGTGCTTTACAAGGAACATTATTCTGCAAGGACTGCGTATTTGAGATCGATAAACTTAGTCCTAGCTCAATAATTAGATTATTAATATTTTATACTTACACGTGAAGCACACCCAGAGCTTCTTACCTATTGGTTTATGGAACTACGGTATCTCTTTGTAAACACATTTCTTCCTCTTTGAACAATGCCGTTTTCCTGTTGAGTTACTTCCTGCAATATCCCCGCCATGTCCACATTTCCTGACAGACTTTAACAAATTCACACAGTGCCAACCTGGCCATTTCATATTACGTCACGCTACAAGCAGTTCCATTCTTCTGTAGATGTAATGTCTATTTCGAAGTAGGTGTATCCTTAAGGTAACAAATTTTAAGATCTAATGTTTGGGGAGTCGTATCAAGAGTGACTCTACAAACATATCAATCCTCACACAATAGCTTTGCTACGTTTCATCCATAAAATTTACAATTCTGATTCAACTTAAAGAGCATTGCAGTTGATACGTTTATTAATTATATAATTACTGCTCCTTATAGATTTACCAACTCACTTACCAGTTTTTACTCGTCTTTCGTATAGATAAAAGTGTTTAATCATTGGATACACCAACTGAATAAATTCGCGTAGTTAATGTTTGAGCAATAACACAAATTCAACATAAAAGGTTCGAGCAACTGGAGCACTTACCTGAGCCAATATCAGAATAACTTTGTAATATCAATAAATGCTGTTGTTAAAATGCTCAGTGAAAGGATGTTCTGGCCCGCAATGGTCAGGTGGTTAAGTCGCTCGACGCGTGATCGAGGGTCGAAAGTTCGAATCTCCGTCACACCAAACATGTTCGCCATTTTAGCCGTGGGGGCTTTAAAATGCTACGGTAAATCCCCCTATTTGTTGGTAAAAGAGTAGCCCAAGAGTTGGCGATGGGTGGTGATGACTAGCTGCCTTTCCTCTAATCTTTGCTAAGTTAGGGACGACTAGCTTAGATAGACCTCATCTAGTTTTGTGCGAAATTAAAAAACAAACAAACAAACAAAGGATGTCTCTAATGGTAGTGGTAAGTTTTCAGTTGAATACATCTCCAACTAAATAATCACTCAATACGGCGAATCTTTGGATCTAAAAATAATACGAAAATGTGTCTGAATGTAGGTATTTATCAATGAACATGGACTTTTTTGGAAGGAAAACAAGGAATAATATTTTACGTGTGTCTGTCAAGTGTAATCTCAATCCGATTATTGTTGAGTGAGTTATAGACAAATATAGTGTGAAAAGTTAACAGATAGGGTTCTTATTTTTTTTATTTCCATGAATTTGACCTAGATTCTCGTAAAGCTAATTATTTCTGAGTTGAGTCATGGTCCAAATGTATACCATATTTCGACCAACTCTCTTCAGTCATTTTTGAAAAATCTTGCTGTAAAACAAACACACACTTGGGTGAAAACACAACTTCCATCCATCTTCGATGGCCGAGGAAATAAGTTTTACTTTCACAACAAAGCATTTAGGAAAACAATAATTTCTATGTCACACCCAAGCCTATATGAAGTGATGGTGTCATCAGAAAACGGAATGCTGTAATTCAAGCCATCTATGTTGTAAAGTTGGTCATATATTCGGAAACCGTTAACAAGACAAACAAGGAATTGATGTTGGCGGAAGGATCGCATGCAAAACGATCACATATTTCCAACTACACACAAAAATCGTGTGTAATAATAACTATTCCATTCAACCTCAAGCCTGTCCTCTCCTCTGATGCATCTCTAATATAGCTAGTGTAAGGGCAATTAATTCATTCCTAGACACAATATTTATATAAAAACGCGAAAGATCTGTAAGTGGCATTTTGTTCCGGTTTTACGGTTTGGTTAGTGGTAAAGTTGCTTCTGGAACAAGTTTATAACGATTAAAGGAAAAGTAGAAATAATTCGTGTCTTCACGAAGCTGAATGGTTAAGAACAAAAAAAAACTCGACTCATAATTTCCAAATGAGAATTCGGTTTTTACGAGGTAATTTTAGAACTATAAAGTTTGCAGATGTTACAGTCTTTTATTAATACTAACAACGTAGTGATTTGTAATACTAATTGTTCTAATTTGGTCTGTTTAAAAAGACTAATTACAGATGATATTAATCAAAGTTATTAACGTAATTATGAATATTTTGTTTTGCTGATACAGATCAACTTAATCATATATCATCTTAATGATTTTTGCTAGCTTTTTGTTCCTTCTCTTCTCTGTGGAACAATATTACAGTCCTCTTTCCTGTAATGGTGTAACGTATGGTTTTTATACAAGTAGTGATTTATTAACCAATACATATTTAATTGTACATAAACTTTTGAACTAGCATTTTTGGGAGAAACATGGTACAATAAAAGCTCGTGGGTTTTCGAAATTTATCATTAGTAGCTGAACTAAGAATGGTTTGTTTTTAACTCTCCCAGAGCTGTAGGTTTCATGTAACTGACTAGACCAAACACCCGCCTTTTGTTCATAAAGAGCGTACATTTGCTTAGGTTCTTTTTCTTATAATAATTAGATAGAGGTCGCCTTATGGCTGTACTTTTCCTCCTGTTGTTTTATCTCACGCGGCCGGCGCCGTCTTGGAGCCTTACAATAACCAATAAACACACATGACATTTGACCCAACCGGCAATAAAACAATGAAGAATGAAAATTCGTGTGTTTTTAGTTAGATCTGATCGTTTGAGAACCTTTAAATTCTGTTCGAACAGAATTCATGAGTACTTGATTAACCAACTTTTCTTTGGAGACTCTGAAAATAAAACTATTTGTAATTAGGTTTAGGGTTTCATTTCAACAAACTATAAATTTTGCCCGTAACTCTTTCAACCGGGTAAATATATTTTTCTACGAAGAAAATTGCTTGATGTTTTATATTTGGTATTTCACAGTCTAAGTGTTTGATAAGAACAATAATTTATCCTGTTTCCTACAATATTAATGTAAATATTTTCTTCCCTTTTATTTCGAGGTTAAAACAACATTTTAGTTTTTTACCCGACAATCTTTGTTTTCATAATGCATTTCGTAGTTACGATGTTTACATGTTAATTTGCACGTGACTGTTCTTTTAACTTTTCGTTCAGTTTTATGTTTATGTAACTAGTGTTTGTTTGTTTTCTACAGGTGGGTTAACAGTACAATTATGGACTTAAAACACAAAAATCCATGGTTTGATTTCCCACGGTAGACAGAGAGCAGGTGGCCCATTGCACGGCTTTGCGCTGAAGCAAAAAAGTGTATTGTTCTTTGTTGGCTCCGAGGTAATTCTGAGAGCTTATATCGCTAAAAGTTGTGTTTTAGTATCTGCGATGAGTGCAGCACAGATAACCCATTGTTTAGCTTTGTGTTTAATAGAAATTTTATTTCGCCAACATATACAGATTTGCAATTTCTTTTCTTAATATCTTCGAAAGACACATCTGTGTAGCCTTCATTATTGTTCGATTGCTTGTTTAAGGTTAATCACAAAGAAAGCTAAACAGTGTGTTATCTGTGCGCTGCCCAATGCGGGTATGGAAACCCGATTCCTGAAGTTGTAAGTTCGCTATGCCACTGAGGCGGAGTTATTGTAATATTTACACAGCTAATTATTTATGTTTAGTTCAGGATTTTGTTTAAATATCAATGTTATGTTTTACGTGAGTTTGTTTTGTGCTCTTATTAGTTGTTAAATGGCCAAAACTTTCGATTTTTTCGAAACTTTATGTCAAAGAAGGAAATAATAATAGCATTATTACGGAAGCTACTATTGGCAGAATACTAAGAGTGTCTCTCATGTTGTGTCGGTTTGTGTTAAATTTAGGTATTGTTTAACTATCATAACAAAATATTAAACATCAACCAATGGGTCACAGTTAACACCGATTGATGCTTGTTTTCATAATGATAACACGTTCATTTTTCACATTTCTTTTAAATCATTAAAATAATTATTGTAATCGAGTTTACTGCAGTGAATCGCTCATAAAGTAACGCAATTAAAAGATATGGAGAAAGTTTCAACGTGGCTAAAACTAGAGCATAAATGATTCACATCTAAAGGTGGAACATGAGCACGTGCATTATTGTATCACTTCTCCTTCCACCCGACAGTAAAACGAATGGTAAGGCTGAAAACTTAAATAATTTGGAGGGTGTGGTTCAAAGAATATTAAACCGTTTTGCTACACTGGGTCTTCAGAGCCTAATAAGAGAAACGAACGTCTGAAAGTAATGTTCAGAAAGGGATGAATTGGCAGTATATTGTTTGAACATAAAACCTATTTAAACATGCAGCAAAGAATATGAAAAGTCACCCGGTGGGACAGCTGTCTCATTACGTACTTATAACACTAAAAACCTGGGTTCTAATTTCCACGATGGACACGGCAACAAATGTGGCTCTAATCTAAAACAAGAAAATAAATAAATAAGATATTGAACATACATACATAAAATGAGAACGTGAGTCCTTCTTTTACCAGTTTTGTAGCTATTGTTAAATATTTGCTGTACATTATTCCTATTTTCACACAGTAGCTGACTTCTCTTTAGTAACATTAGTTTTCAACTGATGTCATAAACTTGTAATTGGACTGACATAAGAGAATCCAGAAATTTATTATTCAACTGGCAATTGGCTAGAGTCATTGTCCTTTTGAAATTAAAGGCTAAGCATATGAATTGTCGTAAACTGTGTAATGCGTAACAAATCCAAATATTGTGACACTTCATAATAACATCAGTTTTAACAAAACTAATCCATCTTTTTTTTTAATCTTTTAAATAGGTTCGTATGAAGAATATTAAGCTAACCAGTGCAACTTTTCTGTCTATCCCAGCAAATGTATCGTTGACTCTATTTGTTTATAAATAGTAATAATACTAGCAACGTTCACAGTTAATGTTCACAGTCAATTTTCACACTAGTTTACTGTGTTAAGATTAAATAATAAGCATCATTGGACAGTGTAAGAAGGTTTGAATTATAATATTTATAAACGAATGCGTTGCAAAGAGACACAGTAAACACACTTCTCACACTAAGACTACTTAACATATACAAAATGTTCCAAAACATGTATACACACTTTGAATGATTTTAACTCACTCACACTTTCTTTTTTAATAGGTACAACTGATGTGAAGTAATGACAGAAGCAAAACTAAACTTTGATAAAAGGAAATTTATCTTAAAGTGTTACTGGAAGTGCGAGAACGTAACTGTAGTGCAAAGACAGTTTAGAAGAGAGTTTGAAACAGATCCGCCAACGCGAGTCACCATTACTCGCATTAGAGATAAGTTTGAAACAAATGAAACTGTTCAAGACGTCCATAAAAGGCGTTCTGGAAGACCGCAGTCGTCCACCAGTCCCACACGAAAAGCAGAGTTGTTGGAAAGTCTCCACCGATCTCCAAAAAAATATGTTCGGCAAACAACCTGTGAGACAGGAATCCCAAAATGGAGTGTCCATCACATGTTGAAGCGCGTTCATTGGAAAAGTTTTATTCCAGCATTAGTTCACGCCCTCAATGAAGATTACCCTGACCGTAGAGTTGAATTTTGTGAGTGGTACCTGGTAAAATCTGCAGAGGATGTACATTTTCCAAACAAGATCGTCTGGAGCGATGAGGCCATATTTAGGTTAAATGGCTCAGTTAATCACCATAATCACACCTACTGGGATTACAGTGTGGTGTGGATTGTCAGCGTTGGGCGCAGCTGGACCATTCTTTTTCTAAAACACAGTCACTGGTCTCATTTATCTGAACTTGCTTCAAGAATCTGTCTTGTCACGCATTCAAGAGCAATTTGGAAATAGAAGTTTTTATTTCCAGCAAGATGGAGCACCTCCCCACTGCCATCGTAATGTAAAGCCCAATCTTGACGAAGATTTGCCGAACAGATGGATTGTGCGAAGAGGTAGCGCTGAGTTTCCCACACGTTCACCAGACCTCACACCTCTGGACTTTTTTTTTCATGGGGATACGTCAAAGATAAGATTTATAGCACAAAGCCTGCAACAGTCAATGAGTTGAGAGCAGAAATTTAAAGAAAATGCACCCAAATACCAAATAAAATGATTCGTGAAGTTTGCAATTCCATATGTCCGCGTAATCAGAAGTGCCTGGATCAGATTGGTCATCAGTTCGAACACCAGCGATAACTCAAAATATTCTACACTCGTCTTCTTAAATTTGGATTGAAAAACTTAGATGTATCTTAATAAACATTCTATTTATAATAATTTAAAGTGTGTAAACATTTTTGGGACACTCTATAGTGTTTACAAACTTTTAATATTCGTCGTGAACACGCCCAATGAAGATCGTGAACATTTGTCACGATAATAGGTTTGAAAAATTTAGTGGTTTAGAACTTCCTGTCGAACGAAGAGTGAAAGATGTTACAGCTTCTTTCTTTTCTTTTACTTTTGCTGAGATCTTCTTTGGACAACTAAGATTACTTCATGTGTAGCATCTACACGCTTTGGATAATTAACGCATGAATCTTAACTCGCTCCTGGATCAAGAACTAGCACGCCAGTTTTACTGAAAAATGATCAGATTAATTGAATAAAATAATAAGTAATAACACATATTATTAAAATAACTTTACTTGAATAATCAAGTTCACAGAGTAACAACTATTGTCAAAAAGTTTATGAATATAAAATATTTCACCCTCTCACTAAAAAATGGCTCGGCATGGCCAAGCGTGTTAAGGCGTGAGACTCGTAATCTGCGGGTCGCGGGTTCGCATCTCCATCGCGTCAAACATGCTTGCCCTTTCAGTCGTGGGGTCGTTATAACGTTTCGGTCAATCCCACTATTCGTTAGTAAAAGAGTAGCCCAAAAGTTAGCGGTGGGTGGTGATGACTAGCTGCCTTCTCTCTAGTTTTACACTGCTAAATTAGGGACGGATAGCACAGATAGCCCTCGAGTAGCTTTGTGCGAAATTCAAAAACAAACAAACAAACAAAATAAAGACATTGGCCGAACCCCTCCCACTCTTTTCAATGAAATATTCTCTGCATGAGTTCGTTTATTTTTATTTTTTGACGATAGGTCTTAAAATACTGCCCCCAAGTTTTACTGAAACTATGAGCGTGGTGAAGAGAAGAATTATTCCGAACACCCCCAGTTGCTTTATACTGATTGGCACCAACCCCAGGTAAAAAAATTGAAACCGAAAATCCTGTCACATTTTAGGTATACTACGAGCTCAGCCTCAGGAACCGACTTCGTAACCCTTTTGTGCTTGTTATAGTTTTCATACAATAACTTTTAACACAGGAAGCATACTTTAAAGAAATATTGTATATTATCAGTATACATTAAAAGGCTTTTGTACACAAAATATCAGAAATTAAACAATTTCTCGTGTAAAGGAATTTTGATTTTAAGATTAGGAATCTTTGTAACAACCAAATAGTTGTGGAACGTTTTCTTCATTTAAAAAAAAAAAGCTTTCTATTTTTATCTGTTATTTTCACTATTGGTCGTGCTGACATTCTAAGCTTTCGATTGGTTGTTCAAACTCCATTGAACAAAGTGGGTAGACGTAAGCATGTGTTTAGAAAAGTAGAAAAGGTGGGCTTAACCACCTCAGTTGATTTATGAAATATAATAATGTCTCAGAAAATAGAAAAAGGTAGGTGGTTCTTATCTTACATTCTAACTTACCAATAACGGTATTTTGGGTTTCTAATTCATTATAAACTATAGACTTTGTATTTTTACATCACAAACATCTAATTTAAACCAAAAATGCATTCAGTATACCACATGACACAAAAATCGATATTTAAGATCTTTTTGTAAATAATTTCTTTTGAAGTAAGAAAATAATTAACGTGCAATATTAACATTTGAAATACGATCTACAATTTGAAACCAAACATATTGCAATACGTTCAATCAAGTTATGAATGTAAATCTATAAAGGTGATCACGGACTCTTGACTACAGGATGATCCATCATAATAGGGCACATTTATTACCTTAAATAAATCTTCTGTAGTTTTGTAGGTAATATAATCTTGCTAGTATCTTAAATTTAGCTGTATTATTTTTATTGTTTATTCATTGAAGATAATGTTAATAAGTATTTTTATTGATAAATAATAAAAATGTTTATATGCAGTAACCTCATTTTTAACAATTGAAACTTTGGATTTCAATTATTTAATCCTGACAGAATAAACATCATTTTTGTTATAACTGTTGTTCGTTATATATAATAATGTTGTATATACTAATGTCCTGGCCCGGCATGGCCAGGTGGTTCACAATCTGCGGGTTCGAAATCCTGTCACATCAATCATGCTCGCCTTTTCAGCCATGGGGTGTTATGAAGTGTCGGTCAATCCCAATATTCGTTGGTAAAAGAGTAACCCAAGAGTTAGGGGTAGATGGTGTGATGACTAGTTGCCTTGCCTCTAGTCTTAAACTGTTAAATTATAAATTAGGAACGGCTAGTGCAGATAACCCTCGTGTAATTCTGCTCGAAATTCAGAAACAAACAAACAAACAATACTAATGAATTCCAGTGGCTCAGCGATAAATATAATGGCTGAAAACGCTAATGGCCGGGTTTCAAGTACCGTATAGTTAGCCCACTGTGATTGCGTTTAACTACAAACAAAGACTTAAACTATATATTGGTATACGAGGTCTGTTAAAAAATACGCGGACTGTTTGAATTGCGCGGCTCTAGTTAGTTCCAGGGGAATCTGCTTGGTGCGGTCAAATCGACGTCTGACTGTCAGGGAGCTTGCTGAAGAGTGTGGGATATCAGTTGGATCTTGTTACGAGATTTTGACCGACAAATTAAAGATGCACCGCGTTGCTGCAAAATTTGTGCCTCAGAACTTGTTAGTTTTTGGCCAAACACTCGATCACTGTTCTTCCCCACACCCCCTACTCACCTGACCTTGCTCCTTGCAATTTTTTCTTATTCCCCAAACTCAAAAGACCCTCGAAGGGAAGAAGATTTGAGACGATTTCCGAGATTAAGGCAAATGCGACGAAGGAGCCGGAGGACATTACAAAAGAAGCGTACCAGGATTGTTTCAACAAGTGGAAACACCGTTGGGATAAGTGTGTGCATTGGGGAGGAGAGTACTTTGAAGAGGTCCCAGACCTGTAACTTCTAAATAAAGTACATTTTGTTTTATGACGTCAGTCCGCGTATTTTTTGAACAGCCGTCGTATATCTTGCCAGAAACACATTTATTAGAAATGGCCTTTCATAGCTCTTTATCACGACATGAAAATTCTGTATATTAATTTGCAAAGAAAGAAGCCACTTTAACATAGCTAGGTAATTCTTCTTGAATACCAAAACTATACACTGAATTGTTGATTGTAGCATCTCGACGCTGACGTAAACTTTAATTACCTTAATCTTAGTGGGTTTTTTCACAAATATTTGAAATGTTGCCTCTAGCTTAAATGTTTAGTTGCATAAAATTCTAAATATATAACACCTCCTCTTTCAATTAAAGATAATTTGTAGTTACTTTTATTTATACACCAGTTATTATAACTAAACGTTTTAAAATATAATTTATTCTTTTCATAGTAATGGATAATTTGTTTTAAAAAATCAACTTCTGACTCTTTGCGAGTTATTTCAAATTGAAATTTTAATACTTTTCCGTTCCGATGTGTCGGTATTTGAGTATAGTTGTTAAATACTCAGGAGGGTCAGGTACATTAGACCTCTTCCTCCTTCCCGAACAATCATAACATCAATACGATTTCCAATTTTTGTTATTCTTATTCTTATTATTTATTTATTTTTTTCGTTTTTTTTTGTTTTTATTCTATTTTTTTATTTTTATTTTTTATAGCTTTGGGCCAGAGTAAAAGTATAACTTGATGCTCCGGCCCATTTCAGGGCTCAGACCATGCATGGACGAAACAATTTTTTTTTTTTTTAAAGAAAGAATGCTACTACTACTACGTGTAGTTTTAATACTTTTGTATTGACAGTTTGGTTTGGTTTGAATTTCGCGCAAAACTACACGAAGGCTATCTGCGCTAGCTGTCCCTAATTTAGCAGTGTTGTTGTTTTGAATTAAGCACAAAGCTACACACTGGGCTATCTGTGCTCTGCCCACCACGGGTATCGAAACCCGGATTTAAACGTGCAAGTCCGCAGACATACCGCTGAGCCACTGGGGGGCAATTTAGCAGTGAAAAAGTAGAGTGAAGGCAGCTAATCATCACCACCCACCGCCAGCTCTAGGCCTACTCTTTTACCAACGAATAGTGAGATTGATCGTAACATAATAACGTTCCCATGGCTGAAAGAACTAGCATGTCTGGAGTAATGGGAATTCGAACCAGCGACCCTCAGATTGCCAATCGAGTGCCTTAATCACCTGGCCATGCTGGATCCTTGTATCAATTGAGCTATATATTTAAAAATATATTAATTTACAATCAAAAGTTTTTTTTATATACATGGGTGTTTTATGTGATTTAAAGTTCAATTCTAAATCTTAATGCTAAATCATCAGAAGCATGTCAATTTAGAACTGAAACTTAGATGGCATAAAGTAACTATGTATATGACAGAACATGGGTCTAAGTGCGGAACCTGTGAAACATCGCACTGTATTATATTGACATTATTAATTCACGTTATATTTTTACTATCTGTGTTTTTGTATATAAATATATTATATTTTTACTATCTGTGTATTTGTATATAAATACCATTTAAAGGATTCTAAAGCAATGGATATTGTTCTTAGAATTTCTGTTTCATCTAATATTATTGGACGTGATACTGTATTAAATTTCTGCGGACTTACACGCTAAAACCCGGGTTTCGATACCCATGGTGGGCAGAGCACAGATAGCCCATTGTGTAGCTTTGTGCTTAATTCAAAACAACAACAACAACAACCAAATTCTTGTTTCCTGATGGGACAACATTAAGTTTACAGGGTTCGATTCTCCACAGTAGACACAGCACATGCCAAACGTGGCTTTGCGTTAAAATAAAAATAACAAACGAATTCTAAATCCTTAAATACATTGTATAATTCTTATCGTTATAAAAGGATTCATAAGTATTTTGTGTAGAATTTCGTAATTTATTTTTAGTATTCAACCATTTAACATATTAATTTTTTAGAGAAAAATCTGTTTTTACTATTGTTTTTAATTTTTTAGAAAATGATTATAATAATTAAATATGTCCAAAGTTTACATAATTATTCTTACTACATTCTCTGTCCTATAGACATCTCTTAATTAAAATCTGCTCAATAGCGTGAAGTGTCATCAATTGACCATCTTAATTTTATTAAAATCAAGTAGTTGTTACATAATTTAATGCATACATCACGTTTTGTAAAACACAAGTTGATAGTACAGAAAGTAAGTAATTTCGCTTTCTCTTAGTCTTTGATTTTTCAATAAAATGACTGTTCTAACTCTTGGTCTGACACTCAGTTCCAGCCATATTGACCAGGAGATCAACATCAGTATTTTATCTGATTATTGTAGCTGTTGTGTGACTCTTTAACTGATGTTCGCTTGTTTGACTCTCCAAAGATGGCAATATCAGTACTTAGAGCACCTTCCTCTGAATCGCCAGCTTTGATTTATCCAGCACATGAGTAGGTAATAATTGATATGTTGTATCAGCATCCTACTGTCTTCAATTTTCTAATACACCACACCCATCAACCTGTGTAACTTGAGCAATTACACGTTTTTCCATGTGACTTTCTTCTGATGCTTCTATTCACGATATTACTTGCTCAGCCAACGCATTAAGCCAACGAGATAGTGCTATTGTATCAACCAATGGATAAGGCTCTGTCCATTTTGTGAAGTAGCCAGTAATGACCTGCATATACCTATTACTTCAAATTGTACATGAAGAATGAATAAGCTATATTCAATGTTATACTCCGCAATGGAGAACCAAGGACTCACTGATGGAATTTATCCTGTTTTGCTGTTTTCTCTGAGTAGCACACACAGTAATGTCTATATCATTGCTCAACGTTTTAACATGAGTAAGATTGGAAAACACACCTTTGCAAAGTTGAATAGATTTTAAGCTATAGAGACCCTAGCTGCATCACAAGCTCAGAACAATTTCTTGTTTTCATTGAGATTATATAGCACCCCATCTTCACTCATAGCTTCTTGTACAAGTGCCACACTTTACATAAATCCACACTAAATCCTTCTATTTGTGATGGTCACGTTTCATCTTTCTACATAGCAGGTAGCACTCACATTGAAGTTGGGACAGCTGCTCTTCTTAAACCTTTTTAAAACTCTTAAAACATCCTTTGTGGTGTACATCCATCGGAAGGATCATCACGTACTATGTGGTTTAATATCACTGCTGCTGCACTGGTGTACATCCATCGGAAGGATCATCACGTTCTATATGGTTTAATATCACTGCTGCACTGGTGTACATCCATCGGAAGGATCATCACGTACTATGTGGTTTAATATCACTGCTGCTGCACTGGTGTACATCCATCGGAAGGATCAACACGTTCTATATGGTTTAATATCACTGCTGCTGCACTGGTGTACATCCATCGGAAGGATCATCACGTTCTATATGGTTTAATATCACTGCTGCACTGGTGTACATCCATCGGAAGGATCATCACGTACTATGTTGTTTAATATCACTGCTGCTACACTGGTGTACATCCATCGGAAGGATCATCACGTTCTATATGGTTTAATATCACTGCTTCACTGGTGTACATCCATCGGAAGGATCATCACGTACTATATGGTTTAATATCACTGCTGCTGCACTGGTGTACATCCATCGGAAGGATCATCACGTTCTATATGGTTTAATATCACTGCTGCTACACTGGTGTACATCCATCGGAAGGATCATCACGTACTATATGGTTTAATATCACTGCTGCTTCACTGGTGTACATCCATCGGAAGGATCATCACGTACTATGTTGTTTAATATCACTGCTTCACTGGTGTACATCCATCGGAAGGATCATCACGTACTATATGGTTTAACATCATTGCTGCACTGGTGTACATCCATCGGAAGGATCATCACGTTCTATATGGTTTAATATCACTGCTGCTACACTGGTGTACATCCATCGGAAGGATCATCACGTTCTATATGGTTTAATATCACTGCTGCTACACTGGTGTACATCCATCGGAAGGATCATCACGTTCTATATGGTTTAATATCACTGCTGCACTGGTGTACATCCATCGGAAGGATCATCACGTACTATGTTGTTTAATATCACTGCTTCACTGGTGTACATCCATCGGAAGGATCATCACGTACTATATGGTTTAACATCATTGCTGCACTGGTGTACATCCATCGGAAGGATCATCACGTTCTATATGGTTTAATATCACTGCTGCTGCTCAGGCTTTCACACTCTATAATCAAGACATTCAACAAACAGTTGAGCATTCACTATCTGGTCAGAAAAACCATCAGAGTTACATGTTACAGGCTTATTAGACAACATATAACAAAGTTGAAATCTTGCAATGTTATGATCTACCATGTAATAAACCTTTCCATATTTTTCGTAATTGCAAGAACTGTAAACAGTTCTTTATTCTTATGCATTATCTAGTTCTACTTTATCCTGTATCTCTAATTTAGTCTTTGCTGGCATCAGTATCAAACATGAATGGACAATCTTGTCTCAGTTATGTTGACACAAGAGCCACCTTTAAAAAGACACTTTAGTGACTGAAATGTATTTTGACTTTACTTACACGAGATAATGATGTAGTTATATTGAAAAAATCAGGCACAAATAGTCGATTATACAACATAAGACCAAGGAAATTGTGACACTCTCTCGTACAGTCATGAATTGTGGCCAATATGTGATTGCAGTGCTCGTAGATGAAAAACTAGGCACTTTGTCCTTTTTCACGATGTGACAATAAAATTTCGTCTGGATAACCATAAATCAATACTTTCTTGTTTTCAAGACAGACTTTCTTTTTCATTGAAGAATCATGCCAAAAATTTAAGAAGTAGACTAAAATATGTGAATAAACAACAGAATGTCATTGACAGGAAACACATATATATATTCAATATAAGCTACACAAATATTTCAAAATTAGAAGGTGCCTTTTTTACTAAACTGAATGGTACACAGAAAATTGGTAGAGACAACTTCCATAGCTTAAGGCAGTTGGGGCCTATTTTCTAAATCCACATCGATGTGCCAATATCTGAAATAGGGATCTAAACATTTAAACCAAAAAACATCATGTAATATAACCAGACTTTGGTTTATTAAGAAGCAGAAAAGCATGAAGATGGATCACCATAATAATAAATTGGCCAACAACGATTTTTAAGTGTAATTATGTGATTTATTTTTACGGAACATTTATTTTTTGATAGAACATTGATCTGCCTTTTTAGTAATATTGAATAAACATATCAATGTTCTATTGAAACATGTAGCATGTTACCCCTAAAATAAATCTTTTCATTATATCTATAAATCGCTGTTCGCCATATTATTATTACATTAACACAATGTGCTTCGATACACAAGTATGAATCACCGTGTTCTCTTACCTTAAATCTACACAGAACATTGGTGTTCTCCCTTCTTTCTGACGCTTAATATCAGCGATAATAAAGCGCACTTTGAAGGTTGTATGATTTTATTCTTTAACATTAATCACATCTCTGTTATAAGTCTAAAGTTTCAAAGAAGATCACAGACAAGACTCTTCACAGCTCCATTGAAAGACTATGTCCAAAAGTTAGATCATCTGTCTTACATCACATTCAACTACTAACATTAAGCTCTTGTTCCTGATCATCTCATATGGCTAATGGGAGACGACATTTTCATTTGTACAAAGTTCAAAAGTTATGCAACACAAGAGCTAGAGAAAAAAACAGCGACAAAAGTACACCTCTTAAGAAAAACAGAACAAAATTAGTCAAAATTCAGCCTTACTGCCTTACTTTGTGGCATTCTCATGTGCATTGCTTACCTCACAGATGATAGTAACCACAGTAGCATAAGAAATGGTAGACAATACTATGAAGGGTTAAAATTAAATTTAGGGCTTTCTCTGAGAGTAAGAAAGAGATGCTGTAGAATATGTTTTCTTTTAACAAAGCCACACTAGGCTATCTGCTAAATTCACCGAGGAGAATCGAACTCCTGATTTTAGTGTTATAAATCCGTACACTCACAGTTGTACCAGCGAGGTACAGGTAAAGTGTAAAAAAAAGAAATATGCTTTTTGTTTGTAACACTATGTAACACAACTTTTGTTCCTGGATAATATGTGTTATTTCTTAATTGCTTATGTTGTAAAAGTATAGTAAATGACCATCATTTCCTTCAATCTTTGCTTTTGTGACCTGGATAATGAAATTTAGAAATTAACCGATATTCTATGTGAAAACGAGCAAATTTGCACATTTTCATTTACATAAGATCTAAATAAAACAATATATGAATCAAGATTTACATGTATTTATACTAAAGTTATACAAAAATGAACAAAGATGTTTAGAAGTGAGTAGTTTTTCGAGATTTGCGACTGTAATGTAAATCAGTTTCGCATATCAGCCCCCAAATATAGTCTCCCATCATGTTTTTGTTATACGCTCCTTAACAGCGGTGTTCAAAGTCCAGTATATCTTGGTGCATGAGCTTGCCTTGCTCTTCTGAGTATGCTCCCATGTTCTCCTTGAATTTATCAAGATGAGCATTAAAAATATGGAATTTCAGAGACATTCTGCAGCCCATTTTGCCGAAGTTCTTTGCCAGAGCCTCAATCAGTTCCGCATAATTTTCTGTCTTGTGAAGGCCCAAGAAGCCCTGAACCACAGCAGCAAAGCTGCCCCGAACCTTTTTTCCGTTCCTACTGAGCTTCTTGGGGAATTCTGTGCACTCCAGGATCTTCTTTATTTGTGGTCCAACAAAGACACCATCTTTGAAACTTTGGCTCAGACAACTTAGGGAAGAAGTCTCGAAGATTCTTGAAGGCTGCAGACTCCTTGTGAAGAGCTGTAACAAATTATTTCATAAGACCCAATTTT
Organism: Carcinoscorpius rotundicauda; assembly: GCA_011833715.1. Classification (NCBI taxonomy): domain Eukaryota; kingdom Metazoa; phylum Arthropoda; class Merostomata; order Xiphosura; family Limulidae; genus Carcinoscorpius; species Carcinoscorpius rotundicauda. The sequence continues at coordinate 18,530,850 of CM022393.1, read as the reverse complement.
ATGTGCAATGGTTGGAACAACACCTTCTGGAGGTCCACCAGTGGTTTACATTTAACATCGTACCTTCCCACAGAAAACTCGATCCGTTGTAGCCAGTACTTCCTGTCGTTGTGTGCTGCGGTGTCCCTGCTGTCCCAAAGGGAAACTTGGTAAAGTCTCCTTGGGCTATGTGTTCACTGAAGCAGCTAGAACTGAAGTAAAATGGTGAATAGTGAGTCCCTGTATATATATTGCTATGGAAGGTTCTAGAAAATTTTAAAAGGTTGTTAAAAATTCTCGTAACTTCTACAACATTCTTGAAAATTCTTGTAAGCTCAAAATAATTCTCTATCAGCTACTCGGCGCTGAATCTACCTGGAAAGTTCTGAAAAATGGATAAATTTGAAATTTCATCACCCAGGTTATAAAAGCAAAGTTTGAAGATAAAAATAGAATCTTTTCCATTTATTTTAGGTATAAGCAGCTGGGAAATAACACTTTCTGCCCAGGAACAAGAAAAAGTAAAAAAATTGTTACATAGAGTAATCATTACAAAACATCAGTAATGTTTATACAATATAATAGACTTACTTTCTAGCTGTTAAAAACTTCTACTATCAGGTGAGAAACTGAAGGGAAACTTGGAAGAAATTTTGAATAATATTTAGTGATTGTTAACCAAAAAATAGAATTTTAACACAATCACTCCTGAAGTACATATAATACTTGTAGCTAGTCACTTGACGAGTAAAACGGTAGGATATGAATTATGTAGCACTAAATCTCAATACAGTTGATTTAGGTAGATAAGCTATATGATACTAAACCGTATATTTCTATAGTTAACACTTTTGTGGCATTAGCACCAAAGAGGGATGACAATAAGTAACTAGGACACTAGCAAGTCAGCTACATTCCTGAACTTCCCTTACCGTGTTTAAAGCTACGTATAAATCTAAACGGGATTAAGTGTGAAACATGTTAAAAACTAATAGAAAAAAAGAAACGTGTGGCCATGTTTCACACACAACAGTATTTTATCTTAAGATTTTATTTACCAATTAAAAAGTTTAAATGATCATAAAATATTGTATTTTGGCTGGCATTTTTGCCAAACTTAAGAATAATGGTATAATTAAGATAGCAAAAATGAAAGAAAAGCTCAGTTTCGTCGAGAAAATAATAATAAATTTCATTGAAATACACACGATGAGATATAATATCCAAAATTAGAATGCGCCATGGAAAGTATCATGTATTTGTTTAGACTATGTTACGTTTACCTTTAGCTTATGTCACACCATGAGTATCTTAGCTTAGACCGCGTCAGAAAAGAATCAAAATATATTAATAAATTAGAGCAAGGGCGAGTTTTTATCTTGAAATACAACTATGAAAATAAATAATAACATTGTAACTCAAACTACATATAAGGAACAGAAAAACGCCCTACATTAAGCAGCATCACGAGAGGAAAATGTCCTAATTCATATTATGTCTAGGGAAGAAACGTGTCCTAGTCTAAAGTATGTATGAAAAGCATAATAACATTTTAAAAACAGGAACAGATAATATATATATAGCTGAAATCACATCGGTGAAAAAATAATATCTTCAGTTGGAAGACAATGTAAGAAGGACAAGTTCGTAATATGATGTTTACAAATGAATAACTAACTGCGTGCTGGATTTTCAAAATTATGATGCTCTATTTATATACCTTAGGAGAATCTGGAAAAGTATTAAAGCACAATTTCCACTTTCTCTTTATTTGTCTTCCAATGCCAGAACATGAATGAAATCTTAGCTTGGTCTTCGTTTACCTTCCAACGTAAGGTCGTAACAAGGATTTCATTTCAAAATTGTTCTCCAAATTCTGGAACATATACCCTTGTTCAAATGAATTGAAACAAATGGTCATTTTACAATATTTTGAGCATAACGACCGGTGTAGGCTCGCTGGACCCGCTGATTTCCTTTGAAAGTCATTTTTTTCACACAGACAGCGTCATTAGCTGTGTTTTGCGGTACGGTCGATCTATTTTTGGGATATATGACGAAATTTTGAGGAATATTACGTCGTTCGAAATTGCGTTAGAAGGTCAAGGAGGTTAGTCAAAAAACAACTTCTTACCAACTTAATGAAGAAAGATAACGGTATCAACGGGTTTGAAATATAAGAACTGGACGCAAGAACAATGGAGGAAATTGCTATTCAGTGACGAAACTCAGTTCTTCGTACAGGGTCAAAGAAGTCTGCATGTTCGCAGATCTCCAGGTGAGAAACTTCGAGAATCTCACATTAATCAGTTCGTAAAACATCCCTTAAAGAAGATGTTTTGAGGATTTTTCAGCTACTATGGCGTCGGAGGCATACATATCGTAGAAGGTATGATACGAGGACCACAGTGCATTGAAGTTTTGCAGAAAAGAGTCGTTCCAGAATTGAAAGAGAGATTTCCAGATGGATCTGGCATTTTTCATCAAGATCTGGCTTTGTGCCACACATCAAAACTTGTGAAGAATTTTATGGTTACAACGCAAATAAAAGTGCTGGACTGGCCCGGAAACTCTTCGGACTTAAATCCTATTGAAAATCTTTGAGCGATTTGTAAAGAAAGATTTGGAGGAAAAGACTGTACTACGAAAGATTGTGGCCATAATTGAGATGTGGTACCGCGATCCAGAAATTAGTAAAGATTGCAGTCAACTCACGGATTCGATGCCAAAGCGGATTAATGATCTTTTGAAAAATAAAGGCGGTCATATTATGTATTAATTTGTGAGTAATTTTTGGATTCTCAAAAATAAAACGCAAAAAATGGAAAACAATCGTAATTTCCACTCTTGTTTCAATTAATTTGCACAAGGGTGTAAAAGAAATCTCAACTTTTTCTTTGTTTACCTTCCATTGCCAAAATATAACTATGTCAACGCAGATTATTTGTTTATTTTCTGATGACAGAACATAACAGGGAATCCAACTCGGGCGTATTTGTTTACATCATCTTGGGTAAGTAAAATCATTTTGTGACAAAATTATTTATTTCAAAGATCAACGTTTTATTAGATTAAAGAAGAGTTATTAATAAAACGTATTAAAGTCATACTGTGTTATCTTGGTGTAAACAAATGTATATTTTTCAATCTCAAAGTAATAAAAAACTTTGATTCATCTCCTATTTTTATTAGCTCACAAAGTTCTGTACAATGTGTAACAAACATGAAAGAAACACTTGAGATATTCGCCTTCTGTTGAACAAAATAACAGCCATATCTTCAGCAATAAATAAATAAACATGCAAACCAATTTCCTGAAACAGGAATAATAACGTTGTTGTTGCTTACTGAACTCGCTAAACAACAACAACAATAAAATATAAATTAAGAAATCCAGGTCACATTGCTATTTTATCTCTATTTAAAAAATAGACGGTAAGTGACTTGCTTAGCTTCCAAACCTCTGACCTCCTGTTGAAAAATAAAACTTTTTATGGCATTCCTTTCCTATCTACAGAATATTGTTTTAATAACTTAGGTGTGATTAGGTTACTATACTTCCTTATCATTGTGTTCCCAAAAATGTTGACAGACACTCATCCCTAGACGAAATTTCTTGTCAAACACGGAAGGAAACGTATCACAGCACAGAAAACTTAATAACTTGTTATTCCAAGTAGCCAATAGTAAAACAAATGTGAGGTTCAGAATATTTTAGAATCCAGGAAATAGGGTTACCTGATGATACTGTGTGAATGTATAAGAGCGGGGAAGGGTGAATGCACGAGAAATGGCAGGGGTGGGACAAAATCGTGACATTGTGTACTCTTAAGGCTTGCAGGCTAGCTATAACGAAGTATAAATACCCAAAATATGATTAATTTTTTGAATAAAAACCCTTCGAATTTGACACTTTATTTTGTTCTGCTCAGAATTAGTTAAAGTATTAAATCGTACAATATTATCCGTACTTCAGTGTTTAATATGTATGGCTTGTTGCTATATGTGGTTCCTATTTAGCTACATCTTTGCCTGTCGATGACTTTAAAGATGTGAGTATTACTTCTCCTAACACTGAAATAACTGCCATAGTACGACCATTGACACACAAAAGGATAAATAATTTATTAACGCAACTAGTTTTTTTGTGTTTAACATCGGCGTACTGAATTATAAATTATGAGTTACGAAGGGGAAATCCGATTGGATATTTTTATCATTTTCTAAGTCGAAACACAACAAAATGTATTGGAACGATGCTCGCTCAGGTTTTTCAGAAATGTTCTTTCCAGTATTATCTTTTTTAAGAAGCACAGCATAATTCGATCATGCACAATGCATATAAATTGTACTTCTAGCCAATCACTATAGTGAATGGTATATTAATACTTTTCACGAATTATACTGACATAGTCATTCTGTTTTAGAAATGGTATTTAATTGTAAATTAACAATAATATCATTATATATTAGTAAATATTAGAAAAAAGAGAACATTATGTGTATATATTCTTACAGCAGAGCCTCATCGGGCTATCTGCTGAGTCTACCGAGGAGAATCGAACCCCTAATTTTAGCGTTGAAAACATTAGGTAGAAGAGAAAAAAACTGCCTTTCTTGATTGCATGAAAAGATTGCAGTAATGTAGCAAGCATTTTTATTTAGTAATTTGAAGGTTAAATGATGTTGTTAGAGAACGAATTTGCCCGTTGACCTGCTAAGGACTCACGTTGACGTGTGAATACTTAGGTGTTCTGGGACAAAAACATCGTTTTGAGATTTCAACTTCACAAGTTTTAACTAATCTTAAAGCTTTGATGTTATTTCAAGTATTTTCCAGCACAAATACACCACTTACTATGTTGAAAATACAAATAAATCCTATTAAACGAATTGACTTATGTTATGCTTTTTTGTTTTTTACAGTTCATTCTATTGTTACTTAATATCTTTATGTTTCGTATCTTCTGACGTGGGTATTTTAACAACTGGTGTTTCTTCACACGAGGTACTCCCGGAATTTTTCTTGAAGTATTTTTCTATAAATAAGCCACGATTTGCTGATTAGAAGTCTCAGGTCCAATATGATATATATTTATGATATATTTATTTTACCTTAATTTCAGGTAGGCAGGAGTCGTGACTGTAGAAAACAAACTTAAAGTTATTGTGTAATTAGAATCCAACTGGCACGAACATTACATGCGACAGACACTTCTGAACTGTTGAGTTGAGATGTGTGAGAATTACAAGTTTGTTACCTTCACAGGCCATCTGTATTATTTACTGGAAAAGTTTTGTTTTTTGTAAGTCAAAGAATGCCATCACGTGATCGACTGTAACTTGGACACGCGTGTAAGTAATTAATCCTACGTCATCATATGGAGATAGAAGATATACAGATAAAACAGGCGATTTAAAAAAAATATGAGTACATTTCGCCACGCCTGTTTTATTTTGTTTGTCCTGACAATGCTGCCCCCCAGTGGCACAGTGGTATGTCTGCGGACTTACACACTAAAAACCGAGTTTCGATACCCGTGGTGGGCAGAGCACAGATAGCCCATTAAGTAGCTTTGTGCTTAATTCTAAACAAACAAACCTGACAATGCTATGAAAACTGACTAAAAACCTGTTAATTCATTGGACGAGTGGCTTTCTCCACCAAAGTATTTTGAGATCATAAAGAACAGACATGATGCGTCTAGATATTTAATGTGAAAATATGATTAGATATTAGATAGAGTCTTCTAAGGGAGAGTTTTTACTTTTACGTTCTAGTTTCATTTTATTTTCGAGTTAAATGCAAACTGCCACCTAAAAATAATTATAAAACTGAGGCCAGTTTCAAGCTTTTATTTTTCAAACCCCAAAATCGATGTTTGTTTTAAGCACAGTGCTCACAATGGGCTGTCTGTATTGTACAGCTGTAGAATCGAACCATGAATTTTAGCGCGTTCAAACGCTGTACTATCGGAAGGCAAATTGATCAGTATTTATATTTTCGAGTAAAAATATTTTTTTTGCAAAGGCGCTATTATACTAAATTTGTTCATTTATTTTTAGAATACAGATATGTTATGATTGCAACGGATATTTACTGACATTAGATATCTTATGATCAACATGGTCAACAATTTCTTAGCTCCTTTCTCGCCCTCCTAGCCGTGGGGGCGTTATAATATGACGGTGAATTTTAAACTAGACAACTATTCGTTGAAAAGAGTAGCCCAAGAGTTGGCGGTGGGTTGTGATGACTAGCTGCCTTCCCTCTAGTCTTACACTGCTAAATTAGGAACGCCTAGCACAGATAGCCCTCGAGTAGCTTTGTGCGAAATTTCAAAAAACAAACAAACAACTCCTTTCAAGACATCTAATTTTGATCACACCTACTCTGCGTTTCAATGTAACAAAACATGAAACATATCTCAGTAGCCTTTAGGCACAGAAATAATTGAAATATTTATTTGTTAATGTCAATTATTAATAAATAATAATAATTGATTTTCCTATTATTAATTTACTTTTTACCGTGGTAAACGTAAGCTGCGATTTTCTCTCTGAACTTTATGGTTTCGACTTTTTTTTTCTGCTTTCAATCACTTATTTTTTAACAAACAGGAGTTCTGCTTTAAGAATACAACGATTTGGAGAGGTCAAGGAACCTCGACTAACTTCACTCTCACTGAAATATGATGTTCCCTAAGAAACACACACGCCACCAGATGTTTTCTTTAAGAACCTCATTTTTTTTAAAAAAAAAACTACTTCAATGTATACATAAAGAGGGAACACTTCCCGTTCGGTCGCCTTGCTTTCTCGTCCATAGTTTCTATTCGTGATTTTGCGAAATATCCTGTAGCTTCAAGTTGTTTTGGTTGTGCAGTTACATGTTAGCGTATCGCATAATAAAACTACTTTTTACTTCATGTTTAAGATTATTATTTCTTTTCTACCCTTCAGTTGTTGATTTCGCACAAGCATTCATTTTGCTCCTTGCTAAAATCGTTTAAAGTATTTTCCCACAAGGCTTTAGCTCAGTTGCTGATTTGGCATTTAATCATAAAATTATTACTGACCACAATGTTTGCATTTTTTCAGTTTTTCGATCGGAAAGCAACAACATGATACATAATATATTTCAAGTAGGTCTATTAAGAATAACTTTAACCATGACAAAGTAACTTTCATCAGCGGTGAAGATGTTACAGGCTCTCAGTAAAAATGACAGTTAGTCACGCACCGCTGGGAGCTGTTACAGCTGGTTTTGACTTCAAATCACGATGCTCACTGTCGATGCCCTAGTACTGTTGGCATTTTGAATGTTATTAAAAAAAGTGTTGATATTTCATATACTTAAAGTCTATAACTTAATACCTATATATATAAAATTATCAGAATAAAAATTCCAATGTCCTCTGCAGGTCTTATTTAAATATACAGTTGTCCTTTGTAGGTCTAGCATAGGAACCCAGGATTGTTAAACACCGAACAATTAGATACAGGACAACTAGACATTGGCCTATTAGACAATGGATGCTTAGATAATGGACAACAAGACATCGGAAAACCAGATAATGGACAATTAGACACTGAAAAGTCAGACAATGAACAACTCTAGTTGTCTAAACTGGACTCTTAGATAATGGACAACTAAATACCTAAAATGAAAACGACGTGAGACATTTAGACACCACCTTCTTGTAATAAAATAAAATAATAATTTTAACAAATATTTCCCATGAACGCAAATGGTTAGAAAACTGCCTACGTCAATTCAACTTTTGTACTTTACCACATTATATCAACTGTATAAATTTAGGCCTATTATACTGCAAGTTTAAATTTTCTCCATTATAATTACCTGTTTAATTTATTTCATTAGATGACCTACATAGTAATCATCTCGGCATGACCAGATGGTATTCCATTAGATGACCTACATAGTAACCATCTCGGCATGACCAGATGGTTAAGGCATTCCACCCTAATCTGAGGGTCGCAAGTTCGAATCCCCGTTTCACCAAACGTGTTCGCCTTTCCAGCCGTGGGAGTGTTATAATGTGACGATCAATCCCACTATTCGTTGGTAAAAGAGTAGCCCAAGAGTTGGCGGTGGGTAGCGATAACTATCTGCATTTTCAGATAGACGTCGTGTAGCTTTGCGTGAAATTCAAAAAACAGACAAACATGGTAACCAGACAACTAAAGAAATATAGTCGAATCAGAAAGTGCCTTCTTTAAATATGTTGGGAAGTTTTAACACCGCTATACAATTATTAGATGTCTAAATATCCCACTTTCTCAAATTTTTTAGGTGTCTAATTGTTTGATGACACTAGTATAGATATGCTCTTTTATTATGCAGGTGGCCCGGCATGGTCAAGCTTGTTAAGGCGTGCGATTCGTAATCTGAGGATCGGGGGTTCGCATCTCCTTAGCGCCAAACATGCTCGCCCTTTCAGCCGTGGGGACGATATAATGTGACGGTCAATCCAACTATTTGTTGGTAAAAAAGTAGCTCAAGAGTTGGCGGTGGGTGGTGATGACAAGCTGCCTTCCCTCTCGTCTTACACTACCAAATTACGGACGGCCAGCACAGATAGCCCTCGAGTAGCTCTGTGCAAAATTCAAAAACAAAGAAACAAACAAACTATTCTGCAGGTCTCGTATAGGTTTATTATTTTATTTTTGTTCTAGCACTGTTGTACTATTTTATATTGTAGGTGTAGTGTAAAGGTACTATTTTATTTTGTAGATCTAGTGTAAAGGTACTATTTTATTTTGTAGATCTAGTGTAAAGGTACTATTTTATTTTGTAGGTGTAGTGTAAAGGTACTATTTTATTTTGTAGATCTAGTGTAAAAGTACTATTTTATTTTGTAGGTGTAGTGTAAAGGTACTATTTTATTTTGTAGATCTAGTGTAAAAGTACTATTTTATATTGTAGGTCTAGTGTAAAGGTACTATTTTATTTTGTAGATCTAGTGTAAAGGTACTATTTTATTTTGTAGATCTAGTGTAAAAGTACTATTTTATATTGTAGGTCTAGTGTAAAGGTACTATTTTATTTTGTAGGTGTAGTGTAAAGGTACTATTTTATTTTGTAGATCTAGTGTAAAAGTACTATTTTATTTTGAAGGTGTAGTGTAAAGGTACTATTTTATATTGTAGATCTAGTGTAAAAGTACTATTTTATTTTGTAGGTGTAGTGTAAAGGTACTATTTTATTTGCGTGTTAAGGCGTTCGACTCGTAATCCGAGGGTCGCGGATTCGAATCCCGGTGGCACCAAATATGCTCGCCCTTTCAGCCGTGGAGACGTTATAATGTGACGGTCAATTCCACTGTTCGTTGTTAAAAGAGTAGCTCAAGCGTTGGCGGTGAGTGGTTATTACAAGCTACATTCCCTCTGGTCTTACACTGCTAAATTAGGGACGGCTAGCACAGATAGACCTCGAGTAGCGAAATTCAAAAACAAATAAAACAAACTATTTTATTTTGTAGGTCTAGTATAGATGTATGTTTTTACATTGTAAAATTAATATAAATGTGTTAGCATAATTTAAAGGTCTAGTGGTTTAGTATGAATTTCTTGTTGTTTTGTCTAATTCTGTTACTTATCTATTGTTGTCTGTTGTGGGTTTAAATTTCACTGTTGTCCAGTTTAGATGTATTTGTGTCACTAGTAAGTTTATTATATGTCTAGAATTGTCTTCTGTAAGTATGAAATTTATCACATGATATTGCTTGCCTAATTTAATTCGACAGATGTTTTTTATAGATCTTATAGAGATGTATTAATATGTATATATACTTTGGTCTTCATATACAGATTTCTTCTTTGAATCTCCATGGACTTGCTGTTGTTTGAGATTAGTATGAACAGTTGATCTCCCTATCATATTTCTTTATAGGTCAAAATGGTCCTTTCATATATTGGAATTCGATCTAATTTATGAAATGCAAAAATAAATAAATTTAATGTCATATACATCTAATATTATAAAACTATGACATAAAATTATATATTATCTCGATCAAGTACCTATTACTTGACGTGTTGTTTTTAAAGAAATCTAATGGGACTAAAGTGTATTTCTTTAGTCATTGCATCCATGATTAATGTCATTTTTTGTCTCTTTCTGAGTACACGTGCATTCAATAATCTATTAATTTGGGTGTTGGCGGCCGTTGTGGATCCTTTCTCTCTCTCGTTAGATGATTTCAATAGAGTCTGTGAATACGAAGACTACATTTAGAGGATCACTGGCAATCTCAAAGCTTTCACAAGTCTGGGAATATACAGCTGGCTAGGGCGTGGACCAAAGTTCTCCGAAAACTTATGATATCAAGAATACAGATGAGCGGCTCCCCACCGTTGTGGTGGATTATGTCGGAGCATTCGATTTGTTTCATTACTTCAAGAATGATGTGACGAATAAAATAGTTGATTATTACTGTTGGATTCTCAACTGAGAAGATTTAATCTATTACTTTTTTAACCAACGTGAGTTGAGAATTCGAGAATATAATACCTTAGGTTCATCACATCTTTCGAATCACTTTCTGGCATTAAAAATCACACGTTAAGTTTTATTAGTCCCTCGATTTGCGTACGTTCTAAGAATATTTTTTATTAGTTCCAAGCTGTCATGCTTAGCCCTACTTGAGAAAACACGAGACATGAAACAGAAATAAACGACATTACAATTTGATAACATATATTGGCTTCAAGAAAATAGAATGCAAGGAAGTTTTTCTTTAACTTATTTCTCATTTACGAGATTTCCTTCCAACATTTAAAAAATAACCTAGCATTTTGAAAAAAAAACACACTTTAGATCGGTTTATTTGAAATTAAAGAACATATAATACAAAATTAACTAAACCAACACAAGTGGTCTATGGTGTTATATGATACTTAGTTTAACTACTTAAGCAATTTTTACTTTCGAATTAAGTGACGTGTTTAATATAGAAAGTTTTATCTTTGTCATTATCGCTTGTTGAATTTGTAAAATTTAATTTTTTTTTCTTTTGCCAATCATGAATTTTATTAAGTCACGTATAAGCCTCCCAAATGTTCCAGTTTATGAAATTTTGTTGTGTTTTTATCTGAAACGGTAAAAGTATCAAATCATCCAATCTTTTCTATATCTTAATCTTTGATACGTACAGTTTTTCATCATGCGAGACTCCTCAAATTTTACTCAGATAATCACATGACGAAGAATTAACCTGCTTTTGGACCTAGCGATGGGAAAGAAAATGAAGAAGTAACATTCTTCTTTTGGTTTGGTTTGTTTTGTTTTGAATTTTACTCAAAGATACACGAGGGCGATCTGCACTAGCCGTCCCTAACTTAGCAGTGTAAGGAAAAGCAGTTATCACCACTCACTTGGACTACTCTTTTACCAATGAAAGTGTGATTGGACGTTAGAATGTGACGGTTAATCCTACGTTTGGTGTGACGGGAATTCGAACCTGCATCCTTCGGGTTACTAGACGAGTGCCAAGCTTCCTTTTTATTGAGTAGGTTAAATATAACTTTGGTGCGTTTTTATTATTTTCATTTTAATCAAATGAGTTTCTAACTAATTTTATAGCCCGGCATGGCCAGGTGGATTAAGGCGTTCTGCTTATAATATGAGAGTCCCAGGTTCAAATCCCCGTTGCATCAAACATGCTCGCTCTTTCAGCCGTGGGTGCATTATAAAGTGACGGTCAATCACACCATTCGTTGATAGAGGAGTAGCCAAAGAGTTGGCTGTGGTTGGTGATGACCAGCTGCTTCCCCTTTAGTCTTACACTGCTAAATTAAGGACGGCTAGCGCAGACAGCCTTCGTGCAGTTTTGCGCGAAATTAAAAAACAACCAAACTAATTAATTTATTCGTCTGTGGTTTCAAAACGCAATGCAATAAACATCAAAGGATCTAGCAAATAGTGAGAAGTGTGTTTTTGCGATTTAAACTCTTTTAGAGCTTATAAATCGTCTTAGATTTTCACTCTGTAGATTTGATAACCCTAATAAAGTATTTATGCTGCACGATTAGTCGAATAGTTAGTGTATTATTTTTATTAGATAAGGAATTATTTTATTCATCATTATTATCACAGTCTCTATTTTGATAGATTTACTCTTATATATTTATTTTATTATCGATGTTTATTTCAGTTCAGTGTATATTTAGAAATGCATCTAACTTTTACTGTTAAATGTGTATTGCGAAAATCCTACCTGTTCTCTAAATTCGTAGAAGATTATCGAGTGTAAGAAGCAACAATATATGTTTCAAATTGTTGTCAACTGAACTTTTCAGAACTTACTCTAAAGTATGTGAACCTCCACGCCAAGAAACATTTTTCAGAATCTGTTTGTTTAATACAGTTAGTACATTATAAATTCTAAAAACTAGCTATAACTGTAATAAATGCTTATCAATCGGGAAACTATAAGTATTTGACGAGGAACGAAAAAATTTTAAACATTACAAGCCGTTTAACTTCCATGAATTAATTTTGGAAGTTATTATTTATTTCTATTAGGACATTAGATATCTTCGTCGGATTAAAGTCAGCTTGTAAACGGCATGAGGCCAACTAAGAATAAAGAGTTAACTCTTTTATTGGCTCATAATTTATTTGCTCTTTATGAATCGTCAATAAATATTCAGTTTTAAATCACATTGAAATGTAATATTGTTTATAAGTTTGTAAATTTTTATATATATATAAGTCATTATTTGTAATAACTTATTACAAATTGTATTGTTGTTTGTATATTAAAATATAACTGTATTGAGAAAGAAACTTATGTGTATCAATTTAATACATATCAACATTCAATTAACTTCTAAATTCAAATTACAATTTCCCCGATTTGAAATCATAATAAATGATATATGTAAGATAATAAATTGGAGACTTCTCCGAGATAAATTACAATTTATAACAATTATAAAAGGGACACTCGTGTTCGAGATCTGAGTCAGAGACAAAATTTGGTCTAAATTCAAATTCAAATGATAATTCAATTTATATTTATCAGAGCTAACAAGGTTTGTTTATATCTGACTAAGAAGATTTTCTTGAGTCACACTCCATTGAAGAACTATAATGATATAACAAAATTGAATTACCCAAAACTGCCAAATTTTTAGAATTAGAGGTATAGAAATTAGTGAGAAAAAATGAACTAAAAATTATATTATTGAAAAACTGATCACTGGTGTTTTATTGTCTCAAGAAGAACTTAGGGTAATACTTTATGTCTCCACTAGCCAATCAGAGATGAGTGATAAAGTTAAGTTGGAAATTCAGCTTAAACTAAAAACGAGCTTCAACAATTTTTTATCGAAATTGAAAAAGAAAGTAAACGTCTTCAGGCCGAACAACTTTTTTCGAAGCTGAAAAAGAGAAAGGCCAAGATCGTATCAAAGCCAAGAATGAAGTGAGTCTGAACAAAGTAGAAATTAGACTCAACACAGATTACTCAAGACAAAATTACAACTTTGAACTCAATCAACACATTAAACTGCCACCATTTAGTGATAATAAAGTTGGCAAGTAATTCCACCATTTTGGAAAAGTTGCTTAAACCACGTAATGATCCATCGAGAAATGGTCATTATTAAATCAAAGTCTTTTACTTGGTTAATCACAAAAGATTTTACAGTTCTTTCTCTAGACGATTGTTTAGATTATGATAAGTTTAAAGCAGCTAATCTCACAGCATACGAGTTAATTCTGAAGGCTTATCATTAAAAGTTTCGAAGTTATTGCAACAAACATAATCAAACTTTTATGGAATTTGCTCACGAAAAAGAGGTTTACAGATGCTTGACTGGAAACAAAATAATTTTGAGCATTCCAAACCGTTTAACTTCAGTGAATTAAAATTTTACCTAAGTATTTCTACAAGGTTATTATATTTTTTCATCCGAGCAAAGTCAGGTTGCAAGCGATTTGAGGCCAGCTAAGAATTGAAAGCTAGCTAGTTTATTAGCTCAGAATTAATTCGCTTGTTGTGAACCGTCGTTAAAATATTCATAAGAGATAGAGGACATAATGAATATTAAAATATTATTGTGTTGAAAAATCGCGAATATCAATCTTTTTGGCAAATATCATAAATTTGATACATATCAAAATTTAATTAACTTCTAAGGTACGGCATAGTCAAGCGTGTTAAGGCGTGCGACTCGTAATCTGAGGGTCGGGGGTTCGCATCTTCTTAGCGCCAAACATGCTCGCCCTTTCAGTCGTGGGGTCAATATAATGTAACGGTCAATCCCACTATTCATTGCTAAAGTGTAGCCCAAGAGTTAGCGGTGGGTAGTGATGACTAGCTGCCTTCCCTCTCGTGTTACACTACTAAATTAGGGACGGCTAGCACAGATAGCCCTCGAGTAGCTCTGTGCAAAATTCAAAAACAAACAAACAAACAAACAACTCGAGGGCTATCTGTGCTAGCCGTCCATAATTTAGTAATGTAAGATGAGAGGGAAGGCAGCTAGTCATCACCACCCACCGCCAACTCTTGGGCTACTTTTTTATCAACGAATAGTGGGATTGATTGTCACATTATAACGTTCCAACGGCTGAAAGAGCAAGCATGTTTAGCGCGACTGAGGCGCGAACCCGCGACCCTCAGATTACGATGAATCATGGTAAAATAGCTCTAAACGTGTGTCAGTGTAAAGTGTAAAGCTTGGTTGGAGACAAACGTTTAAGGCACACTTTCTGATTGGTCTATATAACCTTCGTTATCACCAGATGTACATTAATGAATCTCTATTAACATGTAGCCAAAATAAAATTTTTAGCCTTAACAACTTTGGTAATAGAAAATAAAATCACGATAGTTAAACAGAATAAAACCTGTATTTAATGGCAAGAAGAATGTAACATTATTTTCGGGTTGAGTATTATAACTGTTTTCCTCATTTTCCAAAATCCTTCAGTGTTTACGGAATTCTCCCAAGGCTTGATTACACAATGCATCACTCACTGTTATCTCACTCCCGCATTCGAAATATTCATTCAAGAAAATTTTTCAGTTCATTTAAAACAGTTGCCAAAGATGACTCAAAGATATGAAGATAATTTTATATCATCCTTAAAATAAGAGGATCTCCTAAGCACGTATATGAAATATAAATATTAGAATTTGTTTATTGTCCTGGAGTATTTCACATCCTGAGACAGTGTAACACCACTTACGCGCTATAAATACACCATAGGTTTGTCTAAACGCTTAGTTACATTGGAACTCTGCTTTAAAGTTATGAACATGTTAAGTTGGCAATGTAAAGAAAGAGAGTGTTAAGTAAGATACAGATTTTATAGTTTTTTTCAGCTAAAAATATATATTATATATATTTTTTGCGAAGTACATCTGAGTATAAATTTGCTTTTACAATTATGTTTGTTTTTTTGCGTTCTTAACCTGCTCATGAGCGCTCAAATAAAAACGTTTTATATTTTGTATGTTTCATCCATTAGTAAAGCTAGAAAAGTATGTTTATATGAACATGATATCTTCCAATCTACTCTTGAGAAGAAGCAGTCTATTTTTCGAAAGCGTTTGGATTATTGGTCATTTATCATTGAATTTGGGAACCAGTTTGATCAAGAGACAAATGATAATGGCTCGAAAACACTTGGGAAAATGGTGTAACTGCAATTTCTCTTTAGGCGGTAACGGACAGTAATTCATTATTATATATTTATATATATGTATATACTTATAGACTTTGTCTCTTTGTATAACTTGGCGTATTTTTATATGATATTTCTATATAGTTTAACCCTCTGTTTTTAGCTTGGCTGTTTCTGTGGCAGTGAAATGATTTTATGAGGACTCTTATTACCATAAGCGTAGTCAAATTGTACCCTTTTGTATTACTGCTTAAAACTAAGCCACTTCTTGTCTGGCGTTTATGAAACAATTACTGTGGCTTCATAACTAAAACTAGAACATGTTTGTTTTTATTTTAGTACCTAATTAAAACGATAAATTTTACTTTATTTTATAAGGTGTTACTTTGTTGTTTTTTTAATTTGGTCGCTTGACAAAAGGTAACTTTAGAATTTAAATTGAATACAGTGTTCGTTTCACTAAACACTGAACACAGAGGACAAAGACCTAACGCGGGCCAGGAACACTTTATTAAGTAGTGTTGCGTGTATGTTTCTCTCTTTTTTATCTTTAAAATGGGCATAAGATCATAAAGTATTATGTGAGAAACTTAGTTTGCCACTAGTTGTTTGTTTCTTATCTGCAAGTAATTGCCCAACGTATTATGGATTATTCTCACAATCACTTCAACTGTACGATTGTAAGGTTTGAGGACAGTATTGAGCTTTGTAATTAGCTTTTCTATCAAGAATATAACATTATTTTACAAAACATAAAACGTTCGGTATTCTGAATTTCCGGGATTGTGAGTGGGTAGTATTTTCTTAGGTGTGCTTATAAATGTATATTGTGAGCCAATCATTTTTTATCATCATCAACCTTCAAGTGTTTTGCCCTCTAGTGGAGGATAATCGTGAAAACGATTTAAATTTAAAGAATGTGCAGTTTTCGCGTGGAAAGTCTCCTTTAAATTTCTAATAATAACTTAGGGAAACTTATTTATAATCGTAGTTAATTTCAATAGTTAAAATAACGCCTAAGTACTGTTAATGTTTATTTATGTATTTGATAATACATTGAGAATATACGCCTCATACTGTATGTGACCATTATTGCTAAAACAATTTTTTTATCCTTTTACTTAAACATTTTCGCTGAAATAAACATCAATAACACTGTTACTTTTTAATATTTACCTATAAGTATTCTACATTTTTATATAAGGAAAAATATATTTTTCTGTGATACGAAACACGGTATTCAGAAATTAAGTTAGCAATGTTTTATTTACTTTTATGTAAAACGTTTTCAATATAACAATATCTAGATATTCTGGAACGTGGAGCTTACTTTAAAAAAATAACACTACATGAAATAAAAAATCTGTCTAATCAGTCAAAATTGAATACTGAATTACAGGCACAGCATAGCCAGGTGTTTATGCGCTCTACTCGTAATCGGAAGATCATAGCTTCGAATCCCCGTTCTACCAAACATGCTCGACCTTTAAGCAGTGGGGGCGTTATAATGTGACAGTTAATCTCACGGTTCGTTGGTTAAAGAGCAACCCCAGAATTAGCAGTGATGACTAGCTGTCTTCCTTCTAGTCTCACACTGCTAAATAAGAGACGGCTAGCGCAGATAGCCCTCGAGTAGCTATGCTCGAAATTCAAAACCAAATACTGTATTATAAATCTTGAAACCAGGTAAAATGTCAAATATTTTTGTCTTTATTTTGAACAGTAAATATATACCATAGTTAAAAAGTAAATAATTTATAAATACGTCCATACATTTAACTCTCTAAATGACAGACGCTCCTTCAGCATGGCGTCTTAAGTGTCCTGATTATTCATCTTCAAAATTCTCAAACAACTTTTTAATTTCTTTTTAATATGTTTATCTAAATTACTTATTTAAGCCATTCAACAGCGTTCGGTGCCACACATACGCATGTGTGTTGCACTCCATTCAGCTTTCTCCCAGGAAATGGATGGAATTTCAAAGTACGCTATAGTGTATACGTACATATACGCGGACTCTTGGATGTATCAACATCTCATGCGCAAAAAATATTTGTTTTAAAGACTACGCACGTTTATAGTCTTTGAACGAGACGTATATTTCTTCGGTCGGTGTTACAAAATGTGTGTGAGCTGAACGCAGCGGTCCAAGTCATGTGAAACCCCAGTTCAAGCTGTTTCGTAGTCGACTAATGATCTGCGTGATTTGCTGCGATTTGCGCTTTTATCTTTTATTGTTACCTTTCCTTCTACCTTCGACTCTTCCATAGCTTCAAATGGTTTTACTAATAAACAGTCAAGTATTGTTTTACGGTATGAACTGGAATTGTTCAAAGTTAGCGACCCGAACAGCGTACATATAGATCCAATGTTCGCTCCACGATGCCACTGATCATTGTTTATACGGGCCTGGCATGGCCGAGCGCGTTAAGGCGTGCGCTCGTAATCCGAGGGTCGCGGGTTCGCGCCCGCGTCGCGCTAAACATGCTCGCCCTCCCAGCCGTGGGGGTGTATAATGTGACGGTCAATCCCACTATTCGTTGGTAAAAGAGTAGCCCAAGAGTTGGCGGTGGGTGGTGATGACTAGCTGCCTTCCCTCTAGTCTTACACTGCTAAATTAGGGATGGCTAGCACAGATAACCCTCGAGTAGCTTTGTGCGAAATTCCAAAAAACAAAAACAAACAAACAAACATTGTTTATACTTTTTTTATGTTATTCAGTCCAAAGAAACGAACAAAACCCATGTGGTAGCAGATGCTACTGACTGGCTGTTTATTATTCTTGTGGGTCATTAGTTCAAAATTAGGAACGGCCATACCTAAACTCTAAGGGTCTCTAGCCTGCCCTATTTGTTGCATAAAGTGTCACTCAGATTGAAAATCTCAATGGTTTTGGTATTTTCTATTTTATGTCGAACTTCAGTGTGACTAATGTAATTAACGAATAATTATTTTCTCTCAGGACATAAAAATTTATGAAACTTGAATTCGCAGTTAATGAGTTGAAACTACGTATGTATGTTTTCAGCATATTGGACTCAAGAATATAAGTGGATAGTATTTTTTAAAACATTTAAATGAGCATTCTCTCACTTTAAAGGAAAACGAGTTCAAGCAATGCGTGCCTGTACGTGTTATACGAAAGCCACATTTAGCTCTCTGCTGTGTCCACCGTGAAGAATCAAACCTCAGATTTTAGCACTGCAATTCCACAGACTTACCGATATTTCACAGGGTAAACAGTCGACGCAATCTGTTTTTCAAGAATACAAACTGGTGTCAAAATCGTTGTAATTTTTTCCTTTTTTTACAATTTTAGAAAACTTCAATGCTGAAACTCACTTTGTTGTGTGTGTGTGTGTTTATAACAAAAAGCCGCGTAGAGCTACCTGCTGTGTCTACTAAGAGGAATCGAACCTGGGATTTGAGCGTTACAAGTCCGTAGACTTATCATTGTGTAACCGAAGAAACTTGCTTTGCTCTCGTTATCTCCTTCATTTTCAAACACAGTTACAAGAATCGGATTGAATAGCAATAGATTTCTTACCTATTTTCAATACTAATCGAAATTCTTTCAATTTCGCACAAAGCTACTCGAAGGCTACCTGTGATAGCAGTCCCTAATTTAGCAGTGTAAGACCAGAGGGAAGGCAGCTAGTCATCACCACACACTGCCAACTCTTGGGCTACTCTTTTACCAACGAATAGTGGGATTGACCGTCACATTATAATGCCCCCACAGCTGGGAGGGCGAACATGTTTGGCGCGACTCGGGCGCAAACCCGCAACCCTCAGATTACGAAGCGCACGCTTTAACGCGCTAGGCCATGCCAGGCCCATATACACAGAAACTCAAATTTCAGCGTTATAAGTCCTTAGATTTACATCTGAGTCGGTGATAGAAAGGTCGATTTTTTTTTGTATTTAGCGCAAAGCTATACAAGAGTTACAGCGCTCTGTTCACAGCAGAAAATTGAGTTCCGAATTTTAGCAGGAAGACAATTACAGTTAAGTCCAATTTAGTCTTGGATTAAAATTATTTGAAGATAACACAGTGAAAGGTTTAGAAATTATTGGTATAGTGTAGTATGTATTACATGCAGGAATGTAATGCGTTAAATTAGCACTGCCTGTCTGGTTTTATAGGGATGGGATTCTTTACAGTAAGTGTCTGTGATTTGTTAGCGATAAATGCGAACATCAAACGAACAGCACACAATCCACTTGTTGTAAAATTATATTCAAAATAAGTCGTTGTTTTGGTGTTTTGAATTAAGCACAAAGCTACACAATGGGCTATCTGTGCTCTGCCCACCACGGGTATCGAAACCCGGATTTTAGTGTGTAAGTCCGCAGACATACCGCTGAGCCACTGGGGGGGGGCAAAATAAGTCAAAATATATACAAAAACTAGTTACACTATTTGTTATCACAGTTGTATCCAGAGTTTTAAATAGTTGTCTCCGTTTCGTTAAAGTTTGCATAGTCTGATTCAACTCCCTTAGAACACTCTTTGACAAAAAAAGGAATTCTCATTTATCTATGTTAAATTCACTTTAGATATCAACCGTTACGGCTAAACTAACTGTCACGCAGTCTAACTTCACTTTCGTTAAGTTTAATTTCTCACTTGTACTCCGTATCTACACGTATCTATAGTGTATGTGTGTTTTTCTTATAGCAAAGCTGCATTGAGCTATCTGTTGAGTCCATCGAGGAATATCGAACCCCTGATTTTGACGTTGTAAATCCGTAGACTTACTGCTGTACCAGCGGAAGACGTGTTTATAGCATACAACAGAACAATCTAGAAATATCTAGAACTATAATGATAATAATATTCCCATAACGAGAAAACTTCGAAGCTCAGAATAAGATAATGCTAACAATATTACATAAGTCTAATAAAGCAGCGAAACAACATTCTCAACGTACGACTCGTACAGAGTTACGTATTAACATTTTTCATAACTGTTCCCCTTTAAAAAATTAATTTTTAACACCCTTGTTGTGAAAACTAAATAGCCATTAAATATTAGATCACTAAATAATGGCTCTTAAACTGAATAGCATTGCATATCCAACACTGCCAAAACTATAAATTCGAAAACTAAGTACTGCTAAGCAGATAAAAGGTGAAAAAAAGATGTAATCTTATAACTTAGTTCTGGATAAGTAACACAAGCGTGCACATTTTAAGATGTTGAAGAAGTTTCTTTTATCCACATCTAATATAGCTTTGCAATAGCTGGATATTCACTGCTTTTGGGAATACCTTTGATGACTCGGCGTACACATGTTAGAATACAGAACAGAGTCATAAAAAGTGGAAAGGAAAAAAGCCACACCAAAACATTAGCTTGTTGCGCTAAACCTCAGGCAGCTTAGAACACAATTAAGAGTGAAACCTAGGCTCGAATAAAACTGATCTACATTAGGAAATATAACTGAAATTGAAGCTTATACAGAACTAAAGCCTACTAAGGTTGAGACCATGACTCAGACAAAACTAGACTCGACTAGAAACTAAAGTTGAAGCATGGATAGACCTGAACTCTCTTCTTTTGGAAAATAACTGAGCTGATATTACAGATAACACACAAAGAAAGTGACGCTCTTTCAAACTCCACTAATTAGGTCAAAATTAATGTTTTATGTAGTCCCAGTGAATTCCGAAGTAACAACCTGAGGTTAGCTTTTGATTACATGAGGTCAGCAGGCCAGTGAGACAACAGAGGTAGACTAAAATAGAAGGTAGCTGAAAGTCTGAGATCAGAAGGTTCAAAATTCCATTTTTTTTCTACGGCCAGAAAGATGCGTCATCGCTAAAATACTGGTTACTTGGGATTAATATTAAACATACTGTTACAGGCAACAAAAACCCAGAAATGTACATCCGATATAACATTTGAGAAATCGTATTATAAAAAGATAGGGTTAATGAACCAAAAATGGGGGTGGGGTGGGATAGTAACTCTATCAGATGTGGATGTAATAAGTGTCGTCATATTCTTCCATACGAATTACCTTTAATTCAAGCTTCTCTGGATATTCCTATTGAATACGAATAAATGCTATAAACACTTAGTACCTATCTATCACTGTGTTTATGTCTCATAATTCTGTATGTATACACAAATATACCAGTCTTCTCACAATAGTTCTCCTTATTTATTATCATTAAGTATGTATTATTAAACACTATGTACAGTGCGATACTGCTTTGATTTAAGCCCGTTATTATTAGAATATCTGCGTGTGACTCGTAATCTGAGGATCACGGGTTCGCGCCCGAGTCGCGCCAAACATGCTTACCCTCCCAGCCGTGGGGGCATTATAATGTTATGGTCAATCCTACTATTCGTTGGTAAAAGAGTAGCCCAAGAGTTGGCGGTGTGTGGTGATGACTAGCTGCCTTCCCTCTAGTCTTACACTGCTAAATTAGAGACGGCTAGCACAGATAGCCCTCGAGTAGCTTTGTGCGAATTTCCAAAAACAAACAAACAAACAATTAGAATATCAAACTGACTATCCGAAAATCTCTACAGTATCAGACGAGATACTGCCAAGATTGGTGCGTAATAAAAGTGGCAGTCAGCCATATAACACGGTTAAGTATAGCCGATTCATTTCACGGATGTCGCCAACTTGTTATTTTCTCTTTAATCAGCAGCTTAAAGTTAGAAACAGATATGCCTAAATTATGGCAGTCTCTGTCTTGACTATATGGCCTATTGTGTGCATAAAATATCATTTTAATGAACAATCGAATAGCTTGTTCTATTCAGAATTACCAAAGCAGTTCAATTGAGATCGTATGGTTGTATATTCTATCTTTGTCGAAAAGGAAAACTATTTTATTAAAATAGTTTCTTTGTTTGCTTTTTAATTTTACGCAAAGGTACACGAGGGCTACCCGCGCTAGTCGTTCCTAATTAGCAGCGTAAGACACCAGAGGGAAGGCAGCTAGTCATTATCACCCATCGCCAACGCTCGAGCTATTCTTTTACTAACGAACGGTGGGATTAACCGCCCCTTTATAACGCCCCTACAGGTGAAAGGGCAAGAATTTTGGGTGTGACGGGAGTTGAAACCCGCCAACCTTAGATTACGAGTCGAACTCTCTAATCACCTGGTCATGCCGCGTCCTATTAAGATATAAGCTCGTTTATATATTTCAGCCAAAACTATCTAAATGACTGTCAAAGTATAAGATTTAATGTTGAATAAAAACAATTTGAACACTACATGCATTATACATCTTACTGATGATAACCAAAGGCGACGTGATGATTTCGTAAATGAGTTAACCTCACACACACACGCACATATATATATATATATACAAATTAAAAAATGCGATGCGACTATAATTTCGGTGATTTATTTGGACAAAAGAATAAAGCCTTTCGGTCGTACTGTGAAATTATAAATTCCTAGGAAAGCAAAAAAACTTAGGAACAAAATAGATAGAACTTGTTAGGTTAAACGTACATTAATAAGAAAACAAGTGCGATTAGTAACAAACTAGACAACTGTTGAAGAATGCAATCTGCATTCTTATAAACCGAAAACTGGTTTAGTGACTATCTGTTATCCCTTCCTGGCCTGGTGTTAGCCTGGATTTCCAAACAGAATCCGTCTGGCGTGTTATTTCCAAACCGAATTACAAGAAGGACCCTGAATTCGTCAATAGAATATAGAACTGCAACAAATTTCTGTCTCGGCTTTGGAGAAATAATTGAAAAATGTTATGTTTTTTTTTTTTGAATTTCGCACAAAGCTACTCGAGGGCTATCTGTGCTCGCCGTCCCTAATTTAGCAGTGTAAGACTAGAGGAAAGGCAGCTAGTCATCACCATCCACCGCCAACTCTTAAGCTACTCTTTTACCAACGAATAGTGGGATTGACCATAACATTATAACACCCCATACGGCTGAAAGGGCAAGCATGTTTGGCGCGACTGGGATGCGAACCCGCGACCCTCAGATAACGAGTCGCACATCTTAACACGCTTGGCCATGGCGGGCCGTGTTGTGTTTTAAATCACTGGTTTACACGAGGTTACATGGTTATACTGTATATCTAGCCGGAACAAAATAAATATATTTTAATTGAAATCTGATAAACTATAAGATGTTCGTTTTTGAGTACTACTCTTTACGAGAATTCTTGTTTTATACTCTCGGTCTGAATTTTTTTTTACACCGGACAACCACGTGTTGGTTTTTTAAAAGGGGTTTTGGCCCAGTGTGGCGAGACGGTTAAGGCATTCGACTCGTAATCACGGGTTCGAATTTCTGTCGCACCAAACATGTTCGCCTTTTTAGTTTTGGGAGCGTTACAATGCCACAGTCAATTCACTATTCGTTGGTAAAAAGAGTTGGCGGGTGGGTGGTGATGACTAGCTGCCTTCTCTCTACTCTTATACTGCAAAATTAGGGACGGTTAGCACAGAAAGCCTTCGAGTAGCTTTGCGCTAAATTCAAACCAAACCAAAACAGGCTTTTAAAGAGTGAATGAACAACAATAACAACAAAAACACAACCTTTGAGAATTATCCAAATGTTTACAGAAGAAACTGTAGCCTTGAGTTTAATGTAATGGAATAGATTTACTGTAAAATGGAAAATTTATTTTATCTGGTGACATTTCGAAGAACTGGTTTTTTATCAATTAAGTAAAATAAATTTCTGTTTGTACGATGATTTTGTTTCATCACAGCAATTCGAGTATTTAATCTGTTTCACGTTTGGTAATCTAGTGTCAACATTGTGTTTAGTTCTAAGGTCATACCTAACACAAGTCAAAAAACACAAGTGTACTTATAGTTATCAAACCTTGTATGCCACATACTAATGATATTTAAGTAAATGGTAACAGTTCTTGTGTTTATTAAATCTTGTTGTATAGAACATACTGATGATTTTGAAGAATATGGTAACAGTTCTTGTGTTTATTAAATCTTGTTGTATAGAACATACTGATTATTTTGAAAAATATGGTAACAGTTCTTGTGTTTATTAAATCTTGTTGTATAGAACATACTGATGATTTTGAAGAATATGGTAACAGTCACAGCTTTTGTTTTCAGCGTACAAAAATAAGCATTTAAAATATTAGTAAATTTTAAACCAAAATGTGTGGGTATTTATTAAACGCGTGTAATTTACATATGTCTGTTAAGTGTTTGTTTGTCTTAGAGTAAAGCCACAAAAGGGTATCTGCTGAGTTCACCGTGAGGTATCGATTTCTAGATTTTAGGGTTGTAAATCAGTAGACATACCATTGTATCCTCTTGGTACTATTCATTAACTAATCCCCTAATACTGGTAGTGTCTTAATACGAGTGAAGGTTTTTCTCTGTTTTAACATTTTCATGTTATCATTCTGAAATATCTATGAACCATTTATCGAATAGTAATCAACAGGCTTTTAAGGAAAAGTGAAATGGACAGTAACAGCTTTTATTTACCCAAATTTTACAATATTTTATTTAGCTGCGTTACCTTTAAATTTCATTATAATAAAAGCTGGAATTAACATTCTTTACTAAATTATTGTACTCAAATGTGAGATTTTAACGAATTAGGAAGGAAGAAAATATTCCAAGTACATCTTCAAGCTTATTTTTATTTCAAATGAAATTTATATTCTCATATATATGTATAAATAAATTACAGTTACAGTTACATAAAGAATTTAGCTTACGTGATGAACTTATTATGAACTGATAGCATCTATTTATAATAAGGTAATTGTAAATGAATTAATATTTTTTTACAGTAACGAATTTTCTATTTTTAGTGTGTTATTTTCTATTATTAACTTTTAAAATAGCTCGAAACTGTTACTCCTACAGTTCATTTTGAAAGAAATGTTTTTACTCCACGTTACATATTTGTGTTCCCTCACACTGTCTTCCCATTCCAAGGAGCTTGGCGGCATTACGTCCACCAGGGATGAACGGTAATCAGTAGAACAGAATGTTAGAAAACATAAGCTTTATCGTCGTGTGTGTCCATAATTGCTTCACTGTGGCGTCAATAAGTTTACCTAATAAGAGTGCGGGGTCAGCTGTTTGGAAGACCACCAGTCAATGTTATATAAGTCTGGCTTTTAATTAATCTTTCGTCGACCAAAATACCCTCTAACTAGGGTCTAAACTAATGGTTTAAATATCTTAAACAAAGACAACATGGTATTATGAAAACTGTGCTTTTGTAAAAGAGCTTTAGTTATGACGTAATATGACTCGTATCTAAACTGAGAGTATTTAAATGGAAATCTTTTCATGTCAGTTTAGTGTATAAATGGATATATTTTTCATTCTTTTTATATACTTCAATGTTGGTAAAGTTACCATATTAAATCACGACTTTTATGAGGATACTAGGTATATGGGAACGCATTTCATGTTATTGTAGTAAACATTTTTATGTATTGGTAAGGTGTGTACATGGGCATACTATTCATACTAACTGAAATCGAATTTCTTTTATCGTTTTATCGTATTTCAATTGAAACACAAGCTCGTGCTGGTAAAATGTCTAAATGGAGTAGTTGGTGTTAATTTTTTAGAACACATTGCACAGTGGACAATGGATAGTCTTTTCTCCGGGGGATCGAACTCCGAATTATTAGATTGTAACACTGTAAATAGAACTTTCTAGTGTGCTACGTTTTTCTTGAACAATGACTAAACACAATCAAGTTCACAGATTAAAATTTATACTCAAATTTAACGAGTACATAAAACTGTGAAACCCTTACTTAAGAAAAGAGATTTTGGAATAGCAGACTTTTAGAAATGTGGTAATACTGTCGGAAGTATATCTCCGTTTTTTATATTTTTTTATACACTCGTTAAACACTATTTTTTATGTAGTGTATAAAATTCATCAGTATTAGCATATACGTGTTTTAACGTAACACGTTAAATTACTGAAGTTTGATCGTTTTACCTATTCAAAGTCGGTCACTTTTATATGTGTGGCGCCATCTGCCGAACTATAACTTATATCTATATGTTTTTGTTGATGGAAAATTTGAAATGTCTTTCAGAATATTTGATAGAACCCTTACTATGTCACAATCCAAATGTAGGTGTCGAGTAGGTCTAATCAAGACTTTATATCTCTGGTCTATTCACTAAGAGGCCAAAGCTATCCAAATGCGCTTTACAAATTTGTTGAAAAATGGGAGAATTTTATATACCAAAATCGAATGTAACATTCAGGGATCCTTATTCTCCAGCTGTATATTTAAATTAATGTTCAAATCAATGAAATTAACGTTTAAATAAATGTATTTCTACGCTCAAAGTACCAATGTAAAGACAGAGTGTTTTAAAATACTTAACTCTACAGCACTTGGGATATACAGAGGTAAATGAAAACAAGTTCTGAGACTGGTAGGATATACAATAAAAATTTCTTTCATAAAGAGTCAGTTTTCAAAATGTGGAACAAACACGTGTAATACTAGACGTATGGAATCAACAGTCCGGATTGAAGTCAAGAAACTCCTAGTTAATAACACCTAAGATGAAATCGAAACAAAGAAGTCTTACAAACTTAAAATACATGGTTTCGTATTCATATCACTTTTATCCTCCTTTTGTGGTTAAGTATCATAATTAGTGCTAAGGCACCAGGTTTCTGCTGTTTTGCAGCAGTAACAAATTATTCTCTAGTACACAGGCCCGGCATGGCCAAGCGTGTTAAGGCGTACGACTCGTAATCCGAGGGTCGCGGGTTCGAATCCCGGTGGCACCCAACATGCTCGCCCTTTCAGCCGTGGGAACGTTATAATGTGACGGTCAATCCCACTATTCGTTGGTAAAAGAGTAGCCCAAGAGTTGGCGGTGGGTGGTGATGATTAGCTGCCTTCCCTCTAGTCTTACACTGCTAAATTAGGGACGGCTAACACGGATAGCCCTCGAGTAGCTTTGTGCGAATTTCCAAAACAAACAAACAAAACGTTAACGATCAGATATTCGGAATTTTGTCTACTAAAGCAAATATAAAACCAATCAACTTAATTTTTATTTTGAGTAAAGTTGGAATGTGTGAACAAATCTTAGAGATCGTGTTTTTCTCACTAATTAGTATGTCCTTAATTAAGACTGAGAATAATTGTAAAACACTCTAAAATAAACTTCTGTAAAGTGCAGATATGTTTAACAGCAGTAGTGGGCTATAAACTCGAATTACTGCTCATGACAACTGGAAGACATGGGTGAGTTGTCGTATGTGATAGGAATGTATCTTTCAGCACGACTAAATACTCTCATAACATTTCCAGACCAGATCTGTGTTGTTTTTATTTAAATCCATACTGTTAGTAGAACTGGAATTTCAACACGTTTTACTTCGTTCCGCAAGACGTGAAATGCAGTTGGAGACAGTGACATTGTGCTTTTTCCCACGTGCATAACAGCGCACGTAGTGGAACAAAGCTCACGACGGCTGCGCAGTGAGTGTGGTTTTAATCTAGCAACAAGTAAACTCGTTTCTAAATACAGCGTACAAGATATATCTGTCTAAAATATAAAGTTTAAAATTGTATTCTTATTAAACTTTAATACAAAAATAGCAGTGACCTCTATTTCTGCAGTTCTTAAACTGTATTGGATATTGGGTTAATAGCACTAATACACTGTTCGTTTATTTCAACTGTACATCAAAAGTACATATTTCTGTATTAAATATTAATTTTGTACCTTTATGTTGCATACGTACAAATCCCAAGTATTACCAGAAACAAATAAAAACTCGTTTGAATTACAGGATATTTAGGAATGAATATAAGAATACTAATTAGAAGAAAACAAACACAAATAATGTAAGATTAGAGCACAGTTTTGAGACTCGATATAGTGAATGCTTTAGTGTTGACTGGGCTGTTCTCTAACCGTGGAAAAGGATGTTTTTATTTCAACTGGATTTATCTCTAGTGGTGGTTTCTTTTCGTATTAGTGGCTTGGCAAGGCCAGATGGTTAGGGCGTTCGACTTGTAATCCGAGGGTCGTGGGTTTGAATCCCCGTCACATCAAATATACTCGCCCTCTCAGATGTGAGGGTAAAAGAGTAGCTTAAGAGTTGGCGGTGTATGGTGATGACTAGGTGCCTTCTAGTCTTATACTGCTAAATCAGGGACGGCTAGCGCAGATAGCCATCGTGTAGCTATGATCGAAGATTCAAAAACAAAGTTAGAAACAATTATATTCGTAATGACATAAGCATAAAGACTTATACTAAAAACTTGATTATTTATTAGTATTTGCAGACCTTTTTGTTTAAGATAATACAATTACTGAATTATTACTCATCTTGTATGTTTATAGTTGAGTACTTTATCTATTTAACATCTTTATAATTTTATTACCGTGTGTTTAATCCCAGTTACAACTGAAAGATAAACAATGTTCCTGCTTGGATAGTGGTAATTCTTCGCATTGACAAAGCTAACATCAGAGGTTTGATTTCCCCTCGGCGGACATAGCCGATATGGTTTGGCCTGGCATGGCCGAGCGCTCGTAATCTGAGGGTCGCGGGTTCGCGCCCGCGTCGCGCTAAACATGTTCGCCCTCCCAGCCGTGGGGGTGTATAAAGTGACTGTCAATCCCACTATTCGTTGGTAAAAGAGTAGCCCAAGAGTTGGCGGTGGGTGGTGATGACTAGCTGCCTTCCCTCTAGTCTTACACTGCTAAATTAGGGACGGCTAGCACAGATAGCCCTCGAGTAGCTTTGTGCGAAATTCCAAAAACAAACAAACAAACTTTGTTATAAGAAAATAAAATACTCAAACACACGTGCTAAATATTCTTAGGTGCTAAATTTTTCCAGAAAATCATTTCCAGTGATATCTAAAACAGTTTAAACATCATGATAAAAAATTCGTTATTTTCTCTTTTTGGTTCCTTACAAACCTGTCGCTCACCCGCTAGTAAAACGGTAAATCTACGGATTTACAACGATAAAATCATGGGTTCGATTCCCCTCAGTGGGCTCAGCAGATAGTTCGATGTGGCTTTCCTATAAGAATACAAACACACCTTATAAACATCTAACTAACTTTACCTCTTCAGTATTTCACAGGAAGATAAACATTCATTTAGTGAACCAGTTTTGCTAACACTTCAAAAGTAAGCACATCATCAGGAGAATCAATTTGAATGTGTTTTGACATATACACATGCTCAGCATGTCAAAAATGAATCTGAGTCTTTCATTAACCAAATTAACAGAAACAAGTTTAACAGAATCTTCAAATGCTTTGTAGATACAATAGTTTGGTGGAGAAGTGGATTTTCGGATGGGAAAGCAACACATCCAATTCTGACGTTATCCAGATGGGAACCGACTTGTTATTAGAAGTTTACAATATCATTCATCATTGTTACTGAAGATAACCGACACATGCTGTGCGTGGTTTCTCAGACCACACATTGAAACAGTGACCAGTTCACCAGTGTCACTAACTACTGAAATCACTTATGCTGTAACCATCTGTTGTAGTGGCACACACACTGATCAACAAGTAAGATCACATTGCCATTAATGTAGCATACACCGCTAATAACCACTAATATCATGTGTACTGTAACTATACATCAACTTCACCGTAACTGTGTAAAATACACACCACTACAACCACTTTTCAACAGAAAACCAATTTATTAAACTCTTAACAACACTTGGAATAAAATTTAGCAGTTAACAAAAAACACATTTAATAAGCACGCGCCTGGTCAGGACTTGGTACTAATGTTAATGAACAATAAAACACAGATATCAATATTAATTATTTCAAAAGAACCAGAAAAAAACAAAGAACCTAATTATTAAAACAACAACGTTGTATTCCAAAATCACTTGTATTCCAAAATTAGTTGTATTCCAACTAATGACTTCGATCCCAGGAAAAGTTATGGAGGTACAAATACAATGTGACATCTATAAGTGTGTTAAATTAAACTTTAACTTACCACAGATAAGATTAAGTCGGAATGTCAAACAATGTTAACTTCAGACTCTAATTATGTATAAAATTGTCATTTATGCACTCTTATGACAAAAACGGGATTACCAGTTGTTAAAATTGAACTTCATTGAACGTAAGTTAAAAATATTGAAATTTCTTGTCGGTAGCGTAAGGCGCGCGACTCGTAATCCGAGGGTCGCCCTCCCAGCCGTGGGGGCGTTATAATGTTACGATCAATCCCACTTTTCTTGGTAAAAGAGTAACCCAAGAGTTGGCGGTGGGTGATGATGACTAGCTCAAGTAGCTTTATGCGAAATTCCAAAGCAAACAAACAAAACAAGTTCTGATGCGTGTATATTATGTTTTACAAATATAAGTATTGTTAATTCTGCACTGACTACATGTGTATACAATGCTTTAATTAAGGGGAAACTATTCTACAGCAGAGTTTTTCAGAATGTGGAGGGCGTAAATTAGTTTTGAGGGGGCGAAAAATTAGATGTTTTATTAAATTTTATTTAATAACTTTGTTTATTTTGTTTTATGAATTTCGCACAAAGCTCCACAAGTTTTATTTGAACCAGCTGTCATTAATTTATCAGTGTAAGACTAGAAAAAAAAGGCAACTAGTCATAACCATCTACCGCCAACTCTTGGACTACTCTCTTACCAACGAAGAATGGGATTAACCATTACATTATGACGCCCCAACAGCTGAAAGGACAAACATATTCGGCGACGGGGACTGGAACCTGCGAACCTGAAATTACGAGTGGAGTGCCTTAATCACTTGGCCATGCCGGGCCCTTTTAATAATAGCAATAATAACTAATTTCTTCAACATACATTTTAATGCGTATTCGCGTATTGCATCTCTTCACTAAATTTATTTTTTTTTACTTATTCAACAAATGAGAGGAAGCACAAGGTATTATATTTATCTAAGGGAGACATAGAAGAAGAAAAAAATGGAAAATGACGATCCGTAGACTAGAGTCTCGGTATGAAAGTTAGTATTAATGGTATGAGAGACCACCCAGTATCTGTAAGTCAACTGTTCTTTATATACATTTACATATGTCCCCCAGTGTATGAGCTGTAAGTTTACAAAATATCTAAGTTAAAAAGCGGGGCTTGATTCTTCGCGGTGGACAGAGCAGATAGTTAATGAGGCTTTGTATTAAAATGAGCAAGCATAATAAATTTATTTGTATATAAATTATTTTCATACCAAATTCTACACAGCATATTTGATTATTCTAAGGCCATATTTCTTTCTGTAAAACTGTAGCATTGTTTTCCATTGGAGGCGCATGCACTTGTTTGGTTCCGGTTTTCTTTACAGTGTCTACATCCAAAAGTATTGTATTTATTCTTGCATCCATTTGGCAATACTTCAATACAAGCAGTTAGCACAGATGACAAGTCATCCATAAATGGAAGTCAGTAAATTACTTCACTCTAATAGTTATGCAAATAATATGTGAAAATATAAAAATACCTTGTGAAATATAAAACGTAGGTAGGCCTACAATACACATATATGTCAAATAATAGTTACGAAATGTGATAAAACTGTCCTTTTGACGATAGGAGGTGATGTTTTCTCGAATATCATTGGCTTCTATATAATAAATAAATCCTCTATGAACATTTTACAGGTTTATACATTCTTCTGTGTATATCATACGTGTGTACATATAATACTCTGTGTATGTTCTATGAGTATCTATTATTCTATGTGTACGTACCAGGGGCATATGAAATCCACTGTGTACATCCTACGAGTATATACAACACTCTGTGTATTTCTTATGTGTGTACATATAATCTTATGTGTTTATCCTACATGTATATAGAATCTTTGGTGTATCATAAGGATATATATATAATTTTCTGTGTATAGCCTACTGGCATATACATTGACCTTCGTGTATATCACTAGCATGAATACAATCCTAAATGTGTGTATCCTAAATCTGTGGAACTACTAGCTGACAATTACAATTATATTCTATGCCTTAGCTCCATATTGTGATAGATTTACTATTATATATCTATTTTAATATCGATGTTTCTTTTTAGTTAAATGTATATTTAGAAATATTCACAACTTATATCGTTAATTCTGTATTGCGGAATTCCTGCATATTCCATAAAATTGTAGAATATTCTCGAGTGTAAGAATCAACAATACGTGTGTGTACGTAAACACTGGTGTATAGCCCCCCAGTGGCTCAGCGGTATGTCTGTGTACTTACAACGCTAAAAACCGGATTTCAATACCCGTGGTGGGCAGAGCACAGATAGCTCATTGTGTAGCTTTGTGCTTCATTCAAAACAATAGCAGTAGTGTATTGTTGTGCAGGCTGAAATTTCTAAACTCTTTTCACACGCCTATAAAGGTAACCAACGCGAAGCGCCACGAGACAGTATATATTATTGGTTTGTTATAAACCTCAGAAACTGATTGTTATTAATACTTATTAACCGGGAGCTTCAGATATTTGACCATGAACGTTTATAAATTTCAAACAATTTAACTTTAGTGGATTCACATTGGACATTAGCAATTTTAGAAAGACAATTCTTACACTGGCAAAAAAAAATATTGAAGTATGATCAGCGAAAAATGCATAGCTAGCTAGCTCTCTGTTAAGGGAATTGTACCAACATCAAACCAAAATTAACTCGTTCATCGTGAACCTTTGATAAAATATCATGAAAGTTTCAGAGAAGAAAAAACGACTTAATATTGTTTGAAAGTTTGTATATAGATCGCTAATTGTAATAAACGTTACTGTAAATAGTATTATTGTTGCTATATTAAAATATATTTGTATTAAAAAAGAAACTGAATATATATCATAAATTGGACACATAGTTACATTTATTTAACTTCTAAATTCAAATTGTAATTTAACTCAGTTTCAGGCTATTTGAAATTGTAATACATAACAATACTAACATACATAAAATCATCACTGAATATATTCCCAGATTATAAATCATAATGACAATAAGATACGTAGTATAGCTGTAAATTATAGAGATATGACTAATATATTAAGGGTTGTGTTATTGTTTGCTGAATAAAACAAGTTAGTTTATGATGTCACGACTGAAAATAGTAGTAAAGGCTTTTAACATTTTGTTCATGTTGAGAACACCAAATTTTAACACACATAGCATGTTTATTTGTTTTCTGCAAATCTCTCCGTGGGTCGTTTTCGCAAATTACTTAATTATAAATTCGTAAAATAAAGTAAATGGACCAGTGAACACCATCCGCCACCAAATCTTTGGCTATTAAGAATATTCACATTATAACGACTACCTCCACAGCTGAAAATGCGAGTATGTTTCGGTGATTGTGTATGTTTCACAGAGTGTGAATTTACCAAGCCATGTCAGGCTCACACGAAATAAAACAAGCGATTTTAAATTGTTTGTTTGTTGTTGTTTTCTAATTTCCTGCAAAGCTATTTGCAGGCTATCTGCGCTAGCCGTCCCTAATTTTGCAGTGTAAGACCAGAGAAAAGGCAGCTAGTCATCACCACCCACCGCCAACTTTTAGGCTACTCTTTTACCAACAAATAGTGGTATTGACCGTCACATTATAACGCCCCCACGGCTGAAAGGGAGAGCATGTTTAGTGTAACTTGGATTCGAACCCGCGACCTTCCAATTACGAGTCGAACGACTTAACCCACCTTATCATGGCGGGCCGCGATTTTAAATATAAAGCATTTGTGACCAATAGGTAAGTTCTTAACTCGTTTATGTCAGTAAATTACATATAGTTTGATTTTATTTTTAAAAAGTGATAGGTTGTTTCTGTACTTACATCATTAAAATTGCATATATTAACCTGACTTTAGACCTCAAGATTAGATCTTATGGCAAACATCAAGAATGACAACCGACCAAATCGCTTTTGGCATACTTAACATCTACCAAACAATTGTTGTTGTTGTTGTTTTGAATTAAGCACAAAGCTACACAATGGGCTATCTGTGCTCTGCCCACCACGGGTATCGAAACCCGGATTTTATCTACCAAACAAATGCCGTCACAATGGTTTTGAAGCGTTCAATAGAAATTAACTGGTCGTTTAAATTAAGATAATTCTTTAAACCTGCTTGTGAATTTAAACAATCTAGCTTCAACCTTCACAACCCAAAATGAGCTTATTGGTGATTTAAGTAGTCAGGAAGACCTTCTTAATCTACTAATTTTTCTTGAGAGAGAATTGTAGAAGTAAAAACTCTTAGTAATAAACCTTTCTTTTTGTTATAGTAACGATGAAACATCCTCTTAACAATTTAACAAAAAGTATTATAATCTAAAAATGTATTATTTGGTTATCAGAGTAAATAAAATGAAGGCAATATTTTTCCCTCACGAAATTTTCTCAGTCACTACGTCACTTTATTTTTTAATTGTCCCAAACTAGATACTTTTTTGCAGTTTTTGATATTAGTATTTAGTGAAGTCAAGCGAAGGAAAATTCTTCCATGTGATATATTTAGTGCCATTTTATGAATATCACATACCAGTTTCATAATGAAAATATTAAGGAATAGATTCCAGACGAGTTTTTAGCACACCTGCCTCTCATACAAGCAAACTCAGGATGAATTCCTGCTCACATCATCCCATACATCTCTCACCTAAAGACTATAGGATGATAGCTGCCGAGTCTTAAGATATAAACCTGTTAGTGCTCTAGAAAGCGTGGGGGTTGCCCAGCAAAAATACATGAGGGACCCTAACTACAACTGTTAACCATTATGGCAGTACTCAACAGGCTGTAGAAGGGACTTGATCCAATCAGCAGCATAGGTATGCAGTAAAAACAAATTAGTAAATGATTAATAATTAGGCTTAGATAAAGCACAGGGTATACTAACCATGAAGTCGAATGATGTCCCTTCCCTAAAGTACGAAAATTTATAAATTTAGTGCTTTTGATTTTAAAATATCAAATTATCTTCTTTATACACTATGTATATATTCTAATGAGGGAAAGATACATTTTCAATAAATCTTTCCCTTATTAGAATAAACTGTAAAGGACTCATTTTAGTTCTCAGAGTACGATATGAACAACAGATTAAAGCTGTTACGATAATGAATACCCGGTCTTCAAGAACTCTTTACTAGAAGGTTCAGCAAAAGGATGCTCTGAATGTCTGCCTATGGACCCCTCATTATAAGGTTTCTTTCATTGCTGTTCTTCTCTCTGATCTCATAATATGCTGTCCTCGTTTCTCCAACTTGTTGTCATCAGATAAAAAAACAACATTTGCATTCAATTAATCCAGTCTGACAAAACTCCAATTTGGGTTTGGAGGGAATAAAAATGTTAAATAAATGGGTTGAATACGATACAGCATTATACAATAGCTTGTAAGCATGTGTAAGAATGTTATTTAAAGATTAATATTGTCTTACTTCTCGCGTAAATGTGATAAAAATCAATGTTTATGTGGATATTACTATGTTTTGCACTCAGATTTTTATTGAATACATCAGGAAGTAAGTTGATATGAAACTTCGTTCCACCTATGGAAAATACATTCCATTAGCTTTTCTGGTCTTTTGATTGAATGTAAAAGTGGATCACAAAATGGAATTCCATCTCTCTTAAAATAATAATTTCATCACTACATTACATTAAGCCTCTCGATTCCATGAAGGAACATAGTTAGCCAACAGCACAACCTCCAACCAGGAGGAGAAACCTGAGCCGTCCCTCATTTTGCAGTGTAAGACTAGAGGGAAGGCAGCTAGTTATCACCACCCACCGCCAACTGTTGGGTGACTCCTTTACCAACGAATAGTGGGATTGACCGTCACATTATAACGCCCCCACGGCTGAAAAGGCGAGCAAGTTTAGCGCGACTGGGATGTGAACCCGCGACCCTCGGATTACGAGTCGCACGCCTAATGCGCTCGGCCATGCCAGGCACAATTTAATCACTAGTCTTAAGTCTATAGTGTGGGCGTGGACGACGCTTCACTTTCTGTGTGGGGCCACCATCAGGCTTCACTGGAGAAACTACGTTGTTGTTTTGAACTAGAAAGTTATATCTGTCACACTGATAGAACTTCTAGACCTATAACTCAAATGTTTGAAGCTTGTATTGCGGAGAAACTTGACAACGTTTTTTGTTTTGATTTTTTCAGTTTAACTTCTGTTTATAAAGTGCGCCTCCTGGGACACAGAGGTATGTCTGCGGAGTTAATCCCAGATTGTGTAGCTTTGTGCTTAACTTGAAACAAACAAACAAACAAACAAATAAATAAAGATGAAGGGAAAAAAATCAACATTATTTAATGCTACAGCAGCTGTGCCTACCTCAGGATGGTTACACAGATTTGTATTGAAAATAATTAAAAGATGAAAATAACCATTTTACTAAAGATATAAAACGGTGGCTTAACGGTCAGTCTGAGGACTGACATCGCTGAAAATCGGGTTTTGATATTCGCGGGAAAAGCGCGCATATAACCCACAGTGTAACTTTCAGCTTAGCAACAAAAAAACAAACAAAATAAAACAAAAAACATATGAATGCAAACAATCGTATTTCTAGGTACGAAAGACAAAATACGTAATTTCTTGACAAATTAAAGTATTGAAAGGTGTTTATGACCGAAAAAAAAACAGTTTGTGAGGAGCCCATAATTAAGGAAAATATTATTTAAATTAAGAGTAAGAAACGTGATAGTGTTACGTGTTTAACAATTATTGCTTACGATACATCGCAACGCAAAACGTCCTTAATTACAAAACGTATTATTATTATTATTCCTAACCTACAATATAGTACAGGGTGTTCGGAAAGTCACTGTGCAGTTTTGTCTGTTAATAAATATACAAGTGCACAGTGACTTTCCAAACACTCCGTATAACCACACGTGTCTGTTTTTAAATGCTGAGATCCCCCCCTCCTCAGGGTTAAGACTAAAAGCTCATAAAGTTAGCAACTGGATTTCGATACTTGTAGTGTTGAACACAGCAGAGATGTCACATTGTGTAGCTTTGTGCTTAACAACAAACAAACAATACTGTGCGAAAGTTCGTGTTTAGCTTAAAGTTTATTGTAGTCGTTAAAAAGACGTCCGGTAGTGACAAGTTTTTAATCCGTCTTCTTAAATTTCAACTGATCCAAACGTCTTTTAAAAGCAAAACATATTTTTGTGTTTTTCGGCAAAATCAAAATGAGGTTCATATCTGAAAGCTTGGAAAATAATAGTGCTAAAATACAAGTTCCTTTATATTGTTTCACTAAACCAGAGTAAAGCGTAGAAAATACAATAGAAAACACATAAATCGCTTAGTTTGCGTACTAAAATTGGTTTGTTTGTTTAGAATTAAGCACAAGCTACACAATGGACTATCTGTGCTCTGCCCACCACGGGTATCGAAACCCGGATTTTAGTATGTCCGCAGACAAACCTCTGTGGGGCATTAAAACTGGAATAATCTTTTGAAACGTATAAAATGACAATACATAAAACGTTTTGTTTTGCTTTAGAATCAGAGTAGTATTTTCAAACGTGTAGACTGACAATAGCAAGAAAAAAACTGTATTTTGTGTTACTAATAACGGAATATTGTATAACACTTGCAAAATTACTGTAGAAAACTCATGATTCTTTTACCTTGTCTTACTAAAGCTGGAATAATATTTTAAAAAAGTAAGCCAAAAAAGAAAAATAATTATTCCACATACGTGGAACGTTACACCGTTTATCTTACTAAAATAATTCATTAAAAGGAAATGTGAAAAATTATAAAAGTAGAGTTTTGCACTGTTAGAGCTGGGATATGTCATCATTACTTATATTTCTATTGAGCAGTGTTTGTATTTCCGGTCTGAAATATTAGCAGTATATGTTATTTAGATTTAAGATGGTCATTAATTTCTCAGAGGCTTGAAAATACGATATTTTCTTCAGCTGACATTATTTTCCCATACATGCAATATTTTCATTTCTAAAGACCTGAACTACAAATCTATTTACCCTCGTTCCCATCTCGTGTGAAATCGCAGATAAACACTTTGTTAACAATCATATCTTTAGTTCTGAAAAGTTTCTCAGCCTGCTGGACCGAGATGTCTCTGCGGAAAACGGTTTCTTTCATTAAATCCGTTTTTACCGGATATATGTTTCAAGTACGACAAGATGTCTGCCGTTTTGCTAACCGTAACACCAATCACCCGTAACGCACCACTCGACACACTTCCTGTGGCACGTGAGTAACCAGAGGAAGGAGTTTGGAAGTTCCACGGTTTCCCATGTGTTTGAATTGAGGTTACTTTTGTTTACAAACTTTCTTTGAAGAACATGTTCTTATACTATTTCTATGTGGTTAAAGTCACACGCTAAGAATTGGTTCCTTGCAACATTAACTCGTTTGTTTTGAAGGTAATCATAGTTTTCAACAGAAGTCTGATTATAAATGATCTTTTCCTGACACAGCGGCATGTTTGCGAATTTACAACGCTAAAAACCGTGTTTTGATACCCGTAGGGGGCAGAGCGCAGACAACCCATTGTATAGTTTGAGCCTAATTCAAAACAACGAACAATGATCTTGAATATAATATGCGATGAACGAGCTTAAGGGCGACACCTACAGTTGAATATAAGAACTACATTGCTTTGTTCAAGTTTTTCTAAAAATTAAGTGATCATACTATAATTAAACAAGGTAAAACTGTCAGAAATCATCGTTATTCTTTTTTTATTTTTTTTTGGCGTTGAAACTCCTTCTCTGCGGGAATGTAAATATTCACAAAACTGTGAAAAAACTAATTTCTACTGAAACATATTACATATAATTAGTTATTCGATACCTGAATATCAATTCTATTTATTCCCATTTGTTGATCATTCTTGCGCTTCAAGTTGAAACAATCCTGTTACGCAGAGGTGTTGCTAGGTATTATATCAGGGGGCCTATACCGAGATTGTGTCCCGAATCTCCAGTCGGTGTCTTGAAAAATCTGAATAGAAAACCTAAATACTTAATTATCCTTTAGGTATAAGGGCTGTGGGCTATCTAGCGACGCCGCTGCTACAATTTTAAAACTGTGCCGGCTCATGTACTCTCATTTTAAACCAATGATTTTGTGGGACCTGGCTTAGCCAGGTGGTAAAGTCAATCGAATCGTAATCCGAGGGTCACGAGTTTGAATCCTTGTCACACCACA
This sequence comes from Carcinoscorpius rotundicauda, assembly GCA_011833715.1. NCBI lineage: Eukaryota > Metazoa > Arthropoda > Merostomata > Xiphosura > Limulidae > Carcinoscorpius > Carcinoscorpius rotundicauda. The sequence goes on along the minus strand of CM022393.1, from coordinate 18,490,987 downwards.
GATACTCGCTATTTCAACCGTGGGGACGTTATAACGTTACGGTCAATCCCATTATTCGTTGGTAAAAGAGTAACCTAAGAGTTGGAGATGGGTGGTGATGACTAGCTGCCTTTCCTCTAGTCTTACACTAGTAAGTTAGGGACTGCTAGCGTAGATTGCCGTCGTGTAGCTTTGTGCGAAATTCAAAACAGATTTATCTAAAATCAGTAGTGTTCCTTTATTTATTTAAATCCAACCATAATGCAGTTTCCCAGATAAATTTTAATCCGTTCAAGTCAGATTTCAGGTTTTCATACAAGCTTCATTTGATACAGGGAAGGAAAAGTGTTGACGCATCTAACAACAGTACAGGACAAAGGTCACCATTTTCGAAAGACGCTTACGTTCTCACGGAATGAGGTTTACTGGTACAGTTAGATGATTTCTCGACACATCTGATACAGTCACGCTCTTGTGTTTCTGCATTGCACCACAACGTTCAACCCGACCAGACCAATAATGTCATGATATAAAGAAATGTTATTGCATCTCGGACCAATCCTGAATAAGGTTTCACGTATCAGTAACTGCCGGCTATTATATTCAAATATGTGCTTGATGGTAATCACATTGCAATACGCGAATATATTATGGAGAAACTTTCTCTTTTTAAAGGCGTGGATAAAACTAGATTTGAGCTAAATAGAGAGGTTCGAATTCAAACGATATCACAAAATATTCACTGTATTTTGAGCTACAAAGGCGTTGTATTAATATTTTTCATTTCCAAGCTTTGATGATGAGAACTGTTGACTGGATATCTTCCCTCTGGATTATAGTCTCAGTTGACTTACCACAAATAAAAAGTAACATTATTCTTTTCTTTGACAAACAAAATACCTGTATAAAGAGTTTCTTTGAACATAAAGTAAAATAAATCCAATGATAATTACCATGAATAAAATATGAAAACTCAAACTATAATTATATAAAGATGCTTACAGGTATAATTATTATTCCCTTTTTGAAAGTTTTATAATGCTCTTCAAAATAGACATTAATGCTAGTTTACCAACGGGCTTAGCAATAAGTCTTATTGTTTATAACACTAATAATCGGGTTTTGATCTCTCAATAGACACATCAGGTTACATTGTGTAACCAAACTTTTTTAGACCTATTTGACTGTTTTGGGGAAGAATACAAGACCATTCTTTCTGGCACAAAATATTCATACACTTAAACTATAATCATACCCAAAACAACTGGGAAATTAAGTAGGTAGTCATGATACTTCCATATACAATATCAAATGTAGCAGCTACAGATTTTCACGTATCAAGACTGGTGAAATGGGGAGTAGGAAACTGCTGTCCTTAAGTGGATTATGGAAGGTCAGCACAGAAGAATGGTGTACTTTGAACATGATAAAATCACTTTAAAATAATGTTCTCAAACTCTTCACTCCTGTGCTCAAAATTAGTTTCATTATTAAGGTAGGCATTATTCCTAACAATGTAAAGTAGAAATTGCCTTTTTTTTCTGTACACAGTTCACAACATTAAAGAAAACAATTTGAAAAATATTTAATGTTTATTAATATGAAATAGAATAATACATATACTTAAGATTCATTTTAAGGGTACAAAATGCACATCAATTCTTAGGAAGAAATCTGGATATAAACAAAGAGTATTTTAGTCTCTTTTCTTTCCACCTGTGTAAACTGCTTTCCTAATGAGATTTTGTATTATAAGTTATTATAAGGCACATTATGATCTTTACCCCGAAACCTGAAAGAAACTTAAGCACAAGAAAAAGCAGCAACTAGGGTCTAAGGCTTTCCAAGAAACTAGTTGGCTGATGTTTCTTGTTAACAAGTTTCATGTTGCTTATAAAATTAATTCATTTTACAAAATAAATGATTAAACATTTTCTGAAGGCTTATTTTGTTTGGGAAGATCATGCTGGTGCACCATGGTTACCTAGTTCTCTCTCTCTTTATAAAATATAAACATTTATTAACAAAGATCTGGAGCTCCTTGTATGTTTCTCTTTATTTTGAGCAACAGACTGGTGTACCACTGATCTAATCGGTAGACTGAGTCGTATTCTTTTACAGCATCCGTAAATCCATCAACATCCTGTTCTTCACACTTCTCTATAAGTACCTGTAATATGTAAAAGATAATTACTGGTAAACATATGAATAAACTTAATATTCAATTACCTTTTTTTTTTCATATATACATTATATATTCAACTGAAAAAATATACTTGTGTTTTGCAATGTCAAAAACTTGTATACATTTATTTACTGTGGCATGATCTACATATAACAGCTCTAAAGTTAAATCTCATTAACTTAAGTCTGAAAAATGTACGTACTTATAATTCATCTACAATTACGATTTCTACGATATCGCGGCACATAAATGTGAACCGCATACAAAGTCTATAATAGGTAATTTTTTTCACAATTTACGGTAAGTAGTGACGATTTTGTATTTAATTTCCAAATAACAGCAGATAAGGAAATATTACTGGATTTATCTACTGATTCATTACAGTAAAGTTTAATTCTTAATGTGAAAAATTCCAAACTCTTATTGATAGAAGTTAATACAGTTGTGTCCTCACAATAAATCTTTACATTTTCTACAGTATTATGATATGTAAAGTTCATTTTATAGTTATTATTATTTTAATACATAAACAAATCAGTAAAAAAAGTTGATAATGATTTTTCAAATCTTGTGGTAACACAGAACTTACTTTGAGCAGTTTACACTCTCTTGAATCAATAAAAGATGGGTTCATTTCTTCATATTTGTTAACAGAATGCTATGAAAAGGGAAGTTACATGGTTCACTACAGTTATCTGAGGACAGCAAACTTTCTTTATAGTTTACTCAAATCACTACATACAAAATTTTAATGAAGTACTATTATATAATTAGTTATATAATAAACTAAATATTTTTCTTTAACATTATGTACAAACCACAAAGGTTCCTAAAATAAGATTTGCAAAACACAAAATATGTTTATTTATTTTAAATAAAAAATTATAGAAAGATAACAATTAATTAAAAACAATAAAGTACCTGAGCATTAAGCACATCAATGCACATGTGACATAAGGCTGCCCGGAAAAAATATTCTTTTGCACTGAATTTTAACAACGGGCTTTCTAGAGATGATGCTGCCACCTGTATGCATAAATAAAAATCAAACAGGTTAATTTTTTCTGTCTACACAAATCTACTTATTTTTAATACATCATCATATACGAGGTCTTATTAAAATGTTCTAAGACTTTTTCTGTTACAGATGCCAGTATAGAAGCAGCAAGATTCACTGAGGTGTGTACAAAATACAAATAGTGATCTTGTTTGAATCAAGTTTTGTGTGAAAATGATTTAGGAGGAACAAAAATCAAAAAGTTAAGAACTGCCTTTGGTGATGACTGCTTAAGTAAGGCTGTAATTTATCAGTGAACAAAATGGTTCCAAGATGGTCAGGAATCGGTCAAAGATGACGTACATTCTGGGCAACCACTGACATCATCCTCTGACAAAATGGTTGATGAGATAAAAGACAGTTAACCAGGCCTTATATAAATAGGTATTAATTTACTTGAGGAAGAAAGCAAGAAGAAATGTTGTGAGCTGCAGGAAAATGGTAACTGGTTTCTTCATCATATCAACACAGTTACTGCTGTGTCCAGTGAAGAATTTTTTGGCAGAAATAAAACCAAAAAACAATAAATAACATTCCTGTAATACCCCCCCCCCCATATTCTTCCAGTCTTACCCTGTGCAAATTTATTTCTGTTCCCAAAAATCAAAAATAAGTCAAAAGGAAAGATTTGATGACATTACAACAATCCACAATAATGTGTAAGCAAAACTTAGTCACACAGACTTCCAGCATTGTTTCCAAAAATGACAAATGTTGGAACAGGTGTGTATGAACTGGGGAAGACTACTTTGTGTTACTTTTTGATCACACCTTGTACTTACTGAAACTTCATTTTATAAAACATTAAAACAATTAACGTATTACTTTCATTTCTGCCTTAATGATGATAGTTAACAAGACTTGTTTACTGTACCTAAACAAACCAGGCTCAAAAATTTCTCGAGCGAGCGAGTCTTAACCTCCAATTCTCCAGTCTCGCATAAAGAAAAGGAACAATATAATATAGAAATTAGGAAAACAAGATGTGTGATGTTGTGGGCTTTAACACCCACATCTCAGTCTCCCAACTTCAATTTCTAAATTCTATTGTTATTTTATTACTTTCTTTATGCAAGACTAACAAATAGAGGGTGTATAAAGTAAATATTTTCTAGTACTGTTTCACATTAATAATTACTTAATATTACTGATGGTAGTTTAATTCAAAAGTAAAAAAAAACAAAAACAAAGCTAAAATTATAAAAAAATTGGGTAATTGAAGAACATCCAATTAGAGTCAGTTATGCTGCAACTTTGGAAATCTATGCAACGTTACCACTGAGCTGTTAATATTTTAATGAATATTCCACATTACACTCAAACTTCTGTATTCTTTTTTAAAATCTATTCTCTAGTCAGACTTGTATTCAGTTTATTGTAAGGTGGAGACTTGGCAAATAAAAGGACATCATTGAAAAATGAAACACCTCCTATAGTAAAGGTCTTACCTCTTCATAAATTTCAATGGCTTTTGGGTACTGTTCCATTTGGGCAGCATATTTCGCAACATTAAGGAGACATTTGTTGGCTGAACTACCAGTAGAAAATATAAAATGGTATGAATATTGAGGTTTTTTTTAAAAAAAATATGTCGAAAATGACAAAAGTATACAAAAAGCAGCAGCAAACAGCAAGAGAGGGAAGAAATGTCAGAGAGCAATAACTTAATTTTACAAATCAAATTACTTCAATAATATACTACATTAGTAAAACAAATCATCCACTTACATAGGAAATGCATAACGTCCTGCCAATGGATTATTATTATACATATGATGGTCTTTAAACACTATAGAATATTTAATAATTAAAAAAAGGCAAGCACTTGCTAAAAAGCATCGTATTTACAGTTTGAGTGGAAAGGCATTTTCTAGCTACAATGTAATATTGTTAAACTTTAGAAGATAAAAAAAATAGCCACTTTGCAACTGGAAATTTAATTTTCTGCAGGTGGACTCACAAAATGGGTGAAAAGCTTTAGTCTTTTAGTGTCCATTATTATTACAAAACATTACTAAAACTTACTTAAAATAGCTTAGACATGAAAAATAAATTTCATAAACGTAACTTTAGTTGCTTGATAAATACATTAAAACATCTTGAAATATAAAAGATAAAACTGACTTGCCAAGAATCGAGATTTCTCACCTGTTTGACTCTTCACCCTTGAAATAATCTGCTGCTTGTTCGAAGTGTGAGATAGCCTTAAGTGAAAGATAAAAATTAATGACTCCTTATCATTAGACCTAACTATTTTAAGTTACTTTTTCTTTTCAGTGCTCTATCTAAGAACACTCAGACATCTTGTTTAAATAGCATAACATATCCTTAATATATATTTTTAAGCAATTAAAATAATCTGTATTACAAACCAAAACATTGTTGGTTTGGGCTATAGACAAAAAGTAGAAAAAGTCTCTACAAAATTATCAGTAAAGTGTTCTATTTTGTTTAATATAATATGTTGAAAAACATCAACCAGTATTATGAACACACTGATACAGAGATTATCACCTTATTACTTTAATTTTGTACAAAGTAAGGACATTAAAAAGTAACTAAAACGTGATTTTCCTCATCAATCAGTGTACGTAATTAATTTAAGAGGAATTAAAGCATCTGTTGAGCTCAGCTAACATCTACCAACACCATACTGATCTTGTACAGTAAAAGCTTCCACAAAAGCTTAAAGAAATAAAGAACAGTAACATAAGAGATTTAAAGGAAATTTAACTCTCAAATTTGAACTGATGAAAAGAATTTACAAGATTAGTCACACCATTTTTCCATTTTTTTTTTGAAATGTTGTCACTTCTTAAGCAAACATAACACTTATTCAGTATAATAAAGAGTTAAAGAATAGTTTAGATAAAACTTGAATTTTGTTCTTAATAAATTTCTAATACTGCATGTATTCACGTAAGAACCTAAAAATTACCAGTGAAGTTTCAAAACATTTATAATTCGTGCACGTCAAACAAGGTCATGCCTTTAACGAGATACACAATATTATATGCACTTTTTACACAAACAAGAATTTCCAAAAAATGAAGATTATCTTAAAAAACTAAAAATACCTTTTCTATATCAACAATTTCGGTTTCATATATTTCAGCAATTGTTACATGATGCTTGGCAGCTATTGCAAAACGGCCCTATTAAATAAAATCAACACATTTATACAAATTTTCAAATATACATAAAAAATATGTAAGCATCCATAGGGAGAGTTTTCTGGTTATTTTCCCATCAGAGAAGTAAAAGAAATAAATAAAAAAAATTGGTTTTTATTAATGCAAAGTGACCATTTTCTCAAAACTGGTGTCCAGGAAGAGATGTTTTATAGCTATTAATAGAATTTACAAATATCTATACAACAGGAAATATTAAGATTTGGAAACGAATAACTAGAAATAATGGTCATGAAATGGTAGTATAATATACTCTTAAATTAAAACTTTTAATAAGTGGTTTGTTGTAAAATGTCACAAAAGAGCTGCATTATGAATTATCTGTGCATAGCTATTTTTACAGCAGTTGGACAAGAAGCACGACTTTCCTTTATAGTAATTACAAAGTAGCATTTTCCAATTTCTGTAACAAACTACTTTTTCCTGAAAACAATATTATCTCTCATCAAAGATAGAGCAATGTAAATCAATAGTTGATATGCTAACGAGGATGTATTATACATAAATCACTATGGTTAAACACTAGGCTTAGGTTAATACAGAAAAAAAAAAAAAGAGAGCAGATTTGCTGGTTGAATCTGCTGGAATAGTTAAGTGGGAAAATGGAGCTCTTGGAATGTATGATTTATATTTAAGTAGTGGATAGCTTGTTTCCAAGGACTGTTAACTCAACTGTAATAACTTTAAACAAGGCCAGAATAACAAAGAAATTTAAAATGTAAAGAGTGGTATAATGTGGGAAAAGTACAAAGATAATTTTAATAACATAATAAACTGTTATTATTGTCATGCTCAAAGTAAAGGAAATAAGAAGTGTAGCATTAGAAAACAGGATGGAACAGAGGATTTTGATGTTATAGGAAAAGATGAAATCTGTCTAAATATAAATAGTTTTGAAAACAGATTTCTTTGAATTACAAGGTTATAGGTTGTTTAATAGGGAAAGAGTACTCAAAAACAAAAGGGGGAGTGACTTTATAAATAAAATGAGTGTTGTAGTTTGAAAAACACTCCCCTGGTCATGATCAAATACCAAATAGTATTCTCAAAAAAGGCTCCAATCTCCTATTACAACATCTCACAAATATTATGAATCATTCACTAACAACATGTTACAACCTCAACACTTGGGAAAAATCTATTCTCACCATGATTCCAAAGAAACAAACAAATAGGAATAATCCTGAAAACTTCCATCCCATCAGTCTGTTGTCTTGGAAAACTGATAGAGAAAATAATTTAAAAATGCCTCCTTCATTTCTGCAAAATAAATAACATCCTCCCCAAATCTGAAAACACTTCCAGGAAAAATAGACAAACATTAGATCACCTCACACGACTCACTGAATCAGTTTATAAATCATTTAATAACAATCAGGTAACCATAGGTGTATTTTTAGATGTTAAAAAAGCATTTGGCAGTGTTTGGCATAATGCCATTGAGTATAAATTAAAGAATTTGAATCAAAATCTTTCAAATAACTGCAGGATTTGTCCTCTCACCATTCCTTTACGCAATTTTTGTTAGTGATATACCTTTTCCTAGTCTAACTTACAATTCACAATACACAGATGACACTGCTAAATGGAGTATTTCTAGTAACCTGCTAATGGCCATGTATCTTGTTCGGGAAACACCAAGTACTGTTGCCAGCTGGAGCAACATATGTAGAGTGGTTTTAAACCCAACAAAAATACAAGCAATCACTTTTTACTGGAAATTAAAAAGACACAGAAAAGTAAACATCTCCCTCGGCAACACGCCTATTAATATGAGCATGCACATTGTATTCCTTGGCACAGCTTTCAACTCCAGATTAATATGGAAAAAACGTGTTAACAACATATATTTGTCCATCAAAAAATGCATTCCACATTTGATGACCATCAGTAGCAAATACTCAAACTGCTCACCAGAAATAAATTCAAATATACAAGGCTTACCTCCGTCCATTGATGGAATACATAAAATGTGTCTAACAACACAGTACAGAAGAACCAAATACAACAAAATGAAATATTAAGAGCAGCAAACCAAATACCAACATACACACCTGTCAACTATGTACACAAAATCAGTAATCTATCTACTCTCAGACACAGACTCATATATATCATACAAATATTACTTAAAAGCAAAAGGTAGAAACAAACTAGCTGAGTCATTATGTAAATTACAAAATATATTTCACCACACAACATATTTCAACAATTACAAACCACTCAACAAAATATATAATAATAAATAAGGTGAATGTGTGTTTATATTTATATGCATTTCTTTTCATATCTAGACACAGGATAGGTAAAATTCAGCACCTGTCCCGTGAAAATGGGTTTTCTTGCGGCATTCCTCAGACATCTCTCTCTAAACTAAACCCATGCCAAGTTTGTTTAGCTTGTTGAAGCTTATGATATCAAAGTTAATAGAAATAAGGTTGAATATATTTGGGTTTTTGTTCATAGTTAAAAGAGATGATGGTTTTTAAGTCAGAATAATTTATGAAAATAAAATAAGGGAAAAACTACAGCAAAATAAAAATTCAACTATTAATGAGTTTATAAATATGGGGAATTCTAATGAAAGAAATATGTATTGTTAAATGTTACAGAGCCAAATCGTGAGGAAGACAGATTTTTAAAAACTGTTAAAGATGGTTTTCTTCAACAGTTGGTGTTGGGAACCTACTAGCAACAATGATATTTTAGAATATCTTGTTAACTCTAATGACAATATGGTTGATAAGGTAGGTTAGTGAATATTTAGGTACAAGTAATCACTGTTCAATTAGACTTAATGCATAGGAGGGTAATGAATAATTAAATTTTGATTCCAAATAAATAAAAGGAAATGTTGAAGATAAAACTAGAATTATCTCCTGTGAACTGGACAACCAATTTAGTTGGCAATACGCCTTGATATGGAAAAAAAATCTTTTTTTTAAATAAATTCTTAAAATATTAAAATAAGCATGTTCCTTTTACACAGAAACATGTAGCTGCAAGTAAAAGATCAGGTTGGCTCATAAAGAGTTTAAGGGAATAAAATTGAAGTGTTATAAATATAAGTTTCAACTGATTGCAGTGGTGCAACATTTGGAGACTTGCAGAAGTTCAAGAGTGTAGGTCAAATGGGAAATTAGAAAATCAAAAAATGTATATGAAAAAAGGTGGGTTGAAAGTGTTAAAATTAACACCAAGGCTTTTTCCAATTAATCTGAATCAAAATGTTAGGATATTCCACACCCTGTACAGTTGTTATATGAATAAAAGAATAAGATTATCACATTAATTCTAAAACTCATAAGAGTTTGTAATTGGAAACGATAAAGCTCACGGAGAAGATGTTTATAAAAGATTTTGAGAGTGCTTAAGAAGTGGATATATGAGCTACTTGCTACTGTTGTTTTCTATACCCCTGAATAATAGCCAGGTGCCAGAAGGTTGAATGTTGGATAATTGTGATCCTCTTTCCAAGGGAGGTGATAAAAAGTTTTCCAGTAATTATTGGCCTGTATATCAGTGAAGGAAGTGTTCAAGAAAATCTGATCAAACAAGCTTAAGTCTGACTGATACTTAAATAGAAAAATATGTATGGGTGTGGACTTTATGTACCTGGATTTTCAGAAAGCATCTGATGAGGTAACACAGAGATAGCTTTTTAACAAGGTTTTTTTTATGCGACTCTCAAGCAAAGTTTTTTATAAACAGAGTTCAATGAAACTAGATCAATGTAACGAGTGATGTACTTCAGAGCTCAGTATTAGGACCTTTTGTTTTTTATTTACATCAATGACATAGATGAAGAAATGGTCAAGAGATTTAAAGTTGTTAATTACTAAAGTTTTTGGTGTTACTGGCTGATAAAAGGATGCCACTACTTTACAAAAGGATTGACATTACTTGACAAGTTAAGCAAACAAATGGCAGATGACTTAATTATAATAAATTCTACATAATGCAGTTCAGATATCACAAGTTGAAATACAAGTATAATTTTGATGGGATTAACCTCCGTATTAAGGAAAAGAAGTATCTTTATGTACTAACTGATCTCTCTCTCAAAGTCATCAAAGTAGTGTGCTACAACCAGTGGATTTTAGGTTGTATCCACAAAAAATTATTGAATACAAGTCCAAAAAGAGATTATGTTATTGCATACGTTATTTGTTTGGTCATATTTCGTTTATTTAGTCTTGGGCCCCTTATCTTATAAAGAACACTAAATTCTACTTAATAGTTCATAGAAAAGCTACTAAGATAACACTTTGAACAGAAATCTTGTCATATAAGGACAGGGTAAGATCTTTGAACTTGTTTTCTTTCTTGAGAGAGAGGGAATCTCATCAAGCCATTTACTATTATTAAAAGAGTTAACAGTGTTATCGTATCTTGTTTTATATTCAATGATGAGGACAGTAAGAAATTCTGGCAAGATTGGAGTCATCTTCATGTTTCTAACATGATGGTTGACCTATGGAATGAGTTACCTTCAAATGTGGTAGAGGTTAAGAGTTCAAGAGGAAATTTTGTAAATATTTCAATGATACAAGCTAGGTTTGAGCTTTACTGTTTTGGTGTTTAATCTAATTTAACGTACAAAATGGACTTGATGGGCTAAATAGTTCCTTTTTGTCCTTTAAGGTTGTATCATTGCATAATATTAACAATTTTTCCAGTGTTTTGAACAAGTTACAAAACAGTATCAGTAAGTAACAGGCATATCATAACTGTAAACAAGAGAAGTCTGCATTGATAGTACATAGAATAAAAAATTAAATACAGATAAAAGTTTTGTAACTAAATATACAAACTGACTGTATTAAAACATACCATATAACCTCTATGTAACACAGATAGTTCCAAATTGTTATCCTGATTGAAAACTAAAACATTCTACTTACCATATCTGTGTAGATCTCTATAGCTTTCAGGAGACAATTAACTGCCTCTGAAAAATATTAATCCATTGTACAAAGTATGTTTGACAAGTTAATCTTTCAGATATTATTCTGCTACTTAATACATTGAAATGACAGGGAAACTTACGTTAGAGAACAGATTTCATGAAACAAAAACCCTTCAAGAGGAAAAAAAAATTAAGACACTATTACACTTTAGATTGCACTGTCTGGATGTTTTTAACTTCAACAAAATACATTTCAACTTCCTTGCTAAAGATACCTTGACTCATAAAGGGAGAAACCTTAGTGTGAACTTGTTTATTGGTCTTAAGCAGCACTGTCATTGGCTGGAATAATTACTACATTTTAGTCAAAGATACTCTTTAGGTTGTTAAGGAAAAAAAAAAGAGTTAGATGTAATTTGTTTTCAATGCTGTTTCTAAAGCTTGGCTATGAATGTATGAAGCGTATTTTTCCAAATTAATCCCTCCAGATTATTCCAAAAATGTTATATAAATTTGAGATATTAGCAGCCAGTTGCCAGTAACAAAATTTTGACATTGTTACTTTGAAACTTAGCACAGGTGGTACATTCTTTGTCACATGGAATACTGTTCTTTAGTACTTTAAATTGTCAACCACTATCTTTGGAAATTATTTAAGATGTCTTGATATGTGGGGTTATTAAACAAGCAAACACCTACAACACCTTTAATAGTACAACACTTGTACAGTAAAGCCTTTCACCTGTTTTTCCACAAAACTCAATTCACCCATTATTTTCCAAGTGAATAGATGGCTCTCATCATTTGATACTGCTTCGTAAAATTGGCAAACAATAATTGAAAGCTTAGAGATATATACCAAAAAAAAATTATTCTATGCATTCTTAGAAGTGGTGTTATAATATGCATAATTTAGTCCTTTCAAAATAATAATTCTGAAAGAGCACTCAAGTGCTATATTAAACAAAGTAAAGCAATAGTGAATTTGTTGTAAAGCAAATTTATGAAATTTTTTAAAATACTAAGAAGTGAATTTTTGTTCTCCTCCAACAGTAGTTTTAGAAAACTAGTTTTATTCTTATTTTGTACAATAAAATTCCATTAAAGCATTTAAACAGTATCGATCACAGTACGTGAACAATAACCGAATATCGCAAAATGTTCTGTATCAAATTTTTGTACAGTTCTGAAAATCTATTTGCAACACATGGTACACTTTAACTCTCAGAGTTAAAGTTTTAGCATTTTACACATACTGAGAAAATCATATTAGATATTCCAAGGAGTGTTTAAATACATTATATTGACAGGGAAATAAAGGACAAACCAAGGGACTTTCTAATAGAACTGAAGGATCTAGTTTCATGAATGTTAAAATTTATCAATCACATCCAGATATTTCTAAGTTGTAGTATATAATCTGCAAACACAAATTAAATGACTATGTATGGTAATACTGACAGACAATTTCTATTTTCTATCTTTTTTTAACTTTTTATTAGTAGTAGCAAGTGGGATTTACCTAAGAAATACACATGTACATTAGTTTCTGTATCGAATATCTGGCAGATACAATTGACTACTTGTTTAAGAGCAAAGCCACATTAAGGCTATCTGTTGTCTACCAAAGGGAATTAAACCCAAAATTTTAGTGTCAAAGTTTGTAAACTTAAATTACTGCTGTTCCCACTGGAATAAGAGACAGATCGTGTTTTATTGTACTATAAATGAGTCACTATCTCTGGTGAGGATGTGTAAAGTTAATCATCTTCATTATTGATTCGTTTTGACTGTGGGAGCATTGACTGGGGAGGGAATCTATTTTCGGACTATTAACATAGTGAGTCACTTGGATTGAAGGTGTACAAAAGCTGCACAAGAGCTAAATTTACAAGCTTAATCCAATGCATACAAATAAATGGAAGACAAACTAAGAAAGTTGCAATATTGGTAGCTGGCACAAAACAAATAGAATAATGGCAACACAATGAATGAAACAAGTCAAATTTAAGTGTGTGTAATAAAATTAAGTTGATTTAATATTGTCCTGATTTTCATATCAAGTATTTGAGAACATGTTGCAAATGTTTTATAATGGATTTATTGATGCTAATTATTATATATATTGCAATGGTAAGTGAAAAATCTGGGGAGCTAAACAAAAACACCATGTTGAACTCTGTATTTTAATGTTAAGTTGCTGATACTAATACAAAGAATACCACCAAATGCTTGTTCAAATGCAAATTCAGGTTACAAAATTAAAATTTTCATGAACTTCTTTGCTTTTGGTTTGTGCAAATTAGCTTTGGAAAGTTATTACCCATGCACTGTATGTTCATGTATTACACAAAACTTTCCTGTAGTAGAAATGCTCCTTAGAGCAACACTTAATCATGTCCATCATACAGAATCAGTAGTGGTGGAAAAACCCCAAAAAACAAACTAAGATCTAAGCACTCATCTTTGTGTCATTACCATAAATTGTACACAATCCTCTACAGTAATAAAGTTAGCAAAAACAACTGAAATAAACTTCTGAAAACCATAATTTTTGTTGGAAATTTTATAACCATAGCCATATTTGTCATTTGAAAGATTTGAAGGCTAACCTTGAGGATCAGTTTTCTTATAGCAATTTCCAGCATCTACATAGCATGTAGCAGCATCGTGTCGACTTCCAAGCTTCAGATGTAAAGATGAAGCCTCACAAAAAGCATTTCCAGCAGCTGAAATGGAAAACAACTATTAGGCTCACTATAACTGTATCAAGGAAGGCTAAGGATGTCAGATCTTTCTTGTTTTTCGCAATATATATGTAAAGATAAATAACCACTTTAAATATAGCCTTAACAACTGAAACTATAACAAAAACAGTATATAGCATCAGTAATAGCTAGAGCTGGCAAGGAAAGAGAATAACAGGAATAAATGTTAAGCTTTTTTTACCCTTTGACCCCACAAACTGTATGATAAACTTTATATAATCTTGCATATATATGCAAGTTAGCATATATATGCAAGATTATATCCTGAAGAGTGACCTCTTAAGTCATGAAACCACTTGAAGAAATTAATAAAGGAAAGAAATAATAGAATAGTCTGATATTCTTTTCTTATTTGTATTCACAGTCAACGAATTATACACCTAAAGTTTCCTGCTTGAATTATGGGAGTTTAGCTTAATACTATGGACTTGGTCATTTTGACCAACCTTGTAACTGCTATGTAACAATAAAAATATACATTTAGTTACTGTACTTTCATAAAAATTGGCAAGTTATTAACAAACGTTAATTATTTTGTACAAAGAAAACTCGATTTTTAAATAACTATTCATTAAGTCTGTTAGTAATTAACAGTAAGGACTGTGATAAAATGGTAGATATAAAAACTTAGTTAAAACTACCTTTAAAATTTTTGAATATCAACAATAACCATTTCACAGTATTGGCTAAGTGAAATTAAACCTTATTGTATACACATATTTATGGAGTAAATTAAAATCTTAATACTCCAACAAATTTTAATCTAACTAATTAAGTGACTTTTCTAAACAAAAGTACAGAAAACAAGGAAAAACCTCATCACTTCAATATTTTAACTCTCTATTCTGGAGTCTGAATGACACCTTTTTTTGTACCAAAAAGAATACTAGTGAAGAAAGGTTCAAACAACAGTACTCTGTGCATATATAGAACTAAAAAATTTCAAGTTCAGGTTAACAAATACCAAGAAACAAGATACATTTCAATCTTTAAATTTCTTTGATTACATTTAAAATAGAGCAAAATATACGTATTTATGCCTTTAAAAATAACATTTCTCCACGTTTGCTTTTCATAGTACAAATTTTTATATTAACCAGCTAAATAAAAACTTGTTGAAAAATAAACAAAGTGCAATAAAAATACAAAGGTACCAATAGAGAATAGAAAGAATTATTAAAAAATAAAATGTGTAACAATAGTGGTTACATAATTTATTCCACTGTTGAAGGATACACATCATTAGTAATTTTTCTCAAATCAGATATGAAATTAGATAATGGTTCAATACAACCATTTTCTGAGGTTTTTCACACTTACCTGTCCATTTCTTAGCCATCTTGAACAAATTTGCAGCTCTCGTATACATTTCACAGGCTTCTTCTAGTTTCGATGAACCTCTAACAATAAACAAAATAATTACCAATTTATGCTTCAATGCTAATAAGAAAATATTCTGTACAATTTTAAGAGCAGTTTGTACAATTCAAAATTAAAGCCAATATACAAAACAATCAACTTCAATGCTTTCTTCCAGGAACTAACCTCTGAATTTTTTTCTTACTATAAAATTTAATGGCTAATTTTACATGTCAAGTAATATTTGTTAGACAACTTATTGTTTTAAGTGGACTACCTAAAAAAGAATATTGCATTTTGTTATTTTACAATTCTTATTTTTTCATGTTTAACCCTTTCTATGTTATTGCAGTTGTTGACTTGTATTCACAATTTTACTGAGCTACTATTTTATGAAATCATCTTAATAAGTTTGGAATCAAATTCCAGATAATTCAAACTTGAATAATATATACAAGTTAATTCCCAAAAGCAAATAATAAAAGGACACATTTAAATAAAAATTTTAGTGAATCATGTGGTATGTTGAATGCAGCACTGTTTAAAATTAGATGTTTGAAATGTGAAAATACTAAGCCTATAATTTCATACAAATCAGGAACTCAAACTAGTAATCTTGACAAGCTAGAATATGAAATAAAAAGTTCATCTTTTTATTTTGCTGAGATTTGGTTTATGTACTAAATCAAACATGGTAACCCCACTCTTTACATTTTTTTAAATGGTCCCTTATATATTCTTACTACAGTATATGATATCAATAACCAATCAACAGTTTAGAATGTTCACAGCAGCTTTATCAGCCATTTTAATCTTTAAAAATGCTGTTACATACTTTTGATTCAAAGTTTCAAGGAGATAGGTTGTATTTTTAGTTTAATCAAAATTTCATATTTTTTTTATACATTAATAAATCTTAATTACTAAACTTAGTAAATTATAGTGAAATTCTATGGTATCAATGTAGCTATTATTTTTTTTATTATTCAACTGTATATATAATTTTTGTTTTTTTTGTACATATTGATTGATTTAGTGTTTTATAGCATAAAGCAGCGAGGCTATCTGTGCCAAACATTCGGTAAAAATGTAAAAATTAAGTAAATGTAGTAAAAGACATAAAAGGAAATGATGGTAAAACAAAAAAGTATAAAACCAATGTTGACACCTAGTTTACAACATTAAGAGAGAAAGCAGAGTATAAGAAGTTGTAAGGTATTTACTCCAGCAAAATGGTAATGATCATAACCCACCAGGAAGACTAACAAGTAAGTTCAAGACTCACCGTCAGTCACCTGAAGTTGGCCTTTCCGGTCCTTGTTCCGGGTTATGTGTCATAGCAGCTATTATCAAAATGTAAAAGAATAGAAGTTTCAAAAGACACATAGCAAAATTGTAATAATGAGTGGCCAAATGTTCAGTAAAAAGATAAAAGTCAAGTAAATGGAGTAAAATTTGAAAAAGTAATTGAAGATAAAAACAAAACAGCAATTAAAACAGAAAATGGTGTAAAAACCAGTGTTGACATCCAGTCTACAAAGTTGTAAAGGACTACCTGTAGCAGAATGGTAATGATCATAACCTGCCAGGAAGACTAACAGGTAAGTATAAAAACCACCGTCAGTCACTTGAAGTTGGTCTTTCCAGTCCTGGTTCCGGGTTATGAGTCAATATGGCCAGCACCAAAAGGTAAAGTAGTAAAAGTGTGAAATGATATACAGCAAAAGTATAATAACAACTCACCAGGATGACTAACAAGTAGTTCAAACAGTAGTGTTAGTCACCTGAAGTTGGCCTTTCCAGTCCTGGTGTCGAGTTATTTAATGTTCTGGCCATTGTCCAATATCAAATTGAATGAGAGAGTTTAAAACTGTAAAAAAGGAACCACAATTAAAAAGGTGTAATGAATAAATATGCAACACTTAAATGATATTAAAAAGATTAATGGCCATTAAAAAATTGAAAATGTTATCAAGGTGGACAGAGTCACCATCACCAATAACACTGTCCAATGTTACAGATTGACCCTGAGAAAAAATATGTTTAAAATATTGCCGTCATTAAGAATTGTAACGATGGCAAGAAAGTAAAACGTGGCTGATAATGATTTCAGTGTTACAAAAACTACACATTGGTGCACCAGTTCCAGATAAAAGAAAACGATGAGTTAAAAAACTGTGACCAATGTGTAGCCTAGTGAGAACAACTTCCTCCTTCCGAACTTTACGGAAGCTAGATGGTCAAAGTCCAATATAGGGTTTGATTTGAAAAAAATTGTCGTTGCATTGCTCACTCCAAGTGGACTGCCAGCTGGCACGAGTCAAGCCTTGAAGACAAGACCATAGTCCATGTACGGAATAGGCATAAGGGTGATGGTGCTGGAGCAGACAGATTTAGCTGCCATGTCTGCAAGCTCGTTCCCGTGAATACCAACATGGCCTGATATCCAGAAAAACTGGATTAAAGTAGCTGTTAATGAGAAATGGGCCAGTCAGTTTTGAATATCAGTGAGAATAGGATGTGAGCCAATGTGAAGAGATTCCAAGGCAAGTATAGAACTAAGCGAATCAGTATAAATAGTGCAGTTGGAGTACTGCTCAGCTGCAATATGATCCAGGGCAAGAGATATGGCATACAGTTCAGCAGTGAACACAGAAGCTGTAGAGGGGTTTATGCATGCAACTATTGAACCACAGCAAATCATAGCAGAGCCCACTGAATTACCTGATTTGGAACCATCTGTATAAATGGGAACTGAATGATTGTTTGAAAGATATTCATTGAATTAAAGAAGGTACTTCCAATCTGGAGTATCTGCCTTTTTCAGATGACTGAAAGAAAAGTCACATTTGGGGGCTGTAATAAGCCATGGTGGGATGGGTCGACCTGTGGAATCTGCAATGTTATCCAAGGAGAGACCCAATTCATCCAATTGCGCCCGGAAGCGAAGGCCAGACGGAGCAATGACAGATTGTCTATTCTGAAAAAGTACTGCCCACCAAGGAAGGAAAACACATTCCCAGGTGGGATGCTTTGGTAAGGAACAAAGTTTCGAAGCATATTGTAAAGATAGTTGCAAATGGCAAAGGTGTAGAGAAGGTTCATGAGATTCAATGTATATGCTTTGAACTGGAGAGGTATGGAAAGCTGCAGTGCAGAGTCGAAGTCCTTGGTGACAAATGGGGTCCAGCATCTTTAAGGCCGAGGGTCTGGCAGAGCCATAGACCATTGATCCATAGTCGAGTTTCAATCGAATAAGAGCACAATATATCTTCAACATTGAACAGCGATCTGCCCCCCAACAGGTAGAAGAGAGGACATGGAGGATGTTCAGTGCTCTTGTGCATTTGACCTGAAGCTGCTTTAAGTGTGGTATAAAGGTCAGTTTACGATCAAAGATAAGCCCCAAGAACTTTGTCTCTGGGACCACTGGCAACAAAATTTCACCGATATGAAGTTCAGGATCAGGGTGAATACCTCGTTGACAGCAAAAGTACATGCATAGTTTTGGAGAGAGGGAAATTAAAGCCGTTCGCCAGAGTCCACTTCTGTACACAATTGAGGGCAGTTTGTAGTTGCCGCTCAATGCATCTCACGTTTGACAACTGACATGAGATATGAAAGTCGTCGACATACAGCCCATTCGCAACAGTGAGAGGGAGTTTTTCAGTGATGGCATTTATCTTTATACTGAAGAGTGTGACACTCAATACACAGCCTTGAGGGACTCCAAGTTCCTGTACAAAAGAACGGGAAAGTGTCAAACCCATACGAACTTGGAATCTCCTGTCCATTAAAAATATTTTAATAAATATGGGTAGATGGCCACGTAACCCATATGTATGGAGGTTTTGCAAAATGCTATACCTCCATGTTGTGTTGTAAGCCTTCTCTATGTCAAAGAATATTAATATAAGATGTTGGCAGTTGAGAAAGGCTTCTCTGATAAATGTTTCAAGATGAATTAGGTGGTCTGTGGTTGAGTGCTGTTAACGAAACCACACTGAGTGGATGAGAAGAGGTTGTTTGATTCAAGGAAACAAACAAGACAAGCATTAACCATCCTTTCTAAGGTCTTACAGAGACAGCTCATCAAAGCAATTGGACAGTAGTTTAAAGGAATCTTGGGATCTTTCCCTGGCTTAGAGAAAGGTAAAATAACAGACTAGTGCCAGGCATCAGGAAAAACATTCTCCTGCCAGATCCAGTTGAAGACAATCAGAAAGACATCAAGAGAAGCAGAAGATAGATGGTGCAGCATGTCATAATGAATATCATCAGGTCCAACAGACGTACTGGCCGACCAATGTAGGGCCATTTTTAGTTCCACCAGGGTAAAGGGACAATTATAGTGAAAGAAACAGTCAGTTCGAAAGGAAAGAGGTGATTGCTCTGCCTGGGTCTTGATGGCCAAGAAGGTGGAAGAACAAGCAGAAGTGCTAGATACCTGGCAAAAGCTTTCACCTATAGTATCAGCAATGCTCCAGACATCAGTCACCTCCTGACCATGAGAGAGTAAGATCGAGAGGGGGACATAATTGTAGTGCCCATTAACCTTTCGAATCCTGTTCCATATGATCTTGAAACTGGTAGTAGAAGGTATGCTAGTTGTGAACTTAATCCAAGATTCCTTCTGGCTTTGACGTCTTACTCACCTAGCATGTGCACAGGCCCTTTGGAAAGCAACATGGTTTGAAAGTGTGGGATATTTACGAAAAGTATCCCAGGCCCATTTTTGAGCCTTCCGTGCTAAGTGGCAAGCAGAATTCCACCATGGACGAGGATATCGTGGGAAACGTGTCGAGGTTTTAGGAATACACTGAGCAGCTGCATGTATAATACAATCAGTTACCGCTGCAACACAGTCATCTATTGATGGCTGATCTACGATGGCAGGATCAAGTTCTGCGAGAGCAGTGAAAGTGAACCAGTCTGCCTGATTTAGCTTCCATCGGGGCACGCGGGTAGGGTGGCATCGACCACGGTCAGTCTCTCTCAAAAGGATCGGAAAATGATCACTGCCTAGTGGATTACTGTCAACCCTCCATGAAATATGGGAGAATAATAAAGGAGAGCAAACCAAGAGATCAATAGCAGTAAAGGACTGACTAAGTGCATGAAAGTAAGTGGAAGAACCAGTATTGAAAAGAGAAAGATTGTGATCAGAGAACATCTGCTCTACAGATCAACCCCTCCCATCAATAACAGCACTTCCCCAGAGGGGATGATGACCATTAAAATCTCCCAGGATTAGAAATGGAAACGGCAACTGTTCAATGAAAGCATCAAGGTCTGATTGATCATGTCTCTCCAGGGGACAGGTACAGAGAACAAACAGTGATAGTATGACCCAAGGAAACACGGATGGCTGCAGCCTCCAAGGGTGTGTTGAGTGACAAAGACAGGGTGGGCACATGCTGATCAACCAACAGTGCCACCCCTCCATGTTCTTGACCATCACACAACCTGTCATTTCTGTACGGAGAAAACTGCCAAATGGAAACTGTATCAGAAGATTTGAGAAATGTTTCTTGTAAAGAAATACAAACAGGATGGCAAGAAGCAATCAGCGTTTTGATATCATCCAGATAAGAACAAAAACCTCGACAGTTCCATTGTATCAAGGTGGCCATTTTTAAGAACGGGTAGGGTGAAGTGGCTGGAAAAGCCTACAGTTTATGATCATGTCTTCTTTGTTTACTGTCTTTAGTCGGAGGAGGTCTATCAACCTCCATGGATCCTGCCCTGGGTCGAGTGGGCAGGTTTTTGTTATTGGAAGGGAAGTCCAGTAACAGAGGATGAAAATGAATAATTGTTTTGTCTCTTAGGGTGGGAGAAAAAGATGTATCAGAAGAAATGCCTGTATTTGAAACTGAAGGACGTGGATCTTGAGGTTTGTTGGAAGGTATGGGAGGAATAGAGATGGGTGTGGAAGTCGATTCAACCTTTTTAACCACGGAGGTCAAAAGGCTTTTCATTTGTTTTGAAAACGATTCTCTTGGAGACATAGAGAGATCTGTCTGCACTCCCACTGTAGTTGTGGAATGAAGTGCAGCAGCATATGTCCAAGATGGAGTGGTGGACAGCAATTTCCGAGCCTCTGGATAATTAATGTTATGTATCATATTAAAATGCTACACCTCTTTTTCCTCCAACCATTTTGGGCAAGAATGAAAGTAAGAGGGGTGAGAACCATTGCAGCTGACACAATGTGAGTCCATGTCACATTCATAGGCATCGTGGTCCTTGCCTCCACAATGAGCACATGTCAGGGAACCACAACAAGATATTTTTGAGTGGCTGAATCTCTGACATTGGAATCATCGAAGAGGGTTTGGAATGTATGGCCAAACCCTGCAAATGAGATAACCTGCCTTGATGGTGGCAGGTGCACGTGGTGAAGTAAATGTTAAAACGAGGTTATTTGTTGGCACTGTAACTCCATCTTTGCGAGTGGAGATGCACCTCACTGCAGAAACTCCTTGAGTGGAGAGACCAGCGAGAATCTCTGACCTGGGAACATTCTTCAAATCCCTTTCAACAATAACTCCTCATGAAGAATTCAGAGTAGCATGGGGTGTAACCTCAATAGGTATATCCCCAATTGCCTTTGAATTCAAGAGGAGTTCACTGTGTTGGGATGTGAATGTTTCAACCAATATGTTACCAGATCGAAGCTTCTTTACTGACTTTGGAAAGCCAGCAAGTTCCTCTAGTCCCTCCTGAATAAAAAAAGGGGACATTTGCCCTAAAGGTTTTTCCAAAAGAGAATGTTATATAAGAAAATGAGGTACGTGTGTTACTGATGTTGAAGATTGTTGTTCAAAGTCTTTATGACGTGGTCGCTTACCCATTGAGTGTTTTTTCACAATTTTATTTAAATTTTTTGGAGGATCCATAGGAAAGAGGAAACGTTTTGGTTCCCACTGACCCCACCCACCATGGAGTCCTACAAGGGGACTCACTACAAAGTCATGCAAGGAAAATTCAGCAAGACCAGGGTTTTGTGAGCACTATACCCAAACACCAGCATCAGGCACAATGTCCACAACATCCATTGAGAGCTTCCAACACTGGTACTTGGTTGACTCTAGCCCAAGTGGACCAGCCGATTGACCCAAGGGGGCCACACAAAGGCCGCTCGTCTACAGAAATTTGAGGCCAAAGTGGTGAGTTAGGGTTGGACCCCTCAACCACCAGGATCCTCTCCTCCCCTTCACGGGTCACCACGCATGGCAAACACGTGGGTGGATGTTTAGGTCCCAGAGAAGGTAACCAGAAAAAACAGAACCTTCCCTGGGAGGTCCCTTCACCACGTACAGGAATCCACACTGAGGGGTTTTGTAAATATATTCTCCACATGCCAACTTTTAAAAGGCTCAGCAACCTATATCCAGCAACAACCTAGTACCAAGGTCATAGCAATTAGAAGTAGTTGTTTGGTTTACTTCTTGACTTATTGCCCTCCAGTGGCTCAGCGGTATGTCTGCGGACTTACACCCTAAAATCCGGGTTTCGATACCCGTGGTGGGCAGAGCACAGATAGCCCATTGTGTAGCTTTGTGCTTAATTCAAAACAACAAAATCTTGACTTATTGTTCTGTACTTTAAGCCATTTAGTAATTTACTTCTAACAGTAATAATCTACACACACAAAATAACTGAAATGTGACTGTATTACAAAATACTAGTCCACTAAAACACAACTTAGACAGGGAAGAACTAAAGGTCAGTTTCATACTACTTAGCTAAGTGCACATGCAATGTGTCAATGCAAGATACACAATGTTAGGTAGGCATAACTGGAAGATCAATGTGGTAAATATAAAATATGTTTATGTTCATATATAACGTTACCAGACTTAAGCTATTTAGACTAAACATTTGTATTTTTGTGTTAGAGCATGTAGTTATTTACTTCCTTTTTTTTTTTTATGATGGTTATAAGTTTGGTTGAACAACAGACCTAAAAGTATATAAATAGCATACAATATATAAAGTCTTACTGAAAACAAATGTTTGAAATGTATTTAGGAGGTTTTAGAGACCACACAAATAATATTTGAAATTTGAGACAAAGTTTTTGTTTTTTTAATCATAACATGAAATCACCTTGCACTCAGACAAGCAACACAACAGGCTATTTTCACAAATATTTTTTGTGTACAAAATAAATACAATCTTTATTAAAAGTCCATAAAATATTGTGAAAATGTTACATGTTTAAAATAGCCCACACTACATATTTACCGAGATTGTAGTTAAATGATTTGTAGGTTGACATTATGGGTAGTAGGGGATAATCAAGTTTGTGAGGTTTGGAGAATGCTGTATGGTTGTGGTTTGTGCGAGTTGGTCTTTTGCAGGTAAGAATAAAGGTTTCTGAAATTGTGTTGGTTTTTTTTCTTTACTTGGCACAGTATTTTGTTTAATTGATTTTCACGTTTTTGTTGAATTTGTGTTTAAATTTTAGTTTAAATTTGTTTATATCTTACAAGATGTTCATTAATTGAATGTATTAATTAGTGTTGATTATAACTATCGTATTGCCTTTATCTGCTTGTAGAATTTTAATGTTGTTTTTAGAATTAATATCTTTTCAAATGAGGTTTTTTAGTTTTTCTTTTCTGTAGAATTATGTTGATAGTTTTGTGAAAATTATTTGAAAAAGTTGTTTTAGAGACTGCTTTGGGTGTTTCAGGGATATTGATGTTTTCAGTTCTGTATGGAAATATGGGTTGTTGGTTGTCAGTGGAATTGTTTTTCATGGTTTGTTTGGTGTTTTCAGTTTGTATAGAGTGGATCACCAGTTTTCTAGCTAGGTCTTCCAGGTAGAAAAGATGCCAACATGACGAATCACCAACAAACCTTATAATTAACAAATCTGACTGAAAATTAAGCAATGAAGAAATACATCTACTCAATAAAGGACTCAACTTCACAGTAGTAACACCGAGGAATATTCCATCCATTGAAATGAAAGCCTTATTGGAAGATCTAGCTAGAAGACTGGTTATCCACCCTACAAAAACTGACAACAGTAACAAAATAACCACCATAAAGAAAACTGACAACAATACCACCAAACACCAACAACTCACCTTTCCATATATTACTGAAAACATCTATTTCCCGAAACACCTCAGAACAGTATCTTAACCTTTTCACAGAATTTTCACATAAAACTATCAACATAATAATAAAATCAAGAAAATAAAACATTTCATCAACATCAAAACTTTTCCTCAAAAAAACTATGGGAAAAAATTGTAAGCACATATCTAGACCAACAACCAACAATAAACTCCAATATACAACAAACTACAAAACCTTGTACTGCTGCATACCATGTTTCTTACATCAGCAAAAAATAACCAACATTTGGAAAAAACTTAAAACCCAACATTTCATTTATTATAATTTATTCAAAAACCAGGTAAAAAACTAAAGTCTATACTGTGTAAAAACTACACTGACAAACAAAACACCAACATAATTTATAAAATAAAATACAACTGCCATAACTTCTATATTAGAGAAACAAGCAGAAAAATGGAAACTAGATTCAAAGAATACCACAAATTTATGGACACTGCAAATCAAATAAACACAACATAACTATAGAAAACACCCAAATACTAAGTAGAGAAACAAATATAAACAAGTGCAAAATCAAAGTAGCCCTACTTGTACAAGAACTAAACCCAAAATTAAACCGATATAAAGGAACACATTTATACCTATACTAATTAATAACCTAACATCCAATTGCAATGCTCCATGAAATTCCGTAACCATTTATAGTCTCTTCCCTAAGATGTGTCCGGCAACAGTCATGACCTAGAAAGGTCGAAACACCATTCTCTGCTTATCATTTCAAATGTTAATACCCATACCAGCCATTCTGAGATACATTTTTGAACCTATCCCTTAACTTTTAGGAAAAAAATTATTTCCTTTCTCTTGTCAATAAGTGCAAACCTCAATTATTTCCAGTGTAACACATTCCATAAGCCAATCACCCTGTTAGGAAAAAAAAAAAAAAGTCTTGGCAGGAGTCGAGTCTCACTTTTCCAAGCCTTAAATTTATTTCTTTTGTTCTACTTTTATTGAAACATATCACACAAGTATTTATCCTATCAAAACCTTAAATAATTCTGGAAGCTTCAGTAAAATAACCTCTTGTTCCTTCTACCTCAAGAGAAAATAAAAGATCTTGATCAATTTTGTAGCTTTGTGTTTGATAAATAAACTTCATGGCAGTATTTTTCATTACTTGAGACATTTGAAATAATAACAAATTGAAGTAACCAAAAAAAGTAACCGATTAGTTGAGTATTTTGATAACATTAATTGATTTGATAGTAATTTCAACTACTGGATGGTTGGGATAATCAAAACCAATAGTAACAAGAAACAATAATTGATTATCTTTATGAAATTAATAATTTTCATTGTAATTTCAATTAATTATTTAGTGATACTCACTGATTTCATTCATGATCACACAGTTGGTTATATTGAATAATCAAGTTGACTGCCCAAATCTAACAAATGATTAAAATTATAACCCAAATGCACTTTTATGCAATTACCATAAACAGTTATTTACCAAATACTTGCCTGACTAAAACTGATTTAAGTCCACTGCTGGTACACCAACAAGCTAAAAATACCCAAGATAATTCATAACCAAACTATTAATTTTACTTCTATCAATAGTATTAACAGAAATAATAAAACACAAAAGATTGAGTTCTGCCTGCGAAATTAATAAAAAGTGTTCAAACTGAATGATTACACTGCACAACAAAGTGTTTGTTTCTTGAACACTGTTGGTGTTCCTTATAGATATTTGGGTGCTGATCACGAAAATCACATCCAAACTGGCCATCACGTACCGTTTCATCAGGTCATTGTTACAATGGAAAAACAATATCAGGGCAACTGGAATCCGTTAATGCTTGCTGACTGCTGTTGGACACTGCAACGTGATGTACCGGATATTGAATACAAACAAAAATCAGGAACAAACCACTTCTAAGTATGTTGAACTTAATAACATATTAGAAACATAAATGCAATTAAATACGTTACTGCCAGTAAACAGTTAACTGTCTACTTTTCAGAGTTCCTACATGATGAAGCAAAACCAAAACTATATTTGTGCATACCCACCAGGTACTTTTCACAATCAGCAAAAACTTTAAAAAAAAACTGTTGTGCAGTGCTATTAACAAAGTATTGGTTTTCCAGTCTTTCAATCATTCAAAAATTCAATTTCATAGTTTTCAATCTAACACCCCATCATTGAAAGCTTTTGAAAAATTTAAGTGCTTAAGGGAAATGTTCTCTTACTGAATTAAACTATTTTCAAAGATATTACATGTAATGTCAATGATCAGAAAGAGTTCAGACATTTATTATTATCATAATAAATAAAATAAAGATACACATTATAAAGGTGACTTTCCAAATCTTCTTGCATTGAATACTACAACTTTTCTCATTGTTAGAGAAAGACTAACTGATAATTTACCCTCCCTTTAAAAACAAACATTTCTTACATTCCAGTTGACAAACAGCCACCAAATGTTTAGTGATCTACCCGAGATGAAAGAGAAAGGCTCAAGTATTGTTTTTGAACAACATGGAACCTATTGGTCCATTTTGGCTGTTCCATCCTTTAAACTAGATTAAAATGAATATCTTAAAGCTAGCCTTTCTCATTCATATACTTAAATTAATTTAAGTGAGTTTAAGTTTTTTTTAAGCTTCCTGCTTAAAATTAATCTCTGTACAACATCTGAAGGCAATCCATCCCAAAGGCCAACCATCCTATTGTAAAATTAAAACTGTCTTACTCTACTAGCATTTATACTGTAGTCCCTATTTCTATGATTTTCACTGTTTAATATGAAAAAAAAATGCATAAACACTGTCAATTCCCTTAAACACTCAAACCAGATCTCTGCTAACTCTTCTTTCAAGAGAAAACAAGCTGAAATATTTCAGATTCTTTTTATGTAACAACCCTTCCCTCCCAGGTACCATCTAGTGGCCATTCTCTGATCCCTTTCCAACAGTTCAGTGCCTTTCCTAAGATTAAATACAATATTTCAAATGTGGCCTATCCGGTGATCTCTACAATGAAAGTGTAACCTCTTTAGACATGTATTCAGTATTTCTGTAGATCGAACCTAAAATCCTATTTGTCATACAACTAGCAACAGCACACTGCTGGGATGGCTTTTGAGACTGAACAACCATTTCACAAAGATTCTTCTCTTTCATGACACTCTCAAGGTTATACAGATCCAAATTACATTTATAATTCAAATTATGATGATCCATATGCATTTATCATAATTAAAATCCATGTGCCATTTATTTGTCCACCTCACTAAATGATTTAAATATTTTTGTAAAAAAACAGTATCATCCTCTTTACAGCCAATAACACTCAAGACCTTGTTATCATCTGCAAATGTAATTCATTGGCCATTCCTTTATTTCGCTCATTGAAGAAAACAAAAAGGGATATGTTTCTAATATGGAGCCCCAAGGTTACACCAACTGCAGTATTAATGCAAAATGACTGAACTCCATTTATAAAATTCCTGTCTTTTTCCATCTTGCCACTTCTATCCAGTTAGTTAACTCATCCTCTACAACTACAGAAATAGGTTTCATTACCAGCCTTTTATGTAGTAATATGTTACATGCTTTCTGAAAATCCAGACACCAAATTTACACCCTTACCCTCATCTATGTAAGCACTAACCTTTGCAAATAATGTTAAAATACTTGTAAGGAAAGATGTTCTCTAAGTCAGACCATGTTGACAATCCATTAAAATTATAAACTTTGTTAAACGATTTTGGTAAAGTATCTTTCAACAGACTTTCCAAAATTTTTCTCACAACTGATAAAAGATATAGATATATAGCTACTGCAGTAACTTCTGTTAACCATCTTGAAAATCGAAGCGACATTAGCTAATTTCCAATCTATTGGTACTTGTCCACTATTCAAGAACTTAGAAAAACAAATTGTAAAAAGTGGTTCATACATCCAATCCTTCACCTTTAAAACCTTGAGGGAAGTAATAACTTGCCAAGCTTTATTATTTTTAAATTTCTCAAATTTCTTAACCAGCTAAAAATTAATGCTCTCATCATTTGCTCTTAGTTTCATTTATCAACGGTTCATGATTGAATACTGCTTAAGTCTTTGTTTGCAAAAACTGAACTAAAAAAGCAAAATTTAATAACCCAACTATCTCAAAATCATCAGATAACATCCTTACTCTATCATTCCTCAAGAGTCCTACCTCCATTTTAAAAAAATACTTAATGTTAATATTTTCATCTTTAACCAAGCTTTCTTCAAAAATTATTTTTTCATATTCTAACTCACCATTTCACCAACTTTCTTGATGTTCTATGTTATACTAAGTCTCCTGTCATATCCAGTCAAATTCAGTTTCTTAAGTTAACGATACTTCTCTTTAATTTTATCCCATATACTTTGTTAACCAACCTGGTTTTTACTTGCAGCTACACTTTTCTTTCTTCAAGGAATATACTTATCTTGAATATTTAAAGATTTTTGACATCTAATTATTGTCTAAATAATTCATCTGCTTAAATCACAACAGATAATTCTTGACAAATCCTTTAAAAAAAAATTGCTTTTTTGAAATTTATTACCAAAAAATATTATTTTTTATCTTTACAAACAGTAAAATGTTAAACCTAATAGAGTGATGATCACTTGCATCCAGATTCTCCCCCTCTTATTCTATTTTCTTGACCATTTCTACATTTGAAGTTAACAATAAATCTAAAATAGTAATGTATCTACTAGGTTCCTTGAGTAACTGGTATACAAAGTCATAATGAACAGCGTACAAGAATCTCAGTTTGATTCTAGCATTTTGTAATTTAAAGTAAACAAAATCACCCATAAATATGGGCGAAACATAAATTCTCACAAATTTCAGATATTATATGATGGCATGTAACAAATTACCAATAGAAGCCTTTCTCCTTCATACCCAGTAATAGAAACCAAAATGATTTAAATCTCCTTGCTCTTATCTTTAATATCTTCAACTTCAATAGGATGCAACTCACATTCTACATATAAAACCACTACCTCTTTTAATACTATCCATTAAAAGCCTGTAAGTTTGAAATACAAAGAAACTTCTATCATCATAATACATCTACATTTAATCATGTGTTTCAATTACTCTTCTTAAATCAAAATTGTCCATTCATGGTATTGCTGTAATTATTTTTATTTATTAAATTTCTAGTGTTACAACAGTAACAATAAAGTTTACTTCTTTGCTCAGTTTTTTGCCTCTTAATTCTTTTGCATTTATCTCAAACCAAGACTAGACAGTGGTGACAGTTAAAATTCTTACAGCTGAGTTAATAGCCTTAGCAAACAAGCTAGCCCTTATCCTATTTAAATATACACTATCCAGTAAAACAACAAAAATCTCTTATTTCACTGAACTAATCCATCCAGCCTATCTGCTCTTACTTACATACTAACCTAAGCCTAGCATTTAGCCCTATTTAAAACTCCATGCCTACAATATCCTTGACAGAATGAATTTTTTGCATTTTACTCAAATGGTTTCAACCATTTACATATTAACTCTACTAACATACCATTCCTTACATCATTTGCCCCTACACGCTAAATAAAATTTGCATCATTGCCATCCACTTTTATTATATCTCTTGCTCAATCATCTATATTCTCCACCTGTGTCCTTGAATAGCATAATCTATTTAACAAATCTATCTCTCTATTTACCATATACACTATTCTATCCATATACCTTGTCAAGGAACCACCTATAATTTCCTAAAATTTATCATTCACATCTTTCTGTCCATTTCCCTTCCCTCCCAACAGTTCCTTGCTTGTAAAAGCCCAAAGCTGAAGAGAATCATTTCACCTGAATTCACTACTTTTTACTCAAACAGTACTTTTAGGTGATGCATCCCTCACATGCAAATGAGTAACTTCTTCCTGAAATCCAGGTTCCATTTCCCACAGTTTACATTAATCTATTGCTTCTACATATCCTCCAACCTACAAACTCTGTGAAACAATTGCTCTTTTTAATTACTAAATTGTTTTACACGTTAAAATTTTCAAATATGGCATTTTTATTATGGGTGAAGTATGAAGAGGTTAAAAGCACTTTTATGATCACTTCTGTACTTTTTGACATTTGTAAGTCAAAGTGAACATAATATATGCATGTAAAGAAATATAAAGAATAGCCAGAATCTTCACTTAATGGACCTTTGTACTTTATTTTTTTTTTTTGTCACACAGATGGAATTTAGAAAGTAAATGGAAAATATTTGCGAGATAATGCAACTCAATAGTAAGGATGACAACAGGCTTAAAAGTGTATTAATTTTGGTGTGATGCATTTGTCATTTTAATAAATACAAAATAAGTAGTACTATAATTTTTTTTATTAAGTTTACGAATGCCATACCTTGTATGAAAATGTAAAAAAACTTCCTTTCTGAAAAACTTAATAGCACAGAAAAGGTTCTGCAAAACAGCAGTTGTGTGTCAGCTGCTCCGAGATACATTTTTATTTCAAGTCGGTTTATCATCATCAAGAAGTTGCATGTTTTATTATATATTGCGAGTTTGTCAAACAAATTTATCAGTTTCAAGACAGTTAAAAAGAAAGTATCTTGTAATAATGTAGCTACAAACATAGCACGTCCAACCATAAATAACACTCAATGAAAATTTTGTTGACTTTCTAGGTTACTCTTGACAGTAGAAAATATATTCTTTCATCAAAAATTGCTTTAATACTCGAGTCATATTCAATATTTTAAACATGTTTACTTGATGAGGTGTGATTTTGAAATTATACATTATTCATAAAAAAGAAATACAGAACACAAAAATTTCAAAAATATCTTAACTACTTATGACACAAGAAACACTGATTTAAAATTGAACATTTAAACAAGTGTCATGATATACCTTAATGAAGAAGTAATCTCATTTTTTTTAAAAGAAACTATAATAAAAATACATTTTAAAAGCTGTTTTCATAAACGGAAGTATCAAGCTCAAAAGTTTTATAGAAAAAAAATTTTTGTTCAATTACATTTGAAAACAATTTTTTTTTCCACAAATAAAACCATAGAACCTTAATTTAGAACAATGTTTTGGGGCAATATGGGACCTACTGGTCCATTCTGGTTGTCCCATCTTTTAAACGTAAACTATTAATAATTAATATTTAAAAAAAAAATCATAAGCCCAATCCTTTAATTGTTTAAAACTCGTTTAAATTTACTACCTCAACAACATCCAAAAGGTAATTATTCCAAAGGCCAACCACCATGTTTGAAAAATAAAACTTCTGTACAAATATCACTCACACCCTGTCAAAAATGTATATTTATGTCCCCTTGTCCTGCTACTCTCACTGTTTAGGTATAAAAAAAAGATAATGGATCAACACTATTTATTACCTTCACAATCTTAAACAGCTTAATCAGATCCCCTCTAATTTTTTTTCCAAAGGACACAGTTTGAAAGATCACAATCTCACTTCATATGATAACCCTTCAAATCCCAAGCACCACTCGAGAAACCTTTTCTCTAAAGCCTTTCTGACAATACATCATTCTTCCTAATTTTAGAACCCCAAGATTAAACACACTATTTGAAATGTAATCTAACCAGTGACCTATATAATAAACTTATAAAGTCTTTGGATTTGTTGCTAGATAAACCTAAATTCCTATTTGCCATACCACTAGCAATAATACACTGCTTGAGTGACTTAAACTGATTCACTATTACACTAAGATCACTGTTGAGGTTATTCCCATCCAAATTATATCTATAATTAAAATTATGATAACTCATACCACCCAAGACCTAAATATCATCTGTAAATTTAATTTATTTATTGACCATTCCTTCATCTACATCACTGATATAAATAAAGGAGAGCAAAGGTTTTAATACTGACCCCTGAGATATCTCCACTTGTAATATTAATACAGTTTGACTCAGCTCAATTTATAAAAAACCCATCTGCTTTCTTCCATCCAGTCATTCTTCTATACAATTTGTTGACTTGTATTCTTAAGATGGCTGGTATTTGTATTAAAACTTTAATCAATATAAAATATAGAACATTTCAACCTTCTTAAATATATTTTATTCTTATGGCAAAACCACACTTGGCTACCTGCTGAGTCTACTGAGAGGAATCAAACCCCTGATTTTAACAATTTAAATCCATAGACTTTCAGCTGTACCAACAAGGGATCCCTTCTATGGCCATCTTTAAGTTAACAAAAAGAATTTGCAACTGCAAACTCTTTTTGTTAACTTGAAGATGATCTAAGAAGGTCAAAATGTTGTTCTGTACTTTATTTTAATTAATGTTTTAATACCCACACCAATTGTCTTGAGAAAAAAAACAACTTCAAATGGGTTTTTCATCATCACAAATTTAATTTTTTCTTTATACCTACAAATACTTTTTACAAACCTTGTATGCAATATTTTCTCAAATGCTTTCCAAAAATCCAGATACACCTACTTCTCCATATACAGTACCCTCATCAAATAATATCAAAATATTTATAAGATGAAATTTTCCCTCAGTGAAACCATGTTGACAATCCAATAGCATTCCAAACTTTGTTAAATGGTTTCATAAAATATCTTTTATTAGGCATTCCAAAACTTTTACCACAAATACTTTAAGACTATTTGGTCTATAATAACTGGGACAATTTTTATCACCTCTCTTGAAAAACTTAGACATTTGCCAGTTTTCAATCTCTTGGTACCTGACCACCATTTAAGGTCTTAAAAATAGTAGCAATTCTGGCTTTGGATTACGTGCCAGTTTATCTTAAATGACCATGTAAGTATTACAAGACACTGAGCGAGGCTTTTTACCAACGTATGACTTTCGTTTTGATTTAGTTCTTGTTTATCCTAAAATGTATTTTAGACACAGAAAACAATATTTTAGAAGTCATTCATTGGTGTTATTGCCTTATACTTGACTTAATTTAATTTCAACTAACACGCTGAGCTCTGATAAAACAAAACTTTTGAGTTTGATTAGATTTGAGATATAAGAATATGTATACCGATCCATCACGATATATGTAAAGGAAGAAACAATTTTCAAAATACAACTCTGCAACTGTGTTTTGACTCACCCAAAAAGCTGACCAAAAAATCCTTGAGCAGAATTTACTTTCTTCTCAGCGTCATTAATAAGCTGTATCGCTTTTTGCTCACTGTCTGCCATCCTAAAATTCCACAGTTATAAAAAACAAAAGTGAAAATTATCAAATGTAAACAAATTTTATAACTTTTTAACACTAAATACACATCGAATACAATTTCCAAGACACTCCACTTGTGTGTCAGTCATCTCATTTCGTTCGATTGAACCACACAGGATAAATTATAACCTCGGTGTCATGCCTTTTAATGCATAATAATTATATGTAAAATAATTTTAAAAACATTCAGCGTGCAGATATAAGTTGGCTCACTTTTAAAACACATGGAAAATCCTTTGTGCAGAATTCACTACAGTATAATATGTGGTTCTTAATGACATAAAATAATTTAATTTACAATAGGAAAAGTAACAATAAGTTTTATGACGTCATTTTCTAATGAAATGTTTACATTTTAAATTGATCTTGCATGTTGCAATTTGATCTCGCTCTCTTTTTTTATGATGTATATCAAATATTTCAAAACCCAAAATAAAAACAGTTGGAGTTTACAATCTGAACAGTCTCCTATGTATTGATCTGAGACCAATCTTCTTGTGGATCTAGCCATAGTATTTCCTAGTGAGGCTTGGCATGGCCTAGTGTTAGGGCGCTCGACTCAAAATCTGCACTTCGCGGGTTCGAATTCCTGTCATTGAACATGCTTGCCATTTCAGTCAAAGGATCGTGATAATGTTATGGTTAATTCTACTCTTTATTGTCTGTAAGTGGTTCTGAATTAGCTGTCTTTCTTGTAGTCTATAACTACTAAATTAGATACGGCCAGAAGGGATCACCCAATTTAGTTTTACCACATGAAATTCACACCAAACCACTCCTAGTTAAACCATTAGCCAAGGAAAAGGCACCCAGTGAGTAGTAGCACCGGAACAAAAAGGTTAGTTTTAAAAATATATACATAAAAAAACGTATTGGGCTCTATTCTTACATATTTATAATTTTTAATTTGTTTGTTTTATGTATTAAATTTTTGTGGATAACAAAAAATGACTGCTACTTTTATAACAAACGCAAAGCAGCGAGTCTTGAAAACTGAATCCTTTGATCCGTAAGAAAATAATGGTAGCACTACCTACATTACTTTGTTTGAATATTTGAAAACAGAAATTTGAGCTCCAGTTTTGTTAAAATAAAGTTTCAGCCATTTTATTGACGAAATGCAAAAA
The DNA here is from genome assembly GCA_011833715.1 of Carcinoscorpius rotundicauda. Taxonomy (NCBI): domain Eukaryota; kingdom Metazoa; phylum Arthropoda; class Merostomata; order Xiphosura; family Limulidae; genus Carcinoscorpius; species Carcinoscorpius rotundicauda. The sequence continues at coordinate 18,456,023 of CM022393.1, read as the reverse complement.
AAAATAAAAAAAATTAAACACGCATAATAAAATGTATAAATCTGAAATTAAACATTACAGAATACAGGTAAGTATTATAATAAGGTGCCTATAATAAATAAAATTTAAAAAACAAATTCTAAGACTTGAACATAAAATTATAGTGACGTTAATCTTATACACGTGCCGGCATGACCGAGTACGTTCGGCGTGGGACTCGTAATCCGAGGGTCGCAGGTTCGCATCCCAGTCGCTCTAAACATACTCGCCCTTTCAGACGTGGGGGCGTTATAATGTTACGATCAATCCCACTATTCGTTGGTAAAAGAGTAGCCCAAGAGTTGGCGGTAGGTGGTGATGACTAGCTGCCTTCCCTCTAGTCTTACACTACAAAATTAGGGATGGCTAAGGTTTCTCCTCCTGGTTGGGGGTTGTGCAGTAGGCTTACAATTTACTCACTTAAAAAACAAGCCTGTTAATGAATCCGCAAGCGATTAAGGCCCTTTGTTCCTTCCTGAAATCGAGAGGCTTTATGTAATGTAGTATTATACACACATTAGACGAGATGTACTGATATAATATTGTAGCAGTGTTCTTTCGTTGATGGGCTCTTTTAAATTATCTGGTAGAAATAATTAAATGCGTATTTAGTATAATAATATCAAATTTCTTTTTTTTTTGCCTCAGTCACCTGGTGAGAAATGGTGAGTCTTCGGATTTACAACGCTAAGAGCAAAGATTTGATTTTTCTCGGTGTACACAACAGCTAGACCGAGGTGGCTTTGTTATCAGAACACAGACAGAGATACATACATTTCCTCCTTAACATTTTATAACTCGTTTACGGGCACTCTGTCTACACTATTTTAACGTAAAAAGCAACTTACATGTAAAAATCGACTCAACATGTGCGACAGTGAAAAAAGGTACAAACACACGAACAAACTGATTGATTCACTGTACCAGTTAGAAATAAACTCTATCTTCTTGATGCTTCACTATTTCAAAGTGAGCTTATATGCCCATTAACAATGTATCTCATCTGTAAAATTTAAATTTTGTTCTAAACATATAAAAAAGCCTCTGGTTCACTAATATTTTAGATATTATAGGATTAACGTGATTTTAACATGATACGTCTTCTAGCTAACATGTATAGTTTGTTTGTTTATTTGTTTTTGAATTTCACGCAAAGCTACATCAGGGATATCTGCGCTAGCCGTCCTCAATTTAGCAGTGGGCTACTTTTTTACCATTGACTAGTTGGAAATTAAGAAACGATTAAACAAACAAACTGTATATGTTAGCTAGAAGACGCATCGTGTTAAAATCACATTAATCCTATAATATCTAAAATATTAATGAATGAGAGGCTTTTTAATATGTTTAGAACAAGATTTAAATTTTACAGATGGGATACATAGTTAATTGGGCACATAAGCTTACTTTGAAATGGTGAAACATGAAAAAATAGATAATATTGATGATAATTTTACGTTATAATTTTGTCGTCATGTATGTTTCAATAAGGTTTAGTTATGACAGATGAAAGCAGAATTACACATATTTCTATAGATGTATGATAAAATTGTTTTCCATTGTAATAAATCATTTATGATGTTGCCCCCCAGTGGCTCAGCGGTATGTCTGCGGACTTACACGCTAAAATCCGGGTTTCGATACCCGTGGTGGGCAGAGCACAGATAGCCCATTGTGTAGCTTTGTGCTTAATTTAAAACAACAACAACAACTTTGCCCCCCAGTGGCTCAGCGGTAAGTCTGCGGACTAACACGCTAAAATCCGGGTTTCGATACCCGTGGTGGGCACAGCACAGATAGCCCATTGTGTAGCTTTGTGCTTAATTCAAAACAACAACAACAACTTTGCCCCCCAGTGGCTCAGCGGTAAGTCTGCGGACTAACACGCTAAAATCCGGGTTTCGATACCCGTGGTGGGCAGAGCACAGATAGCCCATTGTGTAGCTTTGTGCTTAATTCAAAACAACAACAACAACAACAACAACATTTATGATGTCATATATATATAGAACCTATATAGTTATATAGATTACACATGTATGTGTTTAATATAACACACATCTTTTAGTTTGACAGCATTGTGTGAATTTATATTCCATTTAATTATATAAGAAAATATATAAACATTTTGGTCGAAACTGTACATTACAATATTAAAAACTTAGCTTTGCACACTGTCTCTCTTCTGGACTGTGCAATCTCGTAAACAATTTTACTGCAAAGACAATACAAACCAAGCTCTTTGAGTGTTTTTTTCTCTTTTGAGAGCAAGGGTATTTTGATGGGATGGTATCTCGTCTCTTGTTGTCACAGGCCTTCCATTCATTAGAGCAATTTTGCCTAGGTAGACGGTTAGCCTGAAACCACTGGTGGCTTAATTTCTGTTGTTTTATTATCTACAAGTGTTCAAGGTTCATTCAGTAGATTGAGTTTCTATTGACAAACTCTTTTAAAATTAGTTGTTCTTCCATTTATATTCTTAAAAAATAATCATTATGAGTGATCATTGACTTGGATTGTCTGTTCTTTTGAATTCCCTAAACAATATCAATGATTATTTTTAGCACAGCTTATAGTCCATCCCAAAAGTTGCTTAATTTTGGAGTTCGTCTTGTGGTGAGGATTAAACAATCATACAATATCACCTCAGGATAACTTTGTCTTTTCAAAATGAACATTATAGCAATTTGTAATTTCATAACTAGTTGATATAAGTTTTTCTTTGTTAAAATGATATCGACGATGTTCCTTAATTGCTCTAAATATTCTTTGTAAGACTCTTGTGAGTCTTTCTTCTCTGATTGAAAGTACAAAAGGTTCAGTTTTTCTTCTGAGAATCTAACGAATTTAAATATTATATATTGACTTTAATATCTATATTTGTTTCAGCTTAATATATATTTAGAAATGCATGTAACTTACATTGCTAAATGTGTGTTGCGAAAGCCCTGCCTGTTCTCTTAAATCTGTAAAAGATATTCGAGTATAAGAAGCAACAATGTATATATGTACGTATATACCGGTATTGTTGGGCCAAACAAACTTTCGAGAACCTCGCATAAAGTTTACAAATCGACGTGCCAGGAGACAGTGCTATATTGTTGGTTTGCTGCAGTCAATATATTATAAACCTTGGAAGCTATAATTGCGATAAATGTTTATTAATCGGAAAACCACAGATATTTAACCGAGAAAATGTATAGATTTTGAACATGACAAACCGTTTAATTACTTTCAGTGAATTGGTTTCAAACATTAGTATATTGATGAGGACATTATATATTTTGCCCCCCCAGTGGCTCAGCGGTATGTCTGCGGACTTACACGCTAAAATCCGGGTTTCGATACCCGTGGTGGGCAGAGCACAGATAGCCCATTGTGTAGCTTTGTGCTTAATTCCAAAAAACAACAAAAAAACAAAACAAATTAAATATTTTTGTCGTTAAAAAGTCAGCTTGTAAGCAGCGTAAGATCAGCCAAGAATAAAAGGCTAGCTAATTTAAGCCAAGTTTAACAATATCAACTCAGCTTTTTCGAGTTCTACAGAAGCTCCTTTCTGTGGCATTTATTGCCTTGCTATAGTAAACAGTTACGTTTTTCCAACGTTGTACTTGTGACAATACTGGTGCGACTTCAAAATATTTGGCATCCGAATAAAAAATGATTGGATTACCGAGACTTGGGTATGCGTGTAAAATGGTTGTGATCAATTCCTTTTAAAGTTCATTGGGCGCTTATTCAGAATCAACAAAAAACAAAATGTATTTGACGTTTCAAGTAATTTGTATAGAAGATAAGATATTAATAAAACAACAATATTAAGAACATAGCTCACAAAAATTCTCTTACCTTATGCAATTTTTTTTTCATTTGGACCAAGTTGCCACAGAAGTGATCTTTTATGGACATACAGATACTCCTTCTTTGTTGACAATGTGTCCCAAGAAACTTATTTGTTAATATTTCTTAATATTTGTATTACAACATTAAAGATATAGGTTATAACAATATGTCATGGCTGTATTTTTATGGTAAGTGTATGATGAACGGATTAAAACCACCAAATTAACAAACTAACAACCCAGCGTCATTATTTTATTGCCTAAAGAACCACAGTATTTCTAATAAAGAACCGCAATACTTCTAATAATGAACCACAATACTTCTAATAAAATCAAATTATACATTTGATACCCTGTACATTACGTATAGATCTAACTTTGGTTCTTATTTTAGTGTCCTTAAATTTGAATAAAACGTACTTACTGCATGGGAACTTTGATTATTTAAATTGTAAATATGATTCATATAGATAATCATTTAGTTAATTTGAACTTCAGTTTCCTCTGTAGACAGAGTTTAAAAAGTATCAATGAATAACATCTCGGTAAGAGAGAAGGAAATGAAAGGAGGAAAATAAACCTGTAAAATAGATTGTAATTTTTCAAGCGTTTTTTTGGCACAGTAAAGTACAAGTACAGCTAACAGTTCACGATAGCAGAGGTTCATAAAGCTCGCTTGAAGAAGAGTAGAATAAAACGAACAAAGACAGCGTCAAAAGAAAGACAAAACAACATGAAATAAAATGATCTTTATATATCACACAATAAATATGCTGGGGTTTGCTACTTTTAACTGTGCAACTTTTGTAATTCTTGAACTGAGCTCAGCTGCTGAAACACACGGAAGACATTCAGAAATGTCTTATAGTTGTATCACATATTCAGTTACAGTGAAAGTTGTAGTGCAGTATTCCAGAATTCTAAATCCCTTGTTTGTTTGAAGTTAAGATCAGAGCAACACAACGATCTATCTGTGATTTTCCAGCCACGGGTGTTGTGACCCAGTTTATAGAGTTGTAAGTTGTAAACGTACTGCCTGGCGTGATACGGGGGAATTGCTAGAAAGTTAAAAGTAAGTTTATTAAAATAATGAAAAGAATTAACACGTTAAGATAAAGTTATCTTTAAAATTACTGTGGTGAATCCATTCTGAGTTAGAGTTATGAAGGTTTATTTACTGAGCAAAAAACTCAATTTGATCAAAATAAGTTGCATGAACTTTACCAAAACAATATTACTAGTAAAATAGTGAAAGAATACAGAGAGGGGGTGGTGGTGAAAAAAGGACCAGAATGATTTTCCAGCCATTTTCCAGTCAGGTTCTTTGTGAACCTGACGATGACCGAAGAAGGTCGAAACGTTGTTCGCTCTTCTATTTAAAATATTTTCTGAACCCAAACGAGCCGTTTTTGCATATAAAATTCTCAACAAGTGGGTTTTTCGACATCACTGATAAGTATGTTAAACGTAACTCAAGGCCAAGACGAATTATTAACTTTATCTTAGTTGAACTAATATAACTCATCTGACAGTGATGACAAATGAATTTACATACAATAAAGAAGATTGTTTGCTTCTTTTTGTTGTTTTTTGTTTTTTTAAATTTCGCGCAAAGCTACACTAGGGCTATCTAGAGGGAAGACAGCTAGTCATCGTCACCCACCGTCAACTTTTGGGCTACTCTTTTACCAACGAATAGTGGAAACGATCGTATCATTATAACGCCCCCACGGCTGAAAGGGCACGTGTTTGGTGCGAAGATTGAAGATATGAAAAAAAACAACTAAAGCGAAAATTAGGTTTAAAACGCACCTCAACTGTATCTGCGGGTATACACGGATAAATGTTCTTTAAACTAATTATCTTAGCATTATTAGATACATAATGCTACCAGTAACATGGTTGTTACACCAACTGTTGTAAGAACATAATGCTACCACTAACTTTGTTATTACACTTTAATACTACGTGAGGGAGTTTATTATGTATATTATACTTTATCTTTACAAGGGTAATGTTTTTGTAAATGTAATACTTTACTCTTACATAACGGACAAAATTAATTGTATGTGATATTGAAAGTAACAAGGTTAAAATATAAAAGTAAAATATATACATAACATTTTTGTTTTAAAAAAGAAAACTTATTTATTTATGATAAATATAGGAAAGCAGTTTGAAATTCTGATGTCCATGCTCAACCTACAAACACATTACAATTTAATTATTCATATACAATATACAATAAAATAAAAAAACATGTTGATAAACGACTGCTTAGTTTTCAGCCATATAAGATAAAGGTACAGTTAAGAGTAAACGTTATTTATAGAAGAAAAAACTCTTACAATCTTTTTAACATATACTTATCATTCATCACGACTGAGTGGGTTAACTGAAGAAAACAAGAATTCTAAAATAGCCTTCAGACCTCCGGACCTTCTGATTTATCACCAATATGATGACAGCTAATTGTGTTTCTTTCAAAATTACCATTTCGTATGTGAATTTAGATGTTTAAACCTATTATTTCGTTATGATAAGAAGCTGTTGTTGTTGTTTTGAATTAAGCACAAAGCTACACAATGGGCTATCTGTGCTCTGCCCACCACGGGTATGGAAACCCGGATTTTAGCGTGTAAGTCCGCAGACATACCGCTGAGCCACTGGGGTGCATGACAAGAAGCAGGCGCATCGTATGATGTTGCTAACGATTCTGTTTTATTAAACAGAAGACATACAACACTTTATCTGTGCTGTATCCACCACAGGTATCGAAACCCGCCTTTTAGCGTTATAAGTCTTCAGATTTACCGCCGAGCCACTGGAGACTAAAGTGGCCTGAAATTAGCATATTTAGTTAACCACGTTTTTTTTCCTACCTAGGTATGAGATCAAAAGTCGTTTAAGATATTTACAGAAACCTAAAATTTTCTAGATTTCAAATTTTGACCATTAGTTACTGTTTTATTCAACAGATATTAACTCGAGTTTTAATCAATGTAATGTTTTATTTGTTATTTATCTCTTACTGGTTAAGCCTTTAATTGCTGTTTTGTTTTTCGCTCAACAATTTATTCTGCAATTCACATTTCACATGGGAATAGTAGATGATGGTGCAGATTTTGCATACAGGATAAGTTTTATCTTGAGAAACGTTATTCCAGTTAAGATTGTATTTTTTTTTTTGCGCTGGATGAATTACAAACAGATGATTAACACTGTCGTCTGTAAACATTATATTTGATATAGCTTCCTTTTAAAAAAGCATTAGGTTTATTGATCGTTTATCAAGACGGGTAAACACAAAACTCAAATTCAAACAATAAACCAAGTTCGTGTTTAAGGAAAGCTAGATTGATAATGGATATTTTAAGTCAAATTGACTATTTAAATTAAATAGTACTAATATCTTCGACCTATTTTAAGAGAGAATTTGGTTCAGAGCATACAACCTGTAGAGACTGGTTAGACTAATTACAATGTACAACATTAACTTATCAATAATTTTCTAGTAGTAATTATCTTGGTAGCCTTTGTACCTTTAGAATGTTTAGTATAACATTGTGGTTTTATTTAAATAACTGGTACATTAACCATGATGTTAGCTTAATATACGTAAGAGGGACTGATCAGGGAAAGATTATTTACGTAAAAGAACTGATACAATAGCCATTCGGGGAGGTTTATTTATGTAAAAAGATTAATACAATAACTATGTTGGTAATTTTACGTGTTTAAAAAAACTGATGCAATAATCAAAACGGTTCTTCATGTATTAAAATAACTGGTTTAATTATCGTGTGCTGGAAAGTAAATCGTCTGGATATTTTAGTCACAAAACAAGCTTTTTACTTTCACCATCAGGTGTCCATCGTTTTAGCGGCAGTTTCTGTGGCCTACTTCATTCTGAATGATCCAAAAGCACAGCATTACGATCTTACCAGTGTGAAGGACATACTGATAACTGGAGCTCATCTTCGTCATGAAGCCAACGAAGAAGTTCTCATGAAAACCTTTCCTTTCTTGCATTCTGTGAGACAGTGTAAAATATTTTCGTTGCTATCTAGTCACTTTAGTATATTAAGATTACGCTTTAAATATCACGTTACTGTTTACTACATAAGGATCATATTTTACACAATGCGTTATTACATGGTACGTTAGAACCTTGCTTCACATGACGTTTACTATCTAGTACATCAAAACTATGGTTTATATAGCAAATTACTATCTAGTAGATTATGATCATTTTTTAGATAACAATTATCTACATACTTTAAATGTGCTATAAGTGGACTACATCTGTTTTGGAAGATTTTTGGACAATGTTTTGAGGCGCAGGTCTTCTTCAGGGCAATGCAAGCAGATAAATATATTGTTTATAAAACTTTCTACAGACATGTAGTAGGTTACCAGTTAGATTGTACTTTCCTCTGTTGTTTGTTTTTTGGATTTCTCGCAAAACTACACGAGGACTATCTGCGCTAGCCGTCCCTAATTTAGCAGTGTAAGACCAGAGAGAAGGCAGCTTGTGATCATTACCCACCACTACCTTTTGGGCTACTCTTTTATAGACGAATAGTGAGATTGAACGTTACATTATAACGCCTCCACGGATGAAAGGGCGAACGTGTTTGGTGTGACGGGGATTCGAACCCGCAGCCTTCGGATTACGACTCGAATGCTTTAACCAGCTGACTACACTAACCCGCTGTCCTCTCTCTAAACTTTCTCTGAAGAGAGAGAATTTTAACATACTACATTAGAACTGTGGTTTAAATAACACATTATATTTGTTTTTATTTGAAATTAAACTGACCTGGATAGATCTATTGAGAAACAGGAGATGATGGTGTGAAGAAGTAATGCTTAATCTCTGAATAAATATTTCACGAAAATAAATAGAACAATGAAACATAAATTGAACAATATTTGTTTATAGCACACGTAATAGAAACACAATGCATGTACTTGTTTTATGACATGTGAATTCACCGTATCTTTATCACTTTATCCAGCCGAGTATCAGATTGACTAAATCTAATATTTTTTACTGTTTTAAGTACAACAAAGTTACTAAATTTAGTTATTTTTATAAGTGATAGTTTATCGTAGTTTTTAATGCAAATCTGTACAAATCGTACGTTTTGTAATTCAACTGCTCTTAATTTGCGCTTGTCGTATATTTGCATAATATTACTAGAACCATCAATGTTTTTCTCGTTAGTTTAATTGAATATTATTGCGTTATAATGTTTAATAGTGTGTGAAACTTTCCAGGCATTGTTCAAACTATATATACACGTCCAAAATATAGTTCGAGCTCCATATTTAGTTCAATAGATCTTGATTGCGTTATTGTGAATTTAGCCATACAGAGCGTACATATATATAATGACACAGACACCTACTGTAAATAATCTGGTCCATCCATACATAAACATCTGGTAATCCAATAATGACAACAATGCCTATTAGTTATAAAACGCTAAAAACCATAAAAATCATCAAGTTTATTACTCTAAACATGACACTATGTTGCTATGTGACTCACAGTTCATATGTATGCCATCAGGTGGCGATACAGATATATCTCACATAATATTTAAAATCGAGGAAAAAAGTTTGTTTTTATTTATAATCATATAAATAACCTTTTTAATATAAGTATTTTCAGGCTGTGTTAGACTAAATCACAACAAATTGTTGCTTCACAAATTTATATTGTAAATAGTTGGTAAAATTTAATTGACTATTAAATAAACTACAATAAAAGTAAATTAATTGAAATTTTATACAAAAGTTTTTGAACAGTAGGTAATACAAACTTTTGTTCCTGGGCTACGATAAACTTCCAGAACATAATTTTGTTATTACCGTTAGAAAAACGAGTAGTGCTAAAATATCCTATCATAAAGTAAAACTCAATTAAGTTATCATTAAATAGTAAGGACATATTAATTCCTTGAATAAATAAAACATAAAAGTTATTCACAATTTTGCTCGTATTTTACTTAGATTGTTGATAACATGTATGAGTTAATAACCTTCAATTTTTTTTTAGTTTTTATAAATAGTAATAGAATTGATATACAATGTTCACATAATATTGAGGTTCCAACACATAACTTAGGAGTTACAGTTATAACTTCTCTCAATAGATGCCGCCACACATTGTAACAAGGATGCAGAGTGTAGCATTGTCTATGCTGGGATGGTTTGTATTGTTTATCGAAATATCTTCCCAATAGCTCATATGATCTTTATAATACTATATAGTGTTCCTGTTATAAAAATGTTTATGTGATGACTGAGCCATAAGTTCTAGTAGTGTATGTAAGTTTCACAGAAGAAGTTTTGAATTTCTTGATTTTCTTTCGTCTCTTTCTTTTTATTTTCTCTCTCTTGTGGCACAGCGATATGCTTGAAGACTTACAGTTCTTCAAATCGGGTTTCGATACCCGTGGTGGGCAGAGCACAGATAGCTGTGCTTATCTTTAAATAAATAAAGCTTCGTTTTTATTTTATAAAATCATTTTTAACATTCATGGTAGAAAATCTTACTCATCAGGTCTACTGTTATTCCTTTAACACCATTTGCACTATAAAAGTCGGAATAAACGCTCCGTTTTTAATACAACTGGATATGGTATGTCCTTATATTTACGTTGCTCGACTCATTGGTTTCAATTTCTTCCTTTAAAACGCTCGTCCTTTTAACCGTAGTGGCGTTATAATGTGATGATCAATCTCGCTATTCGTTGATAAAGATTAGTTCAAAAGGTAGGTGGTTGGTGGAGCTCATTAGTTGCTTTCTCTCTAGTCTATTACACTTAAAAATTAAGAGTGGCTGGAGTAGAAAGCCTTCAAGTTACTGTACGAGAAATTCCAAACAAACAAAATCAATACAATATAGACTACTCCACGAATTGTAGCTTTATTATAACAGGAACGTAAAGATTCTAAAATAAATTTAGTAATTAAAAATACAGAGCATAATAGATAAAATAAAAATATTTGGATAAACAAGTAGTTTTTCTACCTTGGTCGTTAAATTGTTCATTTTAGCATTAGCTTCGCTTGTTTTCCTCTGTAATTCGTACCTTGAGTCCCCTGTTAAATCAAACTCTAATTTTAATTGTAAATGTTTTCCAACAGATTATGCATATAAATGGGCTAAGTCCTTATTGTTTCTTCCTGTCAACACAGCATGGGCAGGTGGTTAGTAAATTTGACTCACTAATTGACAGCTGCTGGTTCTAATCCACATCCCTCCAAACATGCTCGTACTTTCAGCTCTAGAGACATGATAATGTGATGGTCAATCCCACTGTTTGCTTGTAAAAGAATAGCCCAAGAGTTGGCGGTGGGTGGTGATGACTCGCTATCTTCCCTCTAGTCTTTCATTGTTAAACCACGGACGGCTAATGCAAATATTCCTCGTGTAGCTATGCGAGAAGTTCAAACCAATCTTTCTGCTTATTAGCAGCATTTGACGGTTAATCATTAATTCATGGAAATGTACCTGATAAACCCAGGTCCTCAATGACATAAAAAGCCAGTGCCAAACATGGGTGTATCTAATGTAGGCGGCTTCTGATTTTTAATTCACTTCCAAGTTACATTCGAACAAAAACCGACAATTGTTTGTTTGTTGTTAAGCGCAAAGCTAAACAAGAGCTGTCTGTGACCTGCCCACTACAGGTATCGAAATCCGGTTTTTAGCGTTATAAGTCTCTATACATACCGCTGTGCTACTGGAGGGAGTAAACACCGATGTAAAACGTTTTATATCTTTGGAATTAGTTTACTTTTGTGAATAAGCACATTCTTTTCATACAAAGATTTTTTTATCATTAGTTTTAGTTGAGGTCTTAAAACAACAAAAACCTACGAATTGAGAATTTTTTGTTGTTGTTTTAATAACGGATATTCCACAACTCATGTATGTAGATTTCGAAAAGAATATTCATTTCTTTCCGTCACGTACGGATTATTTAATTTGGAAAAAAAACAACAAAACTCTTCGTTAGATCAAATTATTATTATTTTTTACCACAATTAATATTTATTATTATTATGTTTGAGTTTTGAAACGACTGATAAGACTCTCACGTCGCGATTGGTCTTGACAAATCTACAGTTTGTGGTTGTCAATATTTTGAGCATCAGAAAATGTGAACAAATTTCAATGAAAATGATTCACTTATGCAAAAGTAAAAACGACGTTTTGTGAAAATCTGTATATGACGGTAAAAATTGATATTATTTGCGGATTCAGCATACAGGAATTATTGTAGAGCATATAATACTTTTAATACAAAAAACTATCGCATTCCTGTGTAACTGAAAAGCACAATTACGTCATATTAATTTTGGTCCAAGTAGACTCGATTCAGATGCGCATCTGAAATTTAAATGATTTGATCATAAGGGTTAAAACGTTCTTTTAGAGGACCGAGAATGATGACGCTGGCAGCATCAGACAGTAAGACAAACTGTCATTTGACGACTTTTAAAAATACATCTCAGCTGTTTCTATAAACTTAAATAAAATCATGACTTACATCTCCAGGATGCAACGTTATTAGCTCAATATTTCGCTTTTGTAGCTTCGTCTTGAATTATTTTTATCCTACAAGTTCACTAATCCAGTTAAATCTAAATTGGAACGTCGCTCTCCGTAAATTGAGCAGTGATACACATTGATTGTGTAAAGGAGATACTTGTGGACTTGCACACGATAGAATATTTGAACATGTGCATAACTTCCAAAACCGCAGTACAAATAATCCAATTGAAGAACATTTTGGGAAAGAACATGGCATACCACATGCAGGTGACATCTTCTCAAAGGTCAATGTCTTATCTATACGCCATAATTTTCTTAACAGGAGACTTAAATAATCCATTTTAACCAAGAAAAGAAATCTAAAATGAACAAATAAAAAGGTAGCCGCTTATTGTGAAGATGTTAATGGCTGAACTACAAAACAATCTATATGCACACTTATGAGATTTGAAATGTATGTTCAGACATCCTTTTATGTATTAATTGATAAAATAAGATGGAAGAAAACTTATGAATACAAATATGAAGGGTTGTTTTAAATAAGTAACTTGTTCTATTCTAAATCCATTGATATTAACAGTTTATTTCTTGGTTTACATATGGTATTTATTCAACATTGTTGGTTCGATTTTTCTTAACATTATAAATTCAAAAATATTTGGTGTTATTTTAATATGATTCGAACTTTTTCTAAACACGAGTGGCCCGGCATGAGCAGGTGGTTAGAGCGATTGATTCCGAACCTGAAAGACACGGATCACCAAATTAGCTGGCCCTATCAATCGAGGGAGAGTTATAAAGTATGATCAATCCCACTATTCGTTGGTAAAAAAGTAGTCCAAGAGTTGGCAGTGGGTGATGATGACTGGCTCCCTTTCACTGTTAAAGTATGAAAGTTTAGGGTAGATAACCATCGTGTAACTTTGCGCGAAATTAAAGAAACACTAAAAAAACACGTGCATCAATGTTCGATTTACGAATGACAGTGTTCCGGTTTAGACTTGACTGGGTTAGTGAACTTTTCGGATAACGAAAGTTCATGATGAAGCTGTTCTAGCGAGAAATTCAATTAATACAATTATATTCTAGAGCTATGCGTAGTAATTTTATTTATAGAAATATCTCATAATATACTCTAGTCTGCGTTACACAAAGTTAAGAATAATAAGATTTCATCTGCATTTGAGGATAAACTTTGTGAAAATACGTTTCTTAACTATTTTTTCTAATAAGAAAAAATATTTACTCAAATCTGTATGTTTGTTTGTTTGTTTTGGGAATTTCGCACAAAGCTACTCGAGGGCTATCTGTGCTAGCCGTCCCTAATTTAGCGGTGTAAGACTAGAAGGAAGGCAGTCCTCTAGTCATCATTACCCACCGCCAACTCTTGGGCTGCTCTTTTACCAACGAATAGTGGGATTGACCGTCACATTATAACGCCTTCACTGCTGGGAGGGCGAACTTGTTTAGCGCGACACGGACGCGAACCCGCGACTCTCAGATTACGAGTCGTATGCCTTAACGCGCTCGGCCACACTCTTATCTGGCAATATTGTTTATTTTGAACTTCGCGCAAAACTACATGAGGGCTCTCTCCGTTAGCTGTCCCTAATTTTGCAGTGTGAGACTAGAGGAAGGTAACTACTTATCACCACCCACTGCTAATTCTTGTGCTACTCTTTGACCACCGAAAAGTGTGATTGATCTTCACTTTATAACGCCCCACAGCTGAAAGGGCGAGCGTGTTTGGAGTGACAAGGATTCAAACCTGTGACCCTTAGATTACTGTTGGAAAAAGAGTAGCACAAGAGTTGGCGGTCGATAGTGATGGCATGGCCAAGCGCCTGAGGCGTGCGACTCGTAATCTGAGGGTCGCGGGTTCGCGCCCGCGTGGCGCTAAACATGCTCGCCCTCCCAGCCGTGGGGGCGTATAATGTGACGGTCAATCCCACTTTTCGTTGGTAAAAGAGTAGCCCAAGAGTTGGCGGTGGGTAATGATGACTAGAGGACTGCCTTCCCTCTAGTCTTACACTGCTAAATTAGGGACGGCTAGCACAGATAGCTCTCGAGTAGCTTTGTGCGAAATTCCAAAAAACAAACAAACAAACGGTAGTGATGACTAGCTGCCTTCCCTCTAGTCTTACACTGCTAAATTAGGGACGGCTAGTGCAGATAGCTGTCGAGTAGCTTTGCGCGAAATTAAAAGCAACAACAAAAGATATTTGTATATATAGACACGACATAACAAAATTTTAACAAAAAAAAACACACACTTGTTTTTATCTTGCAAAAGTCAAGCACAAACGAGTAAATACCTTCTCTTTTCTGCTCCCTGTGGCACAGCGTTATGTTTGCAGACTTACAGCGGTATAACCGGGTTTCGATACTCCCGATGGGCAGAACATAGATGGTCCTTTGTGTAGCTTTGTGCTTAATAACAAATAAAAATTAAGCTTGAATGCTGATAGATGTATATTACTAAATAATATTAATAATTTAGCTTTGTGCTTCATTATAAAGAATTAAACTTTTATTTATCACATTAGAAATGGTCATTATTGTTGTAAATTAAAGTGTCGAGAAGTGAAAGTCTGTAGTTTTATTAATGTTCAAAAGTGAATAATATATTTGTATGCTTACTGTTTAAGTACTTAAGAAATTGAGAAGCCAGGTTATAATTTCTGAAAATAGCAAAAGTATCATCCATGTATCTGTAATAACAAAGCGTTTTGAATTATTTCAGGTAGTCTTTCGACTATGGGTTTTCATGATAGCATAAAAGGGATTCGTTAGTGTAAAACCAGATGCAAGGCCATAAATCTGATTGTAAAGGTTGCCTTTTAAAAAGAAAATAGTAAAATAAACAAAGTTCATCATCTCCCAAAACACATATTAAGGAAGGGTCAAACTCTCAGAACTGTTATTACTATCAAATATCAGTTTGATACTTAAGTGTCTCGCCTCTTACAATAGAATGTTTGTATTTAACAAGTTGTCATCAAAGCTGGCACAATGAACATCATTCCAAACGTTATTTGTTGTATTGCACTATAAGATTCAAACTTCCTTTCAACATCTATTCACTGGTGGTCAAAGTCTTCAAAACATGGAAACATGAGCCAAAAAATCAGCTGAGACATGATTATAAATTTCTACTTTTAGAAACAGCGGGTCGTAATAAACAATATTCCTTATGGTCGTAATAAACAATTTTCTTTATGATCGAAATAAGCAATATTTTTTATGGTCGTAATAGACAATTTTCTTTCTTGTCGTCATTAACAATATTCTTTATGATCATAACAGACAATATTCTTTATGGTCGTAATAAACAATATTCTTTATGGTCGTAACAGACAATATTCTTTATGGTCGTAATAAACAATATTCTTTATGGTCGTCATTAACAATATTCTTTATGATCGTAATAAGCAATATTCCTTATGGTCGTAATAGTCAATATTCTTTATGGTCGTAATAAACAATATTTTTTATGGTCGTAATAGACAATATTCTTTCTGGTCGTCATTAACAATATTCTTTATGGTCGTAATACACAATATTCTTTATGGTCATATTAAACAATATTCTTTATGGTCATATTAAACAATATTCTTTATGGTCGTAATAGACAATTTTATTTCTGGTCGTCATTAACAATATTCTTTATTGTCGTAATAAACAATATTCTTTATGGTCGTAATAGACAATTTTCTTTCTGGTCGTCATTAACAATATTCTTTATGGTCGTAATAGACAATATTCTTTATGGTCGTAATAAACAATATTTTTTATGGTCGTAATATACAATATTCTTTATGGTCGTAATAAACAATATTCTTTATGGTCGTAATAGACAATATTCTTCATGGTCGTAATAAACAATATTCTTTATGGTCGTAATAGACAATTTTCTTTATGGTCGTAATAAACAATATTCTTTATGGTCGTAATACACAATATTCTTTATTGTCGTCATTAACAATATTCTTTATGGTCGTAATAGACAGTTTTCTTTCTGGTCGTCATTAACAATATTCTTTATGGTCGTAATACACAATATTCTTTATGGTCGTAATAAACAATATTCTTTATGGTCGTAATAAACAATATTCTTTCTGGTCGTCATTAACAATATTCTTTATTGTCGTAATAGACAATTTTCTTTCTGGTCGTCATTAACAATATTCTTTATGGTCGTAATAGACAATATTCTTTATGGTCGTAATAGACAATATTCTTTATGGTCGTAATAAACAATATTCTTTATGGTCGTAATAGACAGTTTTCTTTCTGGTCGTCATTAACAATATTCTTTATGGTCGTAATAGAAAATATTCTTTATGGTCGTAATAAACAATATTATTTATGGTCGTAATAGACAATTTTCTTTCTGGTTGTCATTAACAATATTCTTTATGGTCGTAATACACAATATTCTTTATTGTCGTAATAATTACTTTGAATTTAATTTTAAAAATCTTTTAACGTTCACAAGTGTCTGCCATTGGCATAGCGGGATGTCTGAAGAGTTATAACACTGTAAACCGGGTTTCAATACCCGTAGTTGGTGGAGAACACTGTGTAGCTTTGTGCTCAAGTACAAGCAAACAATATAGCTGTACGTATTGAAAAAGTATCAAATCTAAATATCTAATTATAATGTTACTGGACATATGATTAGAACAAGTCAGTGAGTATGCCAACCTGTGTAACTTTCTTCAGTCTCTACAAAATAATCTCCAAATCTTAACTTATAAATTTATTATAACTTTTGAATTCTAAATAATCAGTTAAAACATTCTTCTGAGTACCTTTCAAAATATACTTTGAATTGTTAGCGACTATATCATCACGCTATTCTATAAACAAATATATATCTAATTTTTGCCTTAGACAAAATAACGGATCAAACTTTTTTCTGCATTGTACAAGAATGTTATCATTTTGTGTTTCATTGATAGATCTGCAACGTACAAGACTAAACACCCAACTTGTTCAACCAAAAGACTGTCTCGATAAGAACTTGAATAGGCTTAGCATGGGTAGTTGGTTAGGGCGTTCGACTGGTAATCTGAGAGTTACGGGTTCGAATCCCCATCATACTAAACATGCTCGCCCTTTCAGCCGTGAGGAGTTATAACGTTTCGGTCAATCCCACTATTCGTTGGTTAAAAAGTAACCTCAGCGTTTGCGGTAGGTGGTGATGATTATCTGCCTTCCTTCTAGCTTTGTATTGCTAAATTATAGACGGTTAGCGCAAATAACCCTTTGTACGAACTTCAAAAAAACAAACAAATAATTTGAATAATTTATTCTTTAGCCTAATTTAAGAAATATTGTAAACTCACATTCGTCAAATTTGATGTTTTGTTTCTTCGGTTTGTGGACGAATTTGCATAATTATACTGCGATACGCGAGTTATGGTTTGTCTTGCTCTCTTCCTTCAGGGCAAAACGAAAAATGTTGTATTTTCTGTGTTTGTCTTATAAGTAAAATTATACTACCGTACAAACGTTCTGCTTCGCCTTATTGTTGTTGCTAAGGGTAAATCGAATTATTTTTAGCTTGTGTGTTTGTGAAGGAAGTTGTTAAACTGTACTAAAGTACGACGTGTTTCCTTATTCCTATTACTGTTTGTTTGTTTTTTGAATTTCGCACAAAACTACTCGAGGGCTATCTGTGCTAGCCGTCCCTAATTTAGCAGTGTAAGACGAGAGCAAAGGGAGCTAGTCATCACCACTCACCGCCAACTCTTGGGCTACTTTTTTACCAACGAATAGTGGGATTGACCGAAACGTTATAACTCCCTACGGCTGAAAGGGCGAGCATGTTTAGCGCGACGGGGATGCAAACCCGCGTCCGAGTCGTACGCCTTAACACGTACGGCCATGCCGTGCCCTCCTATTACTGACTTTTGTGATTTTGTAAACATTTCTTGATGAAAAAAAATTAACTTATATATATGTCTATATATATCAATATACGAAATAGATGTATTTGAGATACATAGTAAAATCGCTTAACACCAGGTACCACCATCAACAATTTATTACAACAAAATCTTTCTTTAATTTGGATATGTTTAGGCAAGTGGAAGCTAAAATTATTGAACTAAACAGATACATTACAGTCTCGTGAATGATGTCACCTTAGAACAACATTCAGATAAAAAGGTTGCATTTATTAAAAAAATATTTCGTTGTTTTTGATAATATAAGTGACCACTACTTTAATTGCGCGAACTCAATTCACAATATCAGGGACTACCAATTTACTAATGAGCAAAAACAAAGAAAAGACACAAGTAAAGCGCAAAACAGACTTATGAACGAGTTTTTAGTAAGCCTGACAAAGTATCACAAACAGCGATATGTGTCAACATGAAATGACTATTTCTCACAACAATACCGATCTAGCTTAACCAGATCTCAAGCAACTTCCGAGCAAGCTTAGAGCTGTTTAAATGTAGTGTTAACTCATACTGCCTGCTTCCTTAAAAGTAAAATAAAGAAAACAAACGAATAACAAAAAAGTATAATATTTATCAAAGTGTAGTGTAGTGTGAACAGTCTAAACAAGATGATTTTTACTGCATTTGAGGAACATAAAAGTGTTTTTTATTTGATCGGAATGTGTCATAAACGTGTAATATAAACAATGTTACTCACTGTTCCAGTTTGATGTGTAAAATACTGCTTTCTCCTAAATCATTACCATACTGTCACACGAACAATATTACCCCCTCACTGAGTTATTACCATATTATAACATGAATTATATTAGTCGCTCATTAAGTCATTAATATATTGTAACGTGAATTATATTACTCACTCATTGGTTAATTAATATACTGTAATTTATATCTCATGCCAAATTTCTCGACTTGAAACTTCATGGAAACATAAAAGCATGCAAAGTCGTCATCAGTTTAAACGGTGTGTACAAAGGAGTCAGATAATCTATAAGATATACCGTGAAAGCCGTCATGGTTTAAACGTTATTTAAAATCCAGGTAATATGTGAATCCACATGACAAACTCGTGCCACGTTGTCACGAGTTTCAAATCTGTTTAAAAGCTAGATAATCTGTGAATCTCAGGGATAAACAGTTCCAAGTCGATCTTAGTTTAAACTGTGTTTTAAACCAGTTAATGTGTGGATCCCCAGTGTCAAGACTTCATGACATTAAACTGTGGTTAGAAGCCAGATAATCTGTGAATACACAAAACAGACAACAGAAACTAGCAACAACTTTAACATCGTTTATCAAACTAAGAAATGGAAGTCTGGTAAAGCATGTCACGATTTAGTTTTAGCTAAAACTGTTGCTGACTTGTTTTGACGTTGTCCTTCGAAGTAGATGCTATTTATGATGAAATGTGTTAGGATACCGATGACAAAACGTGGCACATTGGAAGGCACATGGTGATCGGAATAAGTAATTACGAAGAGCTGTTGGATTAAGGCCTAGAATCCACGAATTATCTTACCGAACTACGGATCTATTGGGGCCTAATTCGTGCCTTGTTACTGCAAACAAGAACAGCAAAATACAACATCACCACCACTGCCAAAACAATATAACACCATCACCAACAACAAAATAACACGTTTTTCACTTTTGGTCAAACTAAAGTGGACTAAGAGTTGGCGATGGGTGCTTTTGACTAGATTACTTCCCACTAGTCTATTAATTCAAGTTAGGATGGAACAGCCATCGAGATACTCTTCGATTACCTTTGTTTAAATTTTCGAAAACAGGCAAATATTTCGATTACTGTATTGAATATGGGACGTATGGATAGTTTCGATGCTTTGATGGGTCTTGGATCTACGAGGCGTATCCATCTGACCAATCAGTCACTAGTTTGGGTATGATGAATTAATGTTTGTTGCGTGTCTACAAACGAGCTGCCCCACACGTGGCACGTGCGAACTAATATTTCGCACTCAACATCAGCTGTTATTGTCGCTTCTGGCACGTCAGTAGGCTGGGTCATGGAGTGTAGGCAAAAGTTCTTATTGGGTTGCGAATTATAGTATTGTAATAGCACAAACCTAGCTAGACGTCTCTAATCGAAATATTAGAAAGTAATAAGCTAAGTATAAATACAGCTTCTTGTTGAGGTGTTGTTAGACATCACTGATGTCTGTATCTAGCAGTTGTATGTTATGTCAGTCCGTTCCTACGTACCCTTCGCTTGTACTGACGACATCTTACAGCAGTTTATTTCATGGAGGATCAGAGAAAAAAGTGCAACAGTCATCGGCCGTGACTGAACTGTTTTCAACCCAACATGTTTCTGTCCCTCAGAGAGCCACACGTGCAGCTGTTTCGCGTGTTTCAACTCCGCTCTTTTCTCAACAAGTATCCACATCAGTTTCTAGTCGTGACCTCAAGTTTGGAGTGGACAGAATTCTGGCTAAAAGTTCGCCTTTACAAGAAGTAAAAGGTAAGTTACATAGACTTTAATCTGCAAACAATCAAACGTATCAAAGTCTCGGTTCATTTAGAAATATAATATATATAGTTTATATATATATACTTTAAATAAATCAGGTTTATGAAACCTACAAAATGGTATTTTAAGTATCTGTAAAACCACCCATAACTGAAGAGTACAGCACATCTTGTTAAGTATGTCATTGAGAAACATTCCAAATATGCACTAATTAATTCACATCTCTTTTATTTTTGTAATTATTTGTTTGTTTTGTCGTTGAGCTAACCATTATATAAAGATGTCACTTTCTCGTTGACTTCAAGGTACCAATATCTATTCGTTTCTTGTTTGTTGTTTTACTTACAGTATTATGGTCATTAGTGTTAACGTTATGAAATGATTGGGGTGATCAAGCATTGATAGAGTTGATGCCTACGAGTGCGACGATATTTATTTATTATTAGTTCTAGAATTTCTAAAAAGTGTTCTAGTAACGAATTTTTCAAAGTTTATAAAGACAGACGGTATTATGTTGTGCTGGAAAAACAGTCTGTGGGGCACACCGTGTGTCATTAATAAAAATAATAGCTTAGCACTTTTCCACTTTCTATATCTCTGGCAATGGTAAACCACTGTATCAAAACTCTTTCGTTGATGTCCATTACTGGATTCTTAATTCACGAACCAACTTTCAAGGTAATCCATTAATACACGAGATATCAAAATCTTCAATATGGATCGAATTTTTTCTAATTTTTCTTCACAGTGAAAGTACGAAAATTTTATTTGATAGAAAATATTCTTAGCTTTTAAGAATGTTTATCAAATATAGCACACTGATAAATCTTTATAACCTATAATTAGATGTCAAACTCGACCTAAGCATCAGTGACATGTGTAAAGTTAATCAACAAAAAACACTCAAATTTGAAGCAAAAAGTCACTTTAACTATCGGTTGAACGTTTAGTTTTGTTATTAGGAATAAAGACGACTGATTTAAAACAGCAAAACATGAGATGAAAAGTCATGCAGATACATGATTCTTGATTAGGCTAAGCAGTCTAGATTAGAACATTCTAACTTAACTTTTCAAAATAATCGTACGGGTGAACGGTTATAATTGATTATACATTGCTAAATTTTCAACACAAGTTTACTATATTTCATGAAATTATTCTAAATAAAGAGCGTTTAGCGTCACGTGATATTAGCTTAAGTAATTAGCATAAATAATGATGTTTCACACTGCTGTACTGAATGCATGTGGCGATGATAAGAAACTACTAAGCTATATTCCGTGGCGTTACTATAAAGAAAGCTATTAACACGGTTTTAGAGATAAAAGCTACCACCGTATGTAGCAAAGAATTCTCGAAGGTAAAGATTTGTTCCAAATAATAGGCTTGCGATCTTAAAACTAATGTTGGTTACTATTGAGTGTCACTTTCTTATATCTTGCAGCTTGTTGATGTTTATTGACAAAAACTCACGATTCGTGATCAATAACGCCTTAGTATGAAGGAAAGGTAAGGCCAAAACAGGACTGAGAGTGCGAGGAACGAAATCAAAATTAACGGCCAAACTGACAGCTACACTTTTTACACTGATAATAATTTTATGGGAAATATTCATTCATTAGTTAGCTAGTCTGCGTTTTGTTTTTTTTCACTCTAATGGTAGTTTGGTGAAAATTGTTTTCAGACGTTCCGGAACTTTAATCTGAATTCAGCTATTCAACATTTTGGAGAATGTTTTTCACGAACAGAATCAATAGGTCAAAATCTCTTTGCGTCAAGAGATTGATGAAAAATAAGAATATATTTCACCAATTTTACCAACTGAATAAGTGAGAAGTGATTATAACACAGCTCAGGTTAAGCTTAGTGACAACAAATATACCATTTCTTATTCTAGTGTAGTCCCAGCAACAAAACGTGAGTGCTACATTAGTGCTTTGATTAGAGCAGTTGAGGCTGATTACAGTGCAAATGTTTCAGATCATTCGACTGAGGTGTTTGCTATTCACCATCAGTACATAATATTTTATCCCTCAACGATTCTTTTATTTTATCAATGCATGGTAGTTGTGTGAGCCCGGAATGGCCGGGTGGTTAAAGCACTCGATTCATTTGAATCCCGCTCACACTAAATATGCTCTCAATTTCAGTCGTGAGGGCGTTATAATGCGACGGTTAGTCCCCTTATTCGTTGGTAAAAGAGTATCCCAAGAATTGGCGGCGGGCGACTAAGGATTGCTAGCGCAGATAACCTTTGTGTAGCTTTGCGCGAAATTCAAACAACTGTGTGATTACTTGTTTCAAAGTGGCATAAAAACAATAATACATTTTTAAGAAAACACTTTTTCCTTTAAACAGTAAAATATTTTATCTTAAAAATATTGATGACTCATTTTTACATATGTTGGACTAAATCTTATATAGTAAGATTATTTATTAACTAATTGGTTGGTTGGTTGTTTTGGAATTTCGCACAAAACTACTCGAGGGCCATCTGTGCTAGTCGTCCCTAATTTAGCAGTGTAAGACTAGAGGAAAGGCAGCTAGTCATCACCACCCACCGCCAACTCTTGGGCTACTCTTTTACCAACGAAGAGTGGGATTGACCGTAACGTTATACACCCCCATGGCTGGCACGTTTGGCACGACTCGGGCGCGAACCCGCGACCCTCAGATTACGAAGCGCACGCCTTAACGTGCTAGGCCATGCCAGGCCCTTATTAACTAATTTAACGTCTTTTTGAATTAAGTAATATTTTCATATATTCACCCTTAATTAGTAAATTAAATACCGATTTCATTTCTTCAGCTTTTTTCGTTAGGTTTAAACGTTGAGAATGTGATTCACAGTTTTTAGGACATACAGTTGTGCTACTGGGGGCTTCACAGTTTTTATCGCAGACGTATAATCGGTTTCAGACAATTAGTATCAGTATATAAATATGAAACTTTAAGGAGGTAAATATTTTACAGCATTAAAATTACACCTAAATGTAATTGAACAAAGATGCAACTAATTTTGTCACATGTCTTTTTATAATAATGCGTTTTTGACACATTTTACATTTATCACACACTTTGAAAAGATCGCATTTTTATTGCGTCCTCCGATTTCACGATGTACTGTCTTGTTGATCGTATCAGTTTCAGTTATCACGTTAATAAAGCTAAGAAACGTTGGAACTGCGACAGAAGTACTTACACATTGTTAGTGTTGGAAACCGAAGAGAGAACTGTCTTAGTGCATGTTAATATACTCAGCTCTGTAGAATTTATTTGTTCAGATAATTGGTGTGTAGACTAAAACAAATCTAGAAAAAGTGTCATGGATGGCCAACCACGAGTCGTGTTTATTAGAGATTCACAGCTTACTGTTAATATGGACATCAGAACTGTAACTAGAATGGTGATTGGTGATTAATCTTTTTGGGACTGATATGAAAAGTTTCAACATGGGATGTATGGGTGTAATACTCCATATGTTGTTTGGAAGTTTCTCAGAATCGACGGCGACACCACTTGGTGTGCCACGTGTCCATCCATGATCGAAGTTGTGTATGAGGAAGAAGAGATGACTGACATTTTCTGTGTAATTCAGTTAATCTGTGTTAGGGGTGAAGATCGGCTTCATTAATGAATACATTTCGTTTAATTTCAAATATCAGGTTTATTGTTAGTCGGTACGTTAACACAATATTGTCCCAGTTGTGATTTTTTTTTCACATTTCAATAGGACTAAAGTTATTCGGCCAGGATTGTGATGGACATTTTAAGGAAGAAACTGTACAAGCTTTGTATTGACCTGCAAAAGAAGTCTTAAAATTAGCCTACACCAACATGTGGAATATTTCTCAAAGTTTCTTGTTACCCTATATGTAACAAAGCTTTGTATTAATACGTGATGTCAGGGAACATGACATTTAACTGACTTGAGTAATACGGCAGCACCTCTATGATTTCATTTACCAGCTTATTACAGGTACGATTTACAGGTGCAGAAAGTGGTATCGTGAATTTCATATTGTCCAATGGGGTTTGTTCAGACAAGTTAATATAACAATGTCATTACATTTTCATTTCACAGAATTTGTCAGGATATTAATTTCCCGCAGACCTGTCGCTGTGCCACAGAGAAGCCTGTGGAAAATAAGAAACCCACTTGTAGTAAAAATGTGTCTGATAATTACCGGTGTGGGTTTTAACATCATAAAACTCTATTGTGATGTTAAGAAAATCTGATAATACTAAAAAGTATTTTATATGATTATCCACGTTTTTTCATGTAGTATTCCACAATATATCGAGTTCAGTAAATATATAACTTATTGTTAAGCTGCAAGAATTACTAGTAGAAAAAACAATCGCAAAGTATTTATAAAAATAGGTGGACTCTTAAATTTCATTGTACACGAACTGTTTAAAATTGCATCAAACTACCATGTCTTCTACCTTACAGCCGAGATGCACACCGCTGGATACAGTGGTAAGTCTACGGATTTATAACATCAAAATCAGGCGTTCGATTCTTCTTGGTGAGCTCAGTAGATAGCCAAATGTGGCTCTGATATAAGAAAACACATACACAGCTGAGCTGTCTTAATAAGTATTTGAAAATATTACGAAATTTCTATTTTTCTTTAGTTTTACGGGTGTTTCTTTACAGAAAGTGTTGTTATTGATCCACATATAAAAACATGATCGGAACTGATATTTTCAACCTGAACTCCGCTTGTGCGCGCGTAGATTAAACAGTCAGATCAGAGACATTTCGAAATAAATATCTCATATTTTTACTGGAGAAGTCGTTATATAACTAAATCAGTAACGCAGACGAATAATAGTTTGAGTTTGTGCAGGAAATACAGGCAACGTTTCTGTGTTCAGTAATTTAAATGACAAGAATCTTATTCGATATCTTCGTATTAAACAAGTGTTGTTAATGTTGCAATTTCAATCCATCACTCCAATTACGAAAGAGTGGATTTTCAGGTCCCAACCAGCTTTAAAACGCGATACGTAGCTAAACCTACATAACGTACAAATAAATTGGTGTTTCTTATATTTTCCAAAAATTTGTTGTCACATCAACACCAATAAAAATTTTAGTAAATCCTGTATGATTACCGTCAAAATCTCAACTCTGATTGCAGTGCCTAAAGTAATAGATAAAAACACGAATATGACTGCAATGTTTTTGATAAAGATTATAGATCTGAAAGTGTTAATTAGGATTTATGCAAATATTCTGAAATCATAGAAGATTACTTTCAGTACCTAATACAAAATAAGATATCTGAGAATGGCTGTAATATAAACAAGGACCTGAGACTTAGTATAATATATAAATTGATATGCCTGAAGACCTGATAATAAATGTATTTAGTATAAGATATACAAAAATCGGCACAAAAAGATATATTTTCTAAAATAATATAAACAACACCAGAAAGAAGCTTAACTTATAAACAACGAAGACACGAGGCTGGTTTTATGTTTAGTACAGTAGATATGCAATATGGATGTTTAGTATAGACTATAGACAATATGGGTGTTTAGTATATAGTGTAGACAATACGGGTATTTAGTGTATAGTCTAGACAATATGGGTGTTTAATATGTTTATTCTACAGTATAGACAATACAGGTATTTAGTATATGTTTATTATATAGTATAGACAATACAGGTGTTTAGTATAATAAACATTTAAAAAGAGATTCAGGATGAAGTAATTTTATTGTATTGATTAAATAAAGAACTAAAACAATATACAATGTTTTATTGTATTCATCAAATGTAAGCAATTTTTAAATAAACTTTACTTGATTTAAACCTGTATTAAATCCTTACAGCCTTGGGTTAAACTTTAACCTGTGATAACGTCATCCTAAAGCAACCTCAATAAAAAAATATGAACTTATAAATTGCGCGTTTATAAATGCTTATTTATATATCTGTATATCCCGATTACACAATACTTTAAAATAAATATCTAATAAAAAAAACCTAAAACATAAACTTATTTTCTCTATGCGAACAGCTATCTTATTTAAACAGCACACACTCAATGTTGACAATCCGCTTACATTAATGAGACGTCACACACACACAGCACTGAAACATTTGACAGAACAATAACATTTACCTGCAACAAAAGCGGACAAAGACTGAACAAAACAGTACAATAATATAAAATCAAAACGAGTAGTGCTACAATACATTGACAACAACGCATCAAAACCCTCAAAGAAAAACTGTTACACAAAATAAACAATTCAAAATAATTTGCATCAAAAACATATTATAAAAACATAATTGATTCGATAAAAATGACACATGATACTAATATTTCATCACCTGAGGTAAGCATTACATTAAACCAAAATTTAAACCTATATTTCGATGATCCCAGCAGGCCTTGCACCAGGAATAAGTAATGTATAGAACAAAGACGTAAGTAAAACAACGGAAGTACTACGGTGAGATAATGACATACTTTGTGATCGAATCCTCTGAAAATATATGTCATGGTGTGAGGCAAAACGTTCCGCAGGGGAAAAGAGTGTCTTGTTCTTAGCCATTCATCGTAATAGAATTGCACGTTATATCAAAAAATCAGTAACCTGTGTTTATAACGCATATTTAGCTGTTTGAAGTCGCGCTGTTAATACTTACATTCGAGCTCACAAATCAGTATGTTTTTGCACAGGACCACGTTAACACTGGTTACCCGTATGTCACTCCAGGCGGAAGTATCTCATAACTGATGATATATACACTGGAGAACATTTTACCGCATGAGTCTATGTAGGTGCACTTCCCCTGTAGAAAAGTAATTTATTAACCTACTTCACACCTTCCCAGTTATTTATCACCCACAAATTGAGTTCTCAATATCAATGAAGCCATTTTTGTTTTCTGTTTATATTTTGCAACTGAGATCATTGGTTGTAAGACCAGTTAGTTTTGGTTATCGGTTTCTAATCCGTAACGTCCTTCGCAGATTATGGTAAGGGAGAGAAGAAGGATCCTCGCCACAATACAGAAATCAAATAATTGGCTTTTTTTTTTCTCATTTTGTTATCATCAATTGGTGTGAAGAGATTTTTTTTTAGTGGCTAACGTGTTGCCTTTTTTAAATAAAGCAAACCTGGATGTGATTTCTTGCGGTAGACAAAGGAAGGTAGCCTTTTGTGAGCTTTGTACTGAAAATACCACAAAAACCATAATTAATCTCAATAGAATTTGAAGACAAATGTAAGATATATTGTTTTATAAGTACGCTTCTCGGAAAAAGAAATCTTTAGAAGTTGGATAATTTTTTTTTATATCCCTTGTCTTACATGACAAAATTATGTGATCGAGATTTTGATATGATAATAAACAGAGAATTCTACTGTTGCCCGCAGGTGTATCCGTTTGAACTATCAGTCAATGTATGTATTACGAAATACAGATTAAAAGTATTGGTGATCTGTTAAATCTACTTATAAGTGTTTAATTGTAATGAACTGTATAAAGAAGTAAATAATTGGAACATTAGTAGGCACTGAGTTTCAACATACTCTAAATATAAGTAGGTAAATGGCGACATCTATATTTCAAATATAAACCGTCAATCCTATGAAAGATTTAACTGGAATGATACAAATATTGATGCAATGAAAGTAGTGACTATTCTGAAGTGGGTCATATTTAAAATTAGGTTTAAAATATACCCCTGACATCAGAAAAGAAAATAATGAATAGAAAATAAAAATAATGACAACTTTATATTCTAAAAATAATCAAAGAAACTCGAAGCAATAATTATTATTTGGAAATACACTAAAGAAAATTCACAGATTGTTATAAATCAAACAATCTGATTGGTTTAGAATATATATTGACCTAAATACACAACTGAGAAATAAAACTATTAATGATTTTTATGAATTGTTAAATAATCGAGGATTTGGAAAGATCTGATGGATTGTTACAATGAGCTATCTCTGAGCTGCCCATCTGGGATATCGACACCTGGTTGCTATTGGTGAGTCAGCAGACATACCACTGTAGCACTGGAAGGTAATTTAGAAAGACAATGGAAAATGTTAGAAACATTAACAGCTAACAATACTTTAAGAATAGATGAATATTTACGGAAATGTGATCTGCTGCTCGTATTAAATAATATTCAATAAACCTATTTATGTTAATATGAGCAGCTTAGATCTTTCAAAGGCACTGATGTATGATATCCCTAATGGATTCATGAAAGCAAAGTGTGGTAACGGCTTAAATTATTATACAAAGTTAATGATTGTAATATTTATAAAATAAGAACAGACGACCTGCATAACGACATGAAAGTTTATTTGATACTTCAGACTATCAAAATGTAAATTCTTATGTAATTTTGTAAGTATATAAAACAATTTTGTGTAAAATTGAGATGAGAAGAAGTGAAATATTATAGCTTAAATTGTGTGGCTTAAATTTAAGATGATAAAAGTCGAAGTCGAAAAATGCAAACAAATGTGTTATTAAAATTAGAATTGCATTCGACGAATAAAATTATCGTTTATTTGGGTATAAAGAAATATATAAAGCAATGAATCTAATAACAAGTAATTTGTTTTTTTGGAATTTCGCACAAAGCTACTCGAGGGCTATCTGTGCTAGCCGTCCTTAATTTAGCAGTGTAATACTAGAGGGAAGGCAGCTAGTCATCACCACCCACCGCCAACTCTTGGGCTACTCTTTTACTAACGAATAGTGGGATTGACCGTCACATTATACACCCTCACGGCTGGGAGGGTGAGCATGTTTAGCGCGAACCCGCGACCCTCGGATTACGAGTCACACGCCTTACGCGCTCGGCCATGCCAGGCCAATAACAAAGTAAAAAAGAATGAAATAATTTTAACAAAGTATGAAGCTCGAAGTATCCCGCAGGCGCACTGGTGTATCTGCGGGCTTATACAACTAGAAACCGGATTTCGATACTCGTGGTGGGTAGAGCACAGATAGCTACTTGTGTAGCTTTAACTTAATGACAAACAAAAATTAAGCTTGAATACTGATAGAAGATGTTTATCATAAGATGACATCAATAATTTAGTATTTGTCAACTGTTTGTTACTTGTATTAGAAAAAAAAATCATGCATGATTGGTTAAACTCCCTTAATATTTTCGTCTTACAAAAAAGTAAGTTTATATTATTGGAAAAAAAATATTTAGATAAATGAGGAGGTTATAAAGGTAAATTCTATTAATACACTTTAATATGATATAGGCCAGACATGGCCGGGTGGTAAAAGCGCTCGACTCGTAATGTTAAAGTCGTGGGTTCGAATTCCCGTCACACCAAACATGCTGGCCCATTTAGCCGTAGGGGTTTCATAATGTGACGATCAATGCTACTATTCGTTAGTAAAAGAGTAGCCCAAGGGTTGGCGGTGAGTGGTAATGACTAACTACTCTCCTTCTAGCCTTACGCTGCTTTGCGCGGAGAGGCCCACCATGGCCAAGCGTGTTAAGGTGTGCGACTCGTAATCTGAGGGTCGCAGGTTCTCATCCCCGTCGCGCCAAACATGCTCGCCCTTTCAGCCGTGGGGGTGTATAATGTGACGATCAATCCCACTATTCGTTGTTAAAAGAGTAGCCCAAGAGTTGGCGGTGGGTGGTGATGACTAGCTGCCTTCCCTCTAGTCTTACACTGCTAAATTAGGGACGTCTAACACAGATAGCCCTCGAGTTGCTTTGTGCGAAATTAAAAAAACAAACAAACAAATTTTGCGCAAAATTAAGAAACAAACAAATAATATAATAGTGCTACTAGTAAGCTAACTGATGTATAAAATGACGATACAGACACTATCTCTGAAATAAAAACAATTAAAAATTCAGTTTGGTGATCGAATTGTAGCTGTGTTAATGGACGACAACAGGGACGAATTCCAAATATTTTTAACTTTAATAAAAAATATAACGTTGACGACATAAATAGTTACAGTTCACGTGGCTCTTTTAGTAATATTTAGGGGGATGTTTGATTATGGAAATAAATAAGATAATACTCTCTCACTTTACGATAGTGGGTACATTATAGGAGAGACGGTCAAACTTTCAATTCCATCTCACTTACACAGCTCAGGCACTTCACTGACAGGTATTCGGTATCCGGGTTTTGAAAGTGGGTTTTCTCAGAGTTTTCTTGTTTTCATCACATCCAGTTCTTGGCATATGATCTACAGAACCACTTGCCACCCTGAAGGACCCTAAGTCCCAAATATATCATTGATTTAGTGATGCTCGTCGGTGCCTGTTTTGGTTGTTTTTCTTCGCCTTTGCTTGCTTCAAGTTATTCCAAGTTAATTTTATCCCAAGTAAATGTATTTATGCTGTTGTCAAACCCTCACTGTGTTTAGATATTAATTTATTTTAAAGTTATTTTTACTTCCATTTTTATTTTTCCTTTTATTGTTATTTTATTTTTCCTCTCTCACGAAGCACACAACATCATCTAACTTGAGAGTGTGGAGAAGAGAAAGGTGTTTCTGAACAGGCACGATAACACTTGCTCTAAGTTTCGGCTTAGGTCTTTTTGACCGAAATCCCTACCACAAAATTTACTTCGTTCCTATTCTGTTAGAGACAACTAACTTCAAGTTTGGGGTAGGTAATTTTGATTGGCTGTCTATATAGTCCATAGGAACAGTTAGCACAGGCGGTCTAACTCGAAATTCAACATCAAATGAACAAGAAAACTTACCAAAACATTTACTTGGGATTATACACTGTAGATGAACGTTTTCATGAGTATTAACTAAGTGTCTATACATTGATATTTTTAATCAAAAATACCACTCGTTTCATACTGATGTTATTGTATCGCTGAAATAAGTGTATTTAAATTTTTCAGAGCTACTATCCTTTACAAAATCATCGCTCTGTGATCTATGTATAGAAACTAACACTGCTTCACTCCCAGGGTACTGTCTTCTATCTGCGTGTCACGGAGACAGCCAGGAGTATCACAGAGTGTTTTCCTTCGCCAATGCAGGTGTTCCGACGTACCCTGTTACTTATATTTCCACTTTGCCTGGTTGCACAGGTAAGTTGTTATCGATTTTAATGCGCAGTGACGTAATAGAATATATTCGCTCTGTTCACCACAGGGACTCGAACCCTGTATTTTATCGTCCTTAAGTGAGGTAGACTTACTGATGACTCATAGAGGGACGCATACATAAGTTTTTAATTTTCTACAACTACGTCGTATTTATGTTGTCAATTGTTTTTGTGAAAATCAACTTAACAATTGTTTTTTTTAATATATGTGTATGAGGCTATTGAAGCAATACAGTACAACAAGGTTAATTAATTTTTAAACCGTCACGAATTAGATCGCTATGTACGAACACAGAAATATCATTCCTTCTCGCCCCTAGTCGGAGAGAGGTATAACTGTGGTTTTGTGTTGTTAGAAACCGGGTTTCGAAAACAGTGACGGGCAGACCACTGATAGCTCTTTTTTCACCTTTGTGCTCAGTAAGAAACAACTTTACCTATCAATACATGTATGTATATATATAGAGAGAGTAAAATAATATTTTATTAAACATGAGGACAAAATCACGCTACAATGTTGTTAAATCATTAACAAGCAAGGAATGTTTAACAGCGAAAGCGAAACGTCAAAGAAGAGTAGAAAGTCTGAGGTTCTGATATTAAGAGTAGTAAGTCTGAGGTTCTGATATCAAGAATAGGAAGTTGAGGTTTTGATATTAAGTAGTAAGTCTGAGTTTCTGATATTAAGAGTAGGAAGTCTGAGGTTCTGATATTAAGAGTATGAAGTTGAGGTTTTGATATTAAGAGTAGGAAGTCTGAGTTTCTGATATTAAGAGTAGGAAGTCTGAGGTTTTGATATTAAGAGTAGGAAGTCTTAGTTTCTGATATTAAGAGTAGGAAGTCTGAGGCTCTGATATTAAGAGAAGAAGTCTGAATTTCTGATATTAAGAGTAGGGAGTCTGAGATTCTGATATTGAATGGATTCTGTTATTTGTTTATTTTTTGTATTGAAAGTTCCTTGTTCTAGATTCAATTTTAATTCAGTAAAATGTATTCGTTTTCACTAACATATATGTTCGTCTATCTAGGTCTTTCTGCACTACTAATATATACTCCTAAATTCGCAAACAAATATAGACAAACCATTTAATTTTCTCTCTGTTATATACAAATATTGTTTTAAAAGATAGATATAACAATAGTTTTTCTTACCATGTTTATTATTAATTAGCATATACGTTCTTATCTAAGGATTAAGATAAATCTCTTAGTTCTTGTCACTTTCCTGGTATCAAAAATAAGTTATTAGTTTGTAACTTAAACTGTATATGATCACCCTATAATTATTTAATAAAGGACTATGAATTATCTGAACAATATCTGTAATTTGTGATACGTATAATGACGCCTGTTTTGATTTTTACGATATTATTCAAACACGACAGTACATTTAATTTTCAAATTTCAGGACACACTAACATACAGACACATATGATGAGGCCCGCATTGGCCAGGTGGTTAAGGCACTCGAGTCGTAATTCGAGGGTCGTGGGTTCAAATTCACGTCACACTAAAGATGCTTGCTATTTCAGACATGGGGGCATTATAAGTGACGGTCAATCTCACTATTTGCTGGTAAAAGAGTAGCTCAAGAGTTGGCGATGGGCGGTTATTACTAGTTGTCTTCCCTCTAATCCGACATTCCTAAATTAGGGACGGATAGCACAGATAGCCCTCGTGTAGCCTTTTGCAAAATTCTAAAAACAAACAAACATATCGCAAACCCTAAGCGAGAGTCTCCTAGTGTCGCCACCTAGCAGACTTACAACGCTAGAAATCAGATTTAGATACCCATTGTGGACATTGCAGAGATAGCCTATTGTGCAGTAAATTAAAAAACAAACAAACACATGATGAAGTGAAGTATTTCCAGTTCCCCTATAGGACATGTCGAGAACCTATCGAGATTAAAGTTATAATTTTATCTCATTTCTCGATGATCAGTTTTAAAGACACGCGATTCACGAGGTTCCAGTGAATGTTTGCTGTAAATAGAAAAAAGTTTTAATTTATAAAATCGATGCATTGATTACTTTGAAAGTATTTTTTGTTTGTTTTCAAAAGCCTATCCACTCTTCTCCTTCTGTGATTTAAAGTCTGAGTTAACAGCTGGGGAGTTGTGTTTTTATACTAAAGGAGGTTTTTAACAAAATATTCCTTTTAAAAATACTAGTGGGCAAAGATTAAATTAATTTATGACAAAATGTGATATCAAAAGTATCATATGCCAAATCTTTCTTTCAAAACATCATTCTAGAGGTGTATTAGTAGTACATAAAAAATATAATGGAAATTACAAACTCTCAGGTGTTCGATTGTTTGTTTTTGAATTTCGTACAAAGCAACACGAGGGCTATCTTCGTTATCCGTCCCTAATTTAGCAGTGAAAGGCTAGATGGAAGGCAGCTAGTCATCACCACCCACCGCCAACACTTATGCAACTATTTTACCAACGTATGATGGGATTACTCTATAATTATAACGCCCCCAAGGCTAAAAGGACAAGCATGTTTGGAGTGACAGGGATTCGAACCCGAGACCCTCAGATTAAGTGTTGAGTGTCTTAACCACCTGATCATGCCCGACCAAAAATGTTTGAATACACGGTTTATAGACAAGTAAAAGAAAAAAAGCAAGTTCCACGATAAAATACATAGAAGAATTACATAATAATAATAATAATATGCCTCCGTGTTGTAAGCTAGAGTCTGTGGTCATTTTATTCAGGTGATATTTCATATCTTGTTTTCAGGAATAAAAGTCCCCTGCTGGTACAGTTGTAAGCTTACGGATCTACAACGCTAAAATAAGAGGTTTGATTCCCTTCGGTGGGCTCAGCAGATAGCCCGACGTGACTTTACTATAAGAAACACCCACACACAGGAATAAAAGAAAACCTTTAATTTATTTTGTACTTACTTCTCAACCGCTTTGGGAACAAGTAATTTCTGAATGAACACATTCACGACTAACGAACGTCAGTGCAACTTGAGTTTCACGGACACTAACCATTTATTTGTAGAAAAAACAAAATTATGCCTAACGCACTCGCATGGATTGCGTGTGGCCGAGAGCTGTAAGATTTCCACTCTGCAATAACGAAGCTTTATCACTGTTCCTTTGTAATTCGATTATTTTGGAAAGAGAAACTTCAAATTTCCTCGCGTAGCTGAAAAGAATAATTTGGTTTATTTCGTATTTCGCGCAAAGCTACACGAGAGCCATTTGTTCTAGCCGAACTTTATTTAGCAGTGTACGACCAGAGGGAAGGCAGCTAGTCATCATTACCCACCGCCAACTCTTGGGCTACTCTTTTACCAACGAATAATGGTATTGACCGTTATATTATAACGCCCCCACAGCTGAAAGGGCGAGCATGTTTGATGTGACGTGAATTCGAAACCGTGACCCTTGGATTACGATTCGAGTGCTTTAACTGCCTAGACATAGCAGACCAACTGAAAAGAAATCTTAAAGCAAATAGTTTTTTTTTCATCGAATATTTCTCATTTTATAAGAGATAATATTGGTTCACCAATAAGCACGAATTCTTATAACGGTGGAGCACGGGCTGTGATTCCCATGGTCGGCACAACACAGATAGCCCATTTTGGACTTTTTCTCTTAACAAAAATATAACAAAACTCATCAACAAAGAAACATAACTTTTAAGTAGTTTAAACAGAAGTCATGTATAACACTGGACGTTTAAAAATGATTTATGAATATTTAGGTCATGTTTGTATGAGTTAATTAATAATGCTGTCTTGAGTTTTCTACTTTTGTATGTACATCCTTGTTCTTTACTCAATGTCTTTATGATTTTGTTATTTATTATATAGTAAAGTTATTTTCTACGTGTTCGGTGATAGTCCTTCTAATGTTTGTAAATCTTATTTTTAAATTCCTACTTATTTCACCAGTATATATATATGTGTTATATAAAATTTTAATTTTTTTGTAGTTAATTGGGTTGACATATTTATTTGTATAGTCTTAATTACTGTTAGGCTTATATAATAAATCTGTGTTTTTGTAAGAAGATTAGAGCAACACTTAAGTTCCTTCGTGAAAAATATTGTGTATTGCATAGTTTAAAGAAGAAGAAACGTTATTGTCTCGTTTATGAACCGCATTAGGACTAGTTTAATAGAGCTTAGCAACAACTTTGATTCGTGTTTATGAAGGCTGCAAAGCTCTATGCGAACTTTGAAGCCTCGATTGCACAACACAGATCGGTTTACAATGAAAACCTCTGTTGAAATACAAGCTCTACAGCGAGTCATATTGTGCAGTTTAATGGCGTGTTTATTGTTTAATTTAAGGTATATTAAATTCATGACCTGATAGTAAATACAATACCATTCAATGAAATGCATCATTCACTAATACGTTCCAATCAGTCGAGGTCGTTTTAAGATTATTTTTTGCTAAATGTTTCTTTATGCACTGGAAAAATTGGTTTCAATTTTTAATTCTAAGATAGATGAGACAACCCTTAATTCGTTTATTTATTATCTCTTTGTATCAAATGAATTGCAAAACTCACAAACTCGAATACTGTTAACATACTATCTTTATAGCCTTCATTGAGCTATGTTTTGACAACACACCAACCTTATATATACTTTCTTAGGACTTTGAACAAGTCGGATATATTGGCTGTTTCGTTAACTCGTTCTTCATTATTCTGGACACAAAATGGCCACGTGGTTCGGGCGCTCGACTCGCAGTCTGAAGGTCACGGGTTCGCATTCTCGTCACACCAAGCATGCTCGCCCTTTCAGCCATTAGATTTAATTATAATGTGACGGTCAATTCCACTATTCAATGGTAAAAGAGTGGCTCAAGAGCTGGTGGTGTGTGGTGATCACTGAATGCATTCCCTCTTGTCTTTCGCTACTAAATTAGGGACACCTAGTTCTCGTGCGGCTTTGCGCGAGCATGTTTAGTGTGACGTGAATTTGAATATGTGATTCTCGGATTACGTTCAGGTCGAGCGCCCTAACCACCTGGCCATGCTGGGCCTAGACAATGTGTACTGAATCAATTTTGTAGCAGTTTTCTTTCGTTGGTGAGTTATTTTAAATTATCTGATAGAAATGTCAGGCCAAAGGTTGGGACTGGAGGAACCTTCGTTGCAAAAACGTATTTTTGCATTTTGGGGCCATTGGTGTTGTGGTTGTACGATATAAGTGACGTTAAAATCTTACTAATCGATCATAAGAGAAAAATCCAAGAGCTGATAATGAATGATTTCTGCTTACGGATTTATCTGAATTAAATCAAATAAAAAATCAGAAAACTATATATATCTGTATTGAATCAGCTCAAAATTAGAGAACCCTAGTTTTCTTCTGAATCTAAACAACTTAAAATTAGAGAACGCTAATTTATCTGTATTTCAAAAACCTGCTTTTTAGCAGTGCAAGCCCACTGAATTACTGGGAGACATCACAGATTGTAAAAATGTTTGTTTGTTTGCTTAGAATTAAGTTACACAATGGGATATCTGTTCTCTGTCCACTACGGATACAGAAACCTGCTTTTTAATGGTGTAAATGGTGTGAAACAGATTGCACGATAACAAGAATTAAAAAGCCAATATTAATGGCTAATAATTCTTATACTCCTAAACAGTTATAACAGTGACAAGTAGACATCTTGGTCCTCTGTACAACAAATAACTTTAGCTATATTGCAAAATTTGATTTTCTAGATACCAGAACCTTTAGACGTTTTTACTTCAAAGACTGAGATTTTCCAAAATATAGAAATTTAAAGGTTAATTCAATCATTTCTATTATAAAATGTTTATGTAAATGTGTAAATAAATCCATTTACTATTCGTAGAACTTCATTTTGTTTGCGATAATCAGTATCTAAGTTGTTATTAGCAATGTGCTTTGTCGACACGAGTGTTGTCATGGAGAAAAATGGGTTGGCCACGCCTTGTGATACCCGAAACATTATATAATTATAATACTTACAAGTAAAAGAAACTTGTCATCTATTCTTGTCAGTACTGTATAAATAACGAGACTAAAATAGACAAGCAAATATAAATTTAGGAAATGGATAACATAAAACATAAAACAACTGCAGAACACAACAATAAAGAATTTGATACCAAAACCAACTTTTATGTTTTTTTCTGTAAAACTGTTCTATCACCCTTATTCGTTTTACGAAGAAAGATGGATAAAAGTAAATTTGAAGGTAAAACTAAATACCCATAAAACAGAACAATTTCTGCACACAAAAACAGCAACAAATAAAAATGATATCGAATGAACCTTCCATATTAAAAAGAATACACACAAAATATTTCAAGCATGACATTTCAGGTAGAAACTGCAAGATACGAAAAAATGAATGTCATGTTGCACGTCGTTGGCACCGAAGGACCATCCAAAGCCACTTCTATTTCTTCGTTTTTTTTGTATGAAATGCGCACGTTTCATGAACCGCGTTTCGAACGGTTTATAATCTATAAATCGATAAGGAAAACTTCAGAATGTTTTCTGCTTGAGAGTTTATTTTTCAATGCCATAAACAGAAAATACGACATTCGTGTTAAACAAAAAGCTGACTAAGCATGGCCTGGTGACTATGGCTCGACCCTCGGGTTGTGAGGCTTGTGCGGTTAGACCGAAAAATAACTTTGAGCAAAATAAACATACAAAGAGCCCTCTCTCGAGTTTACGCACTAACAACGCTAAAATCTGGGGTTTGATTCCGTAAGATGGACACAACAAATAGCCTAACATTCCTCTACTCTAAAATAAACAAGCAAAACCTAGTATTAAGTAAATGTATTCTAGTGAAGATATAAATAACCTAATATAAAGAGTACACACAATCTTTAGGCAAGGTACTCTAACTGTCTATTGTTTTACTTGACAGAAGATGATCTGATATTATATTACATTTTATTATTAGAGGAACTACATTTACATTTAGCACCAACCATTGAAAATATTTCGCTTACAAATTAAAATGAACAACGCACACCAAACTATTTTGTTTTTCACTTTTAAACGCAACTGATAAAAATACAAGGCTATATGATACATGTCAAAGCAGCTCCATGTATCTTTCTATTCGTTTATCAGATTTTTTTTTGTTGAAAACTGAAAATAATTACCTGTGAGACAAAAGAGTGACATATTGGTAATCTTAAACTTTTCAAATGCTTTAAAGGTTAATTGTAATGCTATTAATAGTTATAAGGTTATACACACAGACAAAAAGAAGGAAAACGATTCCATAGGAAACAAGGCAGACCACTGAATCATTCGGAGTAAAATTACAATTATATATACCAGAGGGTGCTATAGTTGGCTGGTATAAGAACGGCGGCACGTGCTAGTTTATGTTATTTGTATATATAAGTAAAATAGATACGCAGATAACACGTGCCAGTTAGTTTAGGATTCAACAGGCTATCTATCATAAGGTCACTAAACAAAACAGAGATATTAAGGGTTTGGTTTGTTTCGAATTTCGCCCAAAGCTACTCGAGGGCTATCTGTGCTAGCCGTCCTTAACTTAGCAATGTAAGACTAGAGGGAAAGTAGCTAGTCATCACCACCCACGGCCAACTCTTGGGCTACCCTTTTACCATGGAATAGTGGGATTGACTGTTACTTTATAACGCCCCCACGGCTCAAAGATAAGATAATTTATATAACATTTCCGTGCAATCACGAAAACTTGTCAGTAAAAGTTAATTCGCGATATTTAAGACTAAGTACAGAGCAAAAATAATGTTCTATTTTGTTAAGCTATGATTACAAATAATTAATATCTCATTTTATTACTCTTAGCCCCTTGGAGACACATATGCAACTTGTAACTTGGCAAAATACAATATTTACTGACTTAGATGCCTTAATAAGCTAAGTGTTCGACAATACTGCCAGTTTAATATTTCTAAATATTTTTTCCCTCACAAAATTATTACTTAAATGAGAATCCTACGCTTTTTCTCTCTATTATTGTATAGAAATATTTATTTTATGTGTCCATATCAACTGAAATATCTTATTTAATTTCAAATTTGAAAAAAAGTTTTTACAATGACTGTATGTTTCGCTTTGAACAGTTTTAATTCCATAAGGAGCTCGCCGCTTTGAATCCCCGTCACACCAAACATGCTCGCCCTTTCAGCCGTGGGGGCGTTATAACGTGACGGTCAATACCACTCTTCGTTGGTAAAAGAGTAGCCCAAGAGTTGGTGGGTGGCGATGACTAATTGCCTTCTCTCTAGTCTTACACTGCTAAATTAGGGACGGCTAGCGCAGGCAAACCTAGAGTAGCAATGCGCGAAATTCAAAAACAAACCATGAAAAGTACCTCTTTTGTTAATATTAGTTGTGTTTTAAGAAATACTGTGCAAAATGGGCTATTGGATTCATGTCCGTTACGCGAAATCGAATTACCTTAGCATGGTAAGTCGTTAAATAAACGGTGACCCGCTGTAGGACTTTTATGTTTTAGTGAGTTTGCCACAAATTATTTCCTTAAGCATTCTGAGCTTAAGCTTTAGTTAAGGCATAAGCTACTGGCTGCCACTTAAACTTAGATAATTTTGTATGTTCAAGGGGTTATTTGACAAGTTAAATAATTTTAATTCAAAACCACATATTTGTGATTTTCGTTCCATTGTTTTCCCAAGGTACGAATCTAGCATCTGAAGAAAGCCATTCAATGAAGACCCTTCCTATCAGTAACCAGACGCCAATGGGAAAAAGAAAACGTTCGTGGTCACGTGCTGTATTTTCAAATCTACAGAGAAAAGGTCTAGAAAAACGTTTTATGATTCAGAAGTACATCACCAAACCTGACCGAAGACAGCTTGCAGCCACCTTAGGGCTAACAGATGCCCAGGTGAGATGTATGACTAAGTTATGGTTAGCTCGTAATCTGAGTGTTGTGGGTTCGAATCCCTGTCATACCTACCACGCTCTCTTTTTTAGTCGTGAGGGCATTATAATGTGATAACTAACTGCCTTCCTTCTAGTCTTACGCTGCTAGCGCAGTTGCCCTCATGTAGCTTTGCGCGAAATTAAAAACAACAACAACAAATAAACACCAAATAGAAGACAGAGGGCAACGTTGTGTTCACATTCAGATTTAAAGACGACTTTATATTCCCAACAATAAATACAGCAGATGTTCTGGTTTATGTATGTTATCATATATCTTTCTCCACTTTTACTCGTTTGTTATATTTATTGCTGTGTCCTTTTGGTCC
The DNA here is from genome assembly GCA_011833715.1 of Carcinoscorpius rotundicauda. Classification (NCBI taxonomy): domain Eukaryota; kingdom Metazoa; phylum Arthropoda; class Merostomata; order Xiphosura; family Limulidae; genus Carcinoscorpius; species Carcinoscorpius rotundicauda. The sequence continues at coordinate 18,414,749 of CM022393.1, read as the reverse complement.
GTCCTGGAGTCAATAAAACTGGTTCGTCTGCTCTACGCTGAATGACTGCAAGTTTGTTCAAGTGCAAATAAATGATTAATGATAAACAATTAGATTTTACATTAAATATATAAAATATATTCTTAAAACATGCGCACTCTCATTCCGCGCCCCCCAGTGACTCAGCGGTATGTCTGCGGACTCCCACGCTAAAACCCGGGTTCCGATACCCGTGGTGGGCAGAGCAGAGATAGCCCATTGTGTAGCTTTGTGCTACAACAACAACTCATTCCGATGTGTAATAACATAAATAAGACTGATAAACTTAAGTCTCTCTAACTTAGTCTAGTTTATCCCAAAATTGTTACTTTTCAAGCAATTTGCTATTAAAAATGGCGTCTCAGCCACTGCTATATCTATTGTGTCCGGGTGTTCTGAATATTCCATGTTGTGAGGGAAGAGCCTCTCCGGCATCGGGTGTAGCAGATGTGGTTAATTATATGTGGTTAATATATTGAAACGGTAACCTTCAAAGTTGATGCTTCTGTTTATAAGTAGTTTATCTATTTATTTTTTTCATTTTTATGGAAGTCGATTAACCGTTTGAGTTTTGACTTGCAATACTTCTATCAGTGAAATAGAATATAATTATTTTAAACAATAAAATAAAATTATTTTAAATCAATAAACACTAAATAAGTATAATGAATCTGATCTTAATTACAACAAAAAACAGTGTTTAGGAGTTGTTTGGAATTAACCGCAAATCTACAAAATGGCCTATATTTGCTCAACCCACCACGAGTATTGAAACCCGGTTACTAGTATTGGAAGTCTGCAGACACAACTTTGTGTCACTGGAGGGCAAAAAAACAGTAACCGATGTAGCAACGGTATGCTGGACAGAAAATCACTCTTACCATCTGCTCTTATCAGAAAATAATGAACAGACTTGTTTCCTACATGACACAAAATATAGTGTCATCAATCACTCACGCTTCAATAAACATGACATCCCATGCTTGAAATAAGTTCTCGAATCTGCTTATTTGTAGACTTACTAACAGTTTTCTCAGAATAAATAGTTATGAAAAGCACATGTGTTTTTGTTTTGTATAAGTATGTCGTTTCTGTATCAAAATATGTGTCTCCAGAATTTGTAATAAAACTAGATGTAAGTCACTACAAAGACTTATAGTGTTTCTTAGGAAACGCGCCTAAGTTCGCACACGTGAACTTGAGTGGAAAAGCACATCCATACTGAGCAGTTTATTGCATTAATGGTTGCAAAATACATTCTTGGCACAAATATTCACATTTTGTTCTACTTTGATGCTATTGTTTCCATACATTAAGTAGTTACTAAGAAACCTTTTGAGTGGGAACAAAGAAGGCAGCTTATGGCCCGACAGTCATGTACGACTTATTAATCTGTCAGTGTAAGTTGATTTGAGTATTTATACGTTAAAACTCACGTAAACACGATTTGTATAAAAGTGTTTTTAGTGTAATCTAAACAGATCAACGTTTTAATTCGAGCAGTTTTCTTGTATCGTCACGTATCACAAGCTATATGTTGTTCAGAATCAGAGTGTGGTGCACCTCAATGTACTGCATACACAAATCTGACACCTCAATGTACTGCATACACAAATCTGACACCTCAATGTACTGCATACACAAATCTGACACCTCAATGTACTGCATACACAAATCTGACACCTCAATGTACTGTATACACAAATCTGACACCTCAATGTACTGTATACACAAATCTGACACCTCAATGTACTGTATACACAAATCTGACACCTCAATGTACTGCATACACAAATCTGACACCTCAATGTACTGCATACACAAATCTGACACCTCAATGTACTGCATACACAAATCTGACACCTCAATGTACTGTATACACAAATCTGACACCTCAATGTACTGTATACACAAATCTGACACCTCAATGTACTGCATACACAAATCTGACACCTCAATGTACTGTATACACAAATCTGACACCTCAATGTACTGTATACACAAATCTGACACCTCAATGTACTGCATACACAAATCTGACACCTCAATGTACTGTATACACAAATCTGACACCTCAATGTACTGTATACACAAATCTGACACCTCAATGTACTGCATACACAAATCTGACACCTCAATGTACTGTATACACAAATCTGACACCTCAATGTACTGCATACACAAATCTGACACCTCAATGTACTGTATACACAAATCTGACACCTCAATGTACTGCATACACAAATCTGACACCTCAATGTACTGCATACACAAATCTGACACCTCAATGTACTGTATACACAAATCTGACACCTCAATGTACTGCATACACAAATCTGACACCTCAATGTACTGCATACACAAATCTGACACCTCAATGTACTGCATACACAAATCTGACACCTCAATGTACTGCATACACAAATCTGACACCTCAATGTACTGCATACACAAATCTGACACCTCAATGTACTGCATACACAAATCTGACACCTCAATGTACTGCATACACAAATCTGACACCTCAATGTACTGTATACACAAATCTGACACCTCAATGTACTGTATACACAAATCTGACACCTCAATGTACTGCATACACAAATCTGACACCTCAATGTACTGCATACACAAATCTGACACCTCAATGTACTGCATACACAAATCTGACACCTCAATGTACTGCATACACAAATCTGACACCTCAATGTACTGTATACACAAATCTGACACCTCAATGTACTGTATACACAAATCTGACACCTCAATGTACTGCATACACAAATCTGACACCTCAATGTACTGTATACACAAATCTGACACCTCAATGTACTGTATACACAAATCTGACACCTCAATGTACTGCATACACAAATCTGACACCTCAATGTACTGTATACACAAATCTGACACCTCAATGTACTGTATACACAAATCTGACACCTCAATGTACTGCATACACAAATCTGACACCTCAATGTACTGTATACACAAATCTGACACCTCAATGTACTGCATACACAAATCTGACACCTCAATGTACTGTATACACAAATCTGACACCTCAATGTACTGCATACACAAATCTGACACCTCAATGTACTGCATACACAAATCTGACACCTCAATGTACTGTATACACAAATCTGACACCTCAATGTACTGCATACACAAATCTGACACCTCAATGTACTGCATACACAAATCTGACACCTCAATGTACTGCATACACAAATCTGACACCTCAATGTACTGCATACACAAATCTGACACCTCAATGTACTGCATACACAAATCTGACACCTCAATGTACTGTATACACAAATCTGACACCTCAATGTACTGCATACACAAATCTGACACCTCAATGTACTGCATACACAAATCTGACACCTCAATGTACTGCATACACAAATCTGACACCTCAATGTACTGTATACACAAATCTGACACCTCAATGTACTGCATACACAAATCTGACACCTCAATGTACTGCATACACAAATCTGACACCTCAATGTACTGCATACACAAATCTGACACCTCAATGTACTGCATACACAAATCTGACACCTCAATGTACTGCATACACAAATCTGACACCTCAATGTACTGCATACACAAATCTGACACCTCAATGTACTGTATACACAAATCTGACACCTCAATGTACTGTATACACAAATCTGACACCTCAATGTACTGCATACACAAATCTGACACCTCAATGTACTGCATACACAAATCTGACACCTCAATGTACTGCATACACAAATCTGACACCTCAATGTACTGTATACACAAATCTGACACCTCAATGTACTGTATACACAAATCTGACACCTCAATGTACTGCATACACCAATCTGACCCTCAATGTACTGTATACACAAATCTGACACCTCAATGTACTGTATACACCAATCTGACACCTCAATGTACTGCATACACAAATCTGACACCTCAATGTACTGTATACACAATCTGACACCTCAATGTACTGTATACACAAATCTGACACCTCAATGTACTGCATACACAAATCTGACACCTCAATGTACTGTATACACAAATCTGACACCTCAATGTACTGCATACACAAATCTGACACCTCAATGTACTGTATACACAAATCTGACACCTCAATGTACTGCATACACAAATCTGACACCTCAATGTACTGCATACACAAATCTGACACCTCAATGTACTGTATACACAAATCTGACACCTCAATGTACTGCATACACAAATCTGACACCTCAATGTACTGCATACACAAATCTGACACCTCAATGTACTGCATACACAAATCTGACACCTCAATGTACTGCATACACAAATCTGACACCTCAATGTACTGCATACACAAATCTGACACCTCAATGTACTGTATACACAAATCTGACACCTCAATGTACTGCATACACAAATCTGACACCTCAATGTACTGCACACAAATCTGACACCTCAATGTACTGCATACACAAATCTGACACCTCAATGTACTGTATACAAATCTGACACCTCAATGTACTGCATACACAAATCTGACACCTCAATGTACTGCATACACAAATCTGACACCTCAATGTACTGCATACACAAATCTGACACCTCAATGTACTGCATACACAAATCTGACACCTCAATGTACTGCATACACAAATCTGACACCTCAATGTACTGCATACACAAATCTGACACCTCAATGTACTGTATACACAAATCTGACACCTCAATGTACTGTATACACAAATCTGACACCTCAATGTACTGTATACACAAATCTGACACCTCAATGTACTGTATACACAAATCTGACACCTCAATGTACTGTACACACAAATCTGACACCTCAATGTACTGTACACACAAATCTGACACCTTAATGTACTGTATACACAAATCTGACACCTCAATGTACTGTATACACAAATCTGACACCTCAATGTACTGTATACACAAATTTGACACCTCAATGTACTGTATACACAAATCTGAAACGTCACTGGACGACATAAACGTTATTTTAGGAAAGTATACTGATAGATAGACATGAAAAAATATTGTCCAAGATAACTTTGATTTTATAAGGTTAACACGACACGGTCAAAAGAAGTTTTGTAACACCTGACGACAGAAGTAGGATGAAAAAGTTTATTCCAGGTTATCAAGAAAAAGTGGATGAGATACTGACCAAACAAAGTTATTTTACCAGAAGGGTTAAGTTATCTGCAAACCAATATTAACCTATAGTTTGAACACTGGTAACATATCATGTTTTCAGATGAGTCCTGTTTTAGTTTTATTAAATTTGATGTTAGGGTTTGTATTTGCCGTTTGTTTGAAGAACAGATAAGAGAAGACTTTTTTTCCCACAGGAAGTGGTGGAGTACAAGTTTAGGTAGCTATCTATTACGGTGGAATATCTGATATTCATATTTTCCAGAGAAACTTCAATGGCGCCTCCCTCAGACATCATATGGCGACGATATTTTTACCATATGATAGGACAAGGTTTGAAAATAACTGTGTTCCAGTGTGATAACGACACTGCCTGCATTGTGTATATTGTACAAAATTGTTTTGAACAGAAAAATATTAGAAGATGACCATGGCCAGTGAAGTCTCCAGATTGTACTCCCACTGAGAACTGTAGGCCGAATTGGGCTGGTTAATTGCTGACCACTACACTAAACCAACTACTTGATCTGAGTTACAGCATCTTCTAGTAATACATTTAGATAAAATCATGACGAACTGCATTAATAACCTTATTGGGAGCACATCGCGATACCCTGATGAGATTGTTAGAGTAAAAGTAGAACAAACTAAGTGCTGGGTTTTCAATAAGGACTGATATAAAGTCACATATACTACTTATTTATTATTTGATGTTATATTGTGCCGTAGTGTACGCTTTGAAATGCTGAGTTACACATCTTTCTACACGTGTTTGAGAAACTTGTTCAATGGTCTAGCAAATCATTCATGATGTCCAGACAACATGTTTTATTATAAAGTTTACATGTGTAAGTGTTTAATATATATATTTATCAGTTTGACAGCACTAAGTGTATTTGTAATTCATTTTAATAATAACAAATGTGATCCTTATTTTATTTTGCGACTTAACGAAAAAGAAATATAAACCACTTAAAAAATACCACTATATTTGCCTAAACGTTTGCATTTTTTAATATTTCTTTTACCTTAAGTCGCAAAATAAAAGCTCGACACGATGCATGACTAAAAAGGAGTTTGTAAAGCGACATAAGTTGCATGTATGTATATATGTTTCTTCCACGATGTTTCCGTACAAATATCATATAGATCAAGCAGATGGAGAATGAAAGAGGTATTCATACAATTCAATGAGAAGACATATAATGTTTAAGTCATCTAAAATATTCATAGTCATCGGATAAAGTATGACTGTATGCAGTGACATGGAGTATAATGTCTTCGAGAGGTTCCAGATTCATTTCAACAGAACGTATTCACAAGAAGTAAACACTGTTCAACCTAAAATATGTTTTTGTATTAGTTTTTTGTGTGATTTAACTGTCGTAATTTTTCAACTGCAATATTGGATCCATCGGTCAAGTATGATAGTGTTGAATTAAAAAAAACAGAGTTCAAATGTGATGCAAGGTATCCAGCCTCATACATATGTATATGTACATTTTTATAAGTTATCAATGAGCTTTTATTGCTTTTCATTACAACCTTACAAAGGACTAGCGGGAATATTATCTTGTTTTAAAATATATGTTCTTCCTTTTCTCTAAGTTTTTTTAATCAGTTTTACCGATTGTAATATTTCTTCCTCTTTTTAGGTCAAGGTTTGGTTTCAAAATCGACGCATGAAATGGCGACATTCCAAGGAAGGTCGTGAAGACCAGATGAATCAAGATACAGTTACCAATAGCCTCAAGTCTGCACGACGGTCACAAGAGGAACTATTATCCAAGAGGATTGTGGATTCCGACTGTACCACCGAAGAAGAGGACGCATCTGATCCTGCTAACGTTATGTCTTTTAGTGAATAACGACATAAACGTATGACATTCCAAAACAGGATCAAATCAACTTTTAATAATGATGATATAAAATATACAATATGTAGAGAAGAACTCATTAGAAATGAATATTGAATAGTAACCGGCTCAACAGGTGCTAACTTAATTTTCTCATTTTTGAAGTTCATTGTTAAGAGGTGAAAAGAATACTTTGATCTGAGACAAATTCTGTATCATATATTTTCTACATTAATGAAAACATTCTCTGTTGGCTTTTATACCAAAATACATAAATTACCGAAACTTAGAATGTTGGTTCTTGCAACTTTAAAAAATATTATATATATATATATCCACGAGTGATAAAACGTATATAAAGTGTTTGTTGGCTTTACTTGATTTTACAACCCTGAAAACACAAGAAAAGTATTGTTAAATTGATACCCCACAACGACTAAATGTCTTTTTTTATAATGTAAAAACAGAGGCTTTTGATGCGAATTTTATATAAGTTTTCTTTAGAAGGAAAATTTTATCATTTCAGTGTTTCGATATGTAACTTGTTCAAGAATGTATTTTTCATTGCTTAATTGACAACTGAATAAAATATTTAAAAAAAATCCGCCAAATAATTTTGTTTTGAGATAATGATTTAAAACCTTTCAATTCGGCATTTCTAAGCATGAAACACGTTCAGTTTTTGGCAAAATAAACACAAATAAAAAACATGTTTGTCTGGCAGATTAAACTACTCTCATTATCACATGCTCCCATGTTCGTTTGCAAATTTATTATTTACATGTATATAACATACAGAAAATACCCAAAAGCGTATTGCAAAGGTTGTTGTGCATTCATTAGTGGACTTCTCAAGTTATTCTATTACATAAACCCCGTATTTGGTATTTACTTCATACACAGAAAGACGTGGTCTCAACGGATGTCCTGGTACAGATCCTTAGGATTTCCAAAAAAAGTCTGACTAAACTGTGAAGTGTTTTATATCAACACCAGCGTTAACTGATATAAACACATTACAGTGATCTCCAGTTATTACAAGTACCGGAAGTAATTTATTCGTGGGCGAAAAGAACGTATGATTTAAAACCTCAAAGATCCGTAACATTCAGAAACTTATCTATAGTTATTTTATGCGCAATGAAAACAAAAACAAAAAAACTCGAGACCACGAGGAACACGAGATTTTTTTTGGTTTCTGTTACGTGATAAACTTCTGTTGATTCGGTATTCTTGTCTCGTCTCATCGAAAAAAACAGAATTTATTGGAAGGACATATATAGACAATCCTCAAATAGATAAAACTATTTACAGATTCCTGCCAATAAGATCTGCTATTCTTTAAATATTAAATTACTACTTGTTAGTTTATCCACGTTCAAGTCACATCGAAATAGAATAAGTTGTCACTATTGCTTAATAGAACAGTTACATATTCCGTTACATTAAACATGCTCGCCCTTTTAGCAGTGAGGGCGTATAATGTAACTTTCAATTCCATTATTCGTTGGTAAAAGAGTAGCCCAAGAGTTGACGGTTGGTGTTGATGACTAGTTGCCATTCCTCTAATTTTACACTGCTAAATTAGGGACGACTAGCGCAGATAGCACTCGCGTAGGTTTGAGCGAAATTAAAACCAGAACAAACAGTATAATAAGTAAACCTTCTGTGAACAATGCTTCCGACTTTTTTGTAGCACATATAAGTAATTAAGTGTCCCGCATGGCCGAGCGCGTAAGGCGTGCGACTCGTAATCTGAGGGTCACGGGTTTGCATCCGCGTCGCGCTAAACATGCTCGCTCTCCCAGCCGTCGGGACGTTATAATTTGACGGTCAATCCTACTATTCGTTGTTAAAAAGAGTAGCCCAAGAGTTGGCGGTGGATGGTGATGACTAGCTGCCTTCCCTCTAGTCTTACACTGCAAAATTAGGGAGGGCTAAGGTTTCTCCTCCTGGTTGGGGGTTATGCAGTAGGCTAGCAATCTACTCACTTAAAAAACCAGCCGCAAGTGATTGCGGCCCTTTGTTCCTTCATGGAATCGAGAGGCGTAATAATAATAATAAGTAATTATAAATCACATAAAATCAACACATCAAGATATTTATAAAATTCTCACTTTAAATAAATTAAAAAAAAACGAACAAAATTGTCTTTACATTCTTTGATAAAAGAAAAAAAAACCTAGAATATTTTTTATGGATGTTCTAGATTAAGGCTAAAAGACGACAATAAGAAAAATGATAAAAGATCTGGAATAGTATATGATTGCTTTATTGATTGTGACTAAGCCTAGTATCTGCCAATGTTTCCACGAAGACACGTTTCTTTCCATGTCCTGCAAATAGGTGAAACCACAACACTAAAACCTGTTGTATTTTCGTTAAAACCAATTAAAACTGGTTATCGAGTGGCTAAATTTGGAGCTCTGTGTGTAAGGGTTCAGGATGCTGAACACGATAGTTCTGGCTAATTACCATGCCTCTGTTCAATATAGTCAAAATTAAGGGTATTGTATCTGAATATTTAGCCTAATTCTAAGCTAAATCCGCTTATTATATGCTATTGTGTTTGTTTGTTTTGGAATTTCGCACAAAGCTACTCGAGGGCTATCTGTGCTAGCCGTCCCTAATTTAGCAGTGTAAGACTAGAGGGAAGGCAGCTAGTCATCACCACCCACCGCCAACTCTTGGGCTACTCTTTTACCAACGGCTGGGAGGGCGAGCATGTTTTATCGCGATGCGGGCGCGAACCCGCGACCCTCGGATTACGAGCGCACGCCTTAACGCGCTCGGCCATGCCAGGCCTATGTTATTGTGAATTGGTATGATACGTTTGTTTTTTTACCCTGTTAAAGCGATGATACAGAGAATATAAGCAGATTTTTAACAGCTTTATCACATCCTTATAACTCAGCAGTGAAATGAGTGCTTATAACATTAGACTATGGGAGCTGATTTCTATAATGACTAGGGTAACGAGAAACTATCATGAAAAATGTGACACATAAATTATACTGTTTGTATCTGAGTTGCATAAGGTTAAAATAATTATCCTACTCATAACATTTGTTTGATTGTGTTGTTAAAAGCGAGATCGAAGCTGGTAAAACAATGGAGTAAAAAAATATTAGAATGATAAACAAACGAACATGGCTCCAAGCAATGAACCTGAAATCCTTTTGGAAAAAATAAATAAGGAGTTGCTGGCACATTCTAAAATGTGGGGCTTGAATCCCTCCGGTGGACAAAGCAGATAACCCTAGGGAACGTTGCTCTGAAACAAAACAAAAGCATTCCTTGTACTTCGCGGATACATTGCTCTTTACTTCTGATTGATACTTTTGACGACAGATGCCGCATGTGTAGTTTTGTTTCAAAGCGTATTTTATGATATCAAATTATAGATTTTGAACCAACAAGCCAATGTTCCACAATAGCACGTATAGTGTAATTCTCTCTCTTTTTTTTTAGCATATTGGTATAAGTCGGTAATCTGAAATGTGTTAAACATCCAAACTACTAAAATTTATTGTTCGTTGACAGTCTGGAAGCTTTTGTCGTCGTAATTTCTTTTTTTTTTTTAATTTGTATTTGTGAATACTATAAGTCTTTGAAGTCCTAGAAAAGAAATGTGCCATGAAATCCAGAGGCAAGTTCCGTGACGGGGAGTTTACTTCTAGTAGAGGGGGTTAGTTTTGTTTAAAGGTTTTAGTAATAAATGTTTTTGTAACTAAGTAAACGGTTGCTACATGTATTTCGAGTCTCGTAGTAAATTTAACACTATAACGTCTACGAACAGCCGTAATTTTGCAACAGTTACATTCTTTGTAAGCAGAGAAATACCAGAAAAATTATTCCTGTGTTTTACTTAATTTTAATAAACTATTAGAATAAAATTAAAAGTTTTTTGTTACTGAATGTATAACTCTCTCTGGGTTTTCAGACTTTGTGAAACTGTAATAATATTCCAAGCAGTTTCTCAATTAAAACAGCAAGGACTTTATTAAGCACCAGAATGCATGAAGATCCAAGAGCACGTCATGTATCATTTCACGCACTTAAACTAATGCCACGTGACAGTCTGTGTGGGCGGCCTCTTCCAAGTTCTTTGCACTGCAATTTGTTGCAGGGTAATGTTTATTGATTTAACATTGTAATTCAGATTCTCAATTTAAATGTTTGGGTCTACACCTCTGACTGACAAAAGGTCATACTTCGCTCTTTCTAACGAAGCAACCAATGATTTCTAAAGAATACTGATGTACCGAAGTGCTATAGACCTTTCAGCAACTCTTGAGTGTCATCCCATTTTGCTCATCCAACCCAGGTTTCATTTGTTTGCTTAACCCAAACATACTATTATCTTTCATGTAAGAAATACGTTTCGTTACCATGCCGTGATCATCGCAGTAACGAATCTTTCAACGTGAGCGATGAAAAAGACCAAGCGAAAATTTCCTAGAGATTTATTGATTATAGAGACTGACTTCGTGGTCATGTGATATATCATCGCCCAGGTTTTAAGATATAACATCATCTGAAGCGTCTTTGAATATAATATACTCAGTATAGTACGTTCTATCAACATCCTCAATACAGAAGCACTTTTATCCTCTTATATGAGGAAACAGTCAGATGAAATAAGTTCATTGCCGTTTTACTTACCTTGGATTTAGTTATGAACTTCCTTTAAAAGATTCCTTTTATGATTTTACATTTATATGAAATTACATGCAACTCTAGTTAAAGTTTAGTGTACGTGGGTAGCAAGCCAGACATATTTTGCTCTTTTTGAATTTTAATTTTAAAATAATCACAGAAATTCAATCATAATTACATAATCACAGTTGACTCTAACATGATATAAAAACTAAATAAGAAACTTAAAGTAAATAAATAATAACGTTAGCTATAAATATCTACGAGGGTCCCTGTATTAAGTTCCTTGTGTAATTGACTTACAAGTTAAGAAGTTGGTTTTTTGCCTTCGCTATAAGTAGGATATACATATTGTATGAACTGAGAGTAATCCTACGCATTTGTCTGATGTAATATAACACACATAGCAATTAATTAGTGAGAATTATGCAATATTATGATATTAGTATTTCTATTTTATCTATGAATAATATATAATAAGTAACTCTGTGACCAATAGCTATGGATTCACAATCTTATAATAAAAACAATCAAAACAAGCCCAGCATGGCTAGATGGTTAAGGCACTCGACTCTTAATCCGAGGGTCACGGATTCGAATACCCGTCGCGCCAAACATGTTCACCCTTTAAGCCGTGGGAACGTTGTAATGTAACTGTGAATTCCATTAGTCGTTGGTAAAAAAAGTTTCGCAAGAGTTGGTGGTGGATGGTGATGACTAGATGCCTCCCCTATAGTCTTACACTGTTAAATTAGGGACGTCTTGAGCTACTCTTTTACCAACGATTAGTGGAATTGACCATCGCATTATACCGTTCCCACGGCTGAAAGGGGGAGCATGTTTGGTGCGACCAGGATTTGAACCTGCGACTCTTGGATTACGAGTCGAATGGCTTAACATACTTGGCCATGCCGGGCCTTGTCTTACGCTCATCTGAACTAAACTTAAGAGCTTTGTCCGTTTTTTACTTTAACTCAATAATGGGATTGCTTACGACTTTCACAATGCGTCCACAAGTGAAAATGTATATTATGGTCAGTGGCATCACCAAAATGGTCGAGGAGTTAGGTGTAGGTGTTACTAACTAGCTGTCTTCCTTCTAGACGTTTCAAAATTAAGAACGGTTATTAGCAGGTAGCATGCTACGTAGATTTTCGCAAAATACTGAAGTAAACAAATAAATAATAAACTACAAGAACATGACGTATCTTTACGCATTACGCATCATGACTTTAGAGGTTGCTATTTCTTTAGTTCCTGCCCATTCAAATGGCATTAAAGCACTAACACGCATTTGAACTGAGCTGGTGGAAAGTTCAAAGCATTTAGACTAAATAACACCGAACTTCATAGTTACTTCTGTAGCAACAGTCTATTCTTTGAACATTACTGCAAACAGACTTTGATACTTAACTAAGTAAACAACACTGTTGCTAGCTGTTCATAAATCCAAACTGACAGGGACAACTGTTTAGTTTCTTGTAACCTGTTTTCCCAAAAAGCTCTATAAAATGTCTGTAGTTTTTTTGCCACAACAAAATCTTATCTTATTTTAGTGGAACATATTTTGAAGTCATTCTGTATTTTTAATTTTTTTTTGCAACGTAATATGGGATTTTATAGGATTTTTTAAGCCTATTTATAAGGTTTTGTTTGTTCTGAATTTTGTGCAAAGCTACACGAGGGCTATCTGCACTAGCCAGCTCTAATTTAGCAGCGTAAGGATAAAGCAAAGTCAGCTAGTCATCACCGCCCACCGCCAACTCTTGGGCTATTCTTTTACCAACAAATAGTAAGACTGACCGTCACATTATAACGACCCTACGGCTGAAAGGGCGAACATGTTTGGCGCGACCATGTGGCTATGTCATGCTCACTATTTAACCATGTGGCTATGTCATGCTCACTATTTAACCATGTGGCTATGTCATGCTCACTATTTAACCATGTGGCTATGTCATGCTCACTATTTAACCATGTAGCTATGTCATGCTCACTATTTAACCATGTGGCTATGTCAGGCCCACTATTTAACCATGTGGCTATGTCAGGCCCACTATTTAACCATGTGGCTATGTCATGCTCACTATTTAACCGTGTGGCTATGTCAGGCCCACTATTTAACCATGTGGCTATGTCAGGCCCACTATTTAACCATGTGGCTATGTCAGGCCCACTATTTAACCATATGGCTATGTCAGGCCCACTATTTAACCATGTGGCTATGTCAGGCCTACTATTTATAAGCAAGTTAATTGAGCAACAGCATGTTTATGTCAGAGATCCTAACAGTTAATCAAGTGTAAACCATAAACAGTACGTTGGGTGAAAAGTGGTAAATTTATGGAAGTAAAATGTCGGTATTAATCAGGTTTTGAATTCCCCACAGTGAGTCCAGCAGATGACCCGATGTGACTTTCCTCTAAAAATAACAAACAATTTATAAACGAGACAAAAATATTAAAAGACAGATATAAGTGAAACGAATGTATTTCGCTTAAAACACTGACATGATAACATTTCTTCTTCAATTTTGTCGTTTATAAAATAAAAGCTAAGCTTTCATTTTCATCTGAAAAACAATAACGTAATAATAAAGATAATAACTTTGAAATAACATAAAACTAAACCTCAAAGGCTGTATGCAATAGCATGAGTAGATGTATGGGATCCAAGAGTGGTTGTTACAGTGCTTATAAAAGTCCTGTATTCAGAGAGGTGTATATAGTCCAAGACAGCCAAGTCTTCTCAGTGTCATTTATCAGGAAATAAAGCCTGTTGGAGTCTAGCAAGATTACGAAAGGTAAGAACAAAAATCAAGTAATATTGTTTTATTTATTTGTTTTTCGCACAAAATTTATTTGATGCTACCTGAACGTATAAAGGTATGTGGTCACAGAAAGCATATACATGTATTACTTACTATGTGATAAGCGGTAAGAATGACTTTTGTTTTTCGTGAGACTGGCGATAAACATAATTGTCGTGTTAATAGGTTGGTTGTTACCCGCAGTAACAATGTAAAAACGGTTCAATAACCAGAAATACTACTAGTTGTAATAAATATAAGAGTGTTTAAGGTTTAATGATAATCTGATGCCATGTAAGAGGATTAAAACTGTTATTAGTGTTTCATGTTAGCACAAAGCTCCTGCTGGCCATAGCTCCATGACCTTACTAAAATTACGAAAAACACAAACTTAAAGGTATGTGTGCAGTATATTGCGATAAACAATAACTAGTATGATACAATAATTTAAAAAGTACAAGTACAAAGTCAAAACAGACTCCGCTTCTATTTCACCGTATGCACTGGCCATGTTTATTTACATTCAACGCGCTGCCGTTGGCGGTTTGTTTGGCAACTATTACGTCACAGTACTTTTCCTAGCGGCAAACGTAAAAACTAAAACGTTCGGATTGCTGCTCGAAAAGGGCTCTTTCTGCACCAAGTTCTATGTTTCATTTATTAGCACATATTTTTATAAAATAATATAAACCTGCAATATTAATCAGTATGAGTAGTTCTTTTGACTACAAAGTTTTCTTTTTTTTGTAAAATTCACCTTTAAAAACAAAAGACAATAGTGATAGACAATAGTATATAGAGTGTTGTTGGTAAGTAACTTTAAAATAAAAGAAATATAACAATTATTTATTTATTTTATTAAAGCTGGCTTACAAATTTTTAAAAATAATGTTTTTCTTATACGGTTTAAGTAATTTTATAACCATAGGATTCAGTAACATTTCCTGGAATTCTTAGATGAAATTTTTTATATTTCAAATATGATCATTCTCCCAAATTTTGTCTTTAAAAATATATTGTCTTTTATTCTTTATATGTGCGGGTGTGTTTATTAAACCTAATATCTGAACAAATTTTTCAGCATTACAATCCCCCAGAATTACAGTTGTGCGATGAGGAGGGAAGAAAAATCTTAGTGAATAGAAAACTGTACTCCTTAAATTTAAATTTTTCGTTTGTTTTTAATCAGTTCAGAACACACAAAGATTTTTTTAAATAGTAAATTTATTTTTTTCGTCTCTGAAGAAGGAAGGTGTATCTTTCGAAAGCAATTAGGTTACTGGGTTTGTATTAGTGTGACTTCTTTTCTTCTTCTGTGTTCTATGACTTTATTGTACAGGGTGGCCCTTAAGTCCCTACTCATCTATATATCTTATGCATCCTGTGTATCTGTGTGCTGTCCCTCATTCTTGCTGCACAATATTATGCGAGTCATGTTACAATACGCTCTTAAAGTGTCAATTGGCTTACATAGGCCATATTTCTCTGAAAAAAGAAACAAATTTATAATACATGCGTAATTAAATATAGCATAATAGTAAATGGATGGGTAGGGACTTACGGGCCACCCTATGTTATAAGTTATAATTTACAGAATTGATAAAAATCTGAAATATTATTCTTTCGAAAATAATATTTTCATGAAATTACAGAAGTTTGTGCAATAGAAATATTTTTCTTTTGCTGTTCGAACATTTACAACACTTACATGATTGTCATTTAATATCCGTTTAATTTAATAACACATTTAATATGTGTTCGTTAGTTTTGTTCTTTCATTGTATTGTTGCTGATGTTTTAGAGTAACATAGATATACGTGTGATGAGAAGTACATTTTGTCCAATTGCTATGCGACGTCTGTTTTCACTTTAGATATCTCAAAACACATTGGGCCATTCGTTCCAGTTTTAAAACTAAAACCATCACTTATATTGCAGTGAAAGTACTGTAGCACAAAAATTAAAAATCCAAAGGAAAAAGTGCTGTAGGTCTATAGAACAAGAAACGTTTTCCATTCAAGGAGACTTAAAGAACGTATTCTTGAAAAACAAAAACTCAGCTAGGAGAACTAGAACATTATTTTGTTCACATACAATGAAAAACTAGGATAACAACAACCATAAAACGAAACGACCGTATTCATTCTTAGTGTATAAAACAAGTAATCACTCAAAGCGGCTTAGATTGAATTAGATCAAATAAAGAAAATAAAACGTAACAGTATGTCGGTTAATATTCAACAGATTCAAATGCGAGACAACGATTTTCGATACCTGGTGGGCAGAGCATAAATAGCCCATTGTGTAACCTTGCTCGTCCCCTGATGAGACAGCGAATGATTTACGGAGTTACTACAATAAAATCTGGAGTTCGGTTGTCCACAGAAAATATCCCGATGTGGCTGTACTCAATAACAACCAGCCAAACAAGATTCATATAGTTTCCATGGTGTGGAAAACTAGTTTACGGACAAAATATTTTGTGATATTACTAATAAAAACTGATTTAAAATTAATATAATACATTTGTATACAATGTTTTGAGCGTTTAACTGTTTTTGAACTTGAGTAGCTTTACGCGAAATTCAAAACAAACAAGCATAAGACAATTTTGAAAGTTCCAGTTGTTTACTAAGCTTATGAAAGCATATACCTTATGTGTTATTCGTTTCCTCTGACTTCCAAAATTTTACCGAGGAATTGATTCATAGCATAATAAAACAGACACACCGCTGTGCCACTTTGGGGAGACAGATGCTGGAGTATATCGTATTAACAAATATATGACGTGATTATTCTGGGTAGCCAAAATCCATATTAACAGATATTCAAAATTTACTACATATACGAACATACAGCATTGTTTACAACTGGTTTGTTGTTGTTGTTGTTGTTTTGAATTAAGCACAAAGCTACACAATGGGCTCTCTGTGCTCTGCTCACGACGGGTATCGAACGCCGGATTTTAGCGTGCAAGTCCGCAGACATACCGCTGAGCCACTGGGGGCAACAACTGGTTTATTCTCAGCATTTGGTTATAAATAGCAGTTAATAATACTGAACTGGAATAAGTTAAGTCAGTAAATTGAAAAAAAAAATCACACCTTTAGAGTTTTAAGTACAACACGTATTACTCTCAAAGTAACTGCAGCTTATGTTTTGATAAAATAAACTGAATTCTACAAATTTTATAAACAACATTTATTCGGAAACTAAAATTAATAATATGTCAGACGCAACGTGTTCCTTGTTTGTTTGTTTTGGAATTTCGCACAAAGCTACTCGAGGGCTATCTGTGCTAGCCGTCCCTAATTTAGCAGTGTAAGACTAGAGGGAAGGCAGCTAGTCATCACCACCCACCGCCAACTCTTGGGCTACTCTTTCACCAACGAAAAGTGGGATTGACCGTCACATTATACACCCCCACGGCTGGGAGGGCGAGCATGTTTAGCGCGACTCGGGCGCGAACCCGCGACCCTCGGATTACGAGTGCACGCCTTAACGCGCTCGGCCATGCCAGGCCTTCAACGTGTTCCTGAAGGCGTCAGTTAGTACCTGGAGTTTATTTGAATTAAAGCAATGCCGTAAGATGAGTAAACGTGCACACTGTTAAATACACGTATATATAATTTAATTGTTACAGGGTTATCTTAATAGGTGAATACATTTCGTTCATATCTCTCGAATTTACTATGCTAAAAATAAACGATTCGGTACCTTACGGTGAAAAAGGGAGATGTTCTAATGTGACTTTGCTCAAAATAAACACAACTCCACTTTTTTATTCAGCTGAAAAATTCCGCTCAAAATGGTAACTTTTTTCTATAATTTCAATTGAAAACCTGAAGGTCGTTAACTTTTAAATGCAATAGCTTTCTAAGTCTGTGATTTAAACAGTTTTATATACAGAATTATTGTAATATGATAGTCGTATATATTTAAATGTGCTCAACGTTATTGTGTGTCGTATCCCGGACGAAGATTTAACACAAAAGAACATTGGTTGTTGTAGTATGTGTACACACACGCTGTAATATTAAAAAACACTGCTGCCACCTATCAACACTATTTAATACCTCTTTACTTTGGTTAGAAAGCGTAACAGCGTTTGACGGAATGTTAAACACAGTTTACAGGAAAACAAAAATATTTCTCAAAGATTATGTTTTTAGTAAGAAAATGCGAATGTGACTTTTGTTTCACAATGTTCTTATTAAGAGCAAAAGCTTCTAATTTATCTATTGCCCCACCAGTTTCATGACACAAACAGCGAAAAAAAAAATAATGAAAGTTTCTTTTGTTTGTTTTTGAATTTCGCACAAAGCTACTCAAGGGCTATCGGCGCTAGCCGTCCCTAATTTAGCAGTTTAAGACGAGAGGGAAGGCAGCTAGTCATCATCACCCACCGCCAACTCTTTTACCAACGAATAGTGGGATTGACCGTCACATTATAACACCCCCCATGGCTGTAAAGGCGAGCATGTTTGGTGTGACAGGGATTCGAATCTGCGACCCTCAGATTACGAGTCGCACGCCTTAACCCATCTGACCATGCCGGGTCTTTTGTTTTATTTGGTGTCTTAACGTTTAAGTAATATTAACATTATAGCTGCTTGGAGGCGATAACTTAAAATACAAAACTTGTAATGAAATATATTCTTTCTTTTTAAATGTGATATTGTAAAAAAAGTCTGTGTAAATAAAGTCACGAATATTTCTCTCAAATAGGTGTGGAAATTAGTAAAACAAAATTAATATTCAAAGTTATTAAGTTTTGTATAATTAAATATCTTGCTTGAACGATGTAACCTCAGTATTAGGCAGGAATCCAGATCAGCTGGATGGAAAGGAAAAAAAAACATTCTTTTAAAATTAACATGATAACTGGGATATTTTGTGAAACAAGAGAAAAGATTCTTTACGTGCTGCTCACCTGATTTTACAAAATGATTTCAGTAATTTTGTTCTTGATAATGTTTTTTCGAAGTGATTTTCAAAAACGTTTGCTTTCCAGAATCTTTTTCGAAAGAACTGTCCTACAGACTCAATATCCAGGTGTGTTTCAGTGTTGAATGTCATAAGATTTGAAGAGTGTAATACGTTTAAATGTTTAATCTAACAAAGTTTGGGGAGTGTAAGGAATGTAACATGTTTTAGTGCTGAATTTCACTACATAGCGCAACAAGGAGTATAACATGTTTCAATATTGAACATAACAATATGTGGATAGTGTAAAGGGTGTAACATGTTTCACTGCTGAACATTACAAGATGTAGAGAGTGTAAGGAGTGTAACACGGTTTAATGTTGAACATAACAAGATATGGAGAGTGTAAGGAATGTAACACGGTTTAATGCTAAACATAACAAGATATGGAGAGTATAAGGAATGTAACACGGTTTAATGCTAAACATAACAAGATATGGAGAGTGTAAGGAATGTAACATGGTTTAATGCTGAACATAACAAGATGTAGAGAGTGTAAGGAGTGTAACACGGTTTAATGCTAAACATAACAAGATATGGAAAGTTTAACACGGTTTAATGTTGTAACCCCAAGTTGCTTTTCTCGAATTGGAGTTTTTACGTCATAGCAAATTTCTGACATTTTTATATTGTAGCTTAGGACTCGAAGTGACTCTCGAAAAACGTTGAGTTCTAAGAGGGTATTTAATCTCGTTTGTTATAATCTTTTATCCATTAAATCTACAACACTAGAGATGGATAGAAATTATTCTCTGAGTTTTATTTTATTCATGTCTAAATATATCTACAGATAAGGTTAACCGTTCCCTTGTTGTAACTACCTTCCGAAATACTGTAACATTTTGGCTTTCTGTTTTTTTTTTGTTACTGTTTTTCTATAATAGTATCGTAAAAATAATAGTTAATTATATCGTTTGGAATATTTTTATGTAATCAGAAGAGCATTTTTTAGAGCTGAGATTAAATGATTTTTAATTAACAACAAATCTGTTTAGTAATAAGGCCCTACAATTGTCTTCTTTTGTTTTTTGAGTACATGTTTTTAGTAACTTTTTTAGCTTTCTTTGTATTGTTTCCTTTCATCACCATACTTTTGTACTGAATTGTTTATTGACCTCAAAGAACTGTTCCCACAATGGCAACAAATAGCTGGTGGTTTTTA
This sequence comes from Carcinoscorpius rotundicauda, assembly GCA_011833715.1. Classification (NCBI taxonomy): domain Eukaryota; kingdom Metazoa; phylum Arthropoda; class Merostomata; order Xiphosura; family Limulidae; genus Carcinoscorpius; species Carcinoscorpius rotundicauda. The sequence goes on along the minus strand of CM022393.1, from coordinate 18,394,072 downwards.
TCAACTGTTTTCTTTAACTAGTCATTAACGACAGCCAAGACAGAATCAATATTCTTTTCAGATAAGTCTCTAAGTTATTCCAAGTTTAATGACAATCAGCTTTTGACGATATCATCCTTGATAAATGTCGAACCGTGAAACACATTTTTATTTCTCTTAAAAGTCGAAACAAAAAGTGTTCTGAGGCTTAGATCTCCGGAATAACCTTTTCCTCGGAGCAAAGAAGGAACAAAATCAGACATGGCAAAAGCTTGTCTGAAGTTTGACTTTAAGTCAATCTTAAATTAATATTGAGCCACTTAACCTGAACTGGTTTTGGTTTTTGTTTTGTTAGATTAGACATATCGGATAATGTTGTTACTAGGTTGATAATGGTCCAGTTCCAGTTAAATTTGAAAATTCAGGTTAGACCTTGACTTTACTTCACTCTGGAGTTTACACTTTGAATTCTGTTGTAACACAACTAACACACGTAGTTCTACTTTAATATCTCGTGTTTACTCTTCTCCTCGGTAGCGTAAAGGAACGTCAGTGGGATTATAACACTAAAAATCGGGTATCGATACCCGCGATGGGCAGATCAGTAACACTGATCAGTAACTACCTTAAAGATAGTTAAGGATAGAAAGAAAACATTTCATTAAATTTTTATGTGTAACTACTGTCGAACAGCGAGAATATTTTTTTTTCTAATCTTCTAATTTTTAAATTTCGTTTTTCTTTATTTACTTTTTAAATCTTTAACGAGTAACATAGTTTTTAAACACGTTTAAGATGATAACACGTTCGCTTTCTCTCTTTATAAAACGTACCTTGTGCTGGAAGTATTTTATTAGGGCGCTGTTCGTTCTCTCTTCACACACACTCACTTACTTTATCGGTTTTACATCTGTATCTATTTGTATTACTATGATTATTTTACAATATTCACGCTTTAGTTTCTACCGTGATTTTGGTGACGCTTTTAATTATGACGAAATTGAATTGTTTTATGATCTAATTGCTTAAGATGTTACAATTAACAACAATGCCATATTATCTTTATATTTACTTATTTAAGTATGTATACAATAACTGGCAGTCTTCAACTGGTATAGAGTTGTTCGCTATGACATTAACTTGGAATTGGCAAAGCTCAAGCCACACATGACAAATATCTTATTTGGCATTTTATCTAATTATTAGATCTGCAGTTGGTTTACAGATACAGACAAGACCGCATTAACTCGTAAGCAGAGTAGACAGCTGATAATGGAGGTAAATTAAAAAAAAACATCGAAAGAAAGCGGCAAAAAATTGATATGTTATGTTTTTATTTAATTTTGTAAGATGGGGTTGCCGAAATCCGCTGTACCATATTGAAATACCAGTTAAGATTGCTGATTGATCACGTGGTTACTTATGTATTATTAACATATTTAATTCATTGTGTTTCGTAATTAACCCTCCATTAACGAGGAATACCAAACATAAAATGCAAAATAATATATTAATTTAAATATTATATGCTTGCTTTTTAAGAATATGGCGTGGCATTCTATCTAAAAAAAAAGTTGTTCTAATACTTGGAGTGTCGAAAAATTTTCTTAGCAGCCAAAATTTATCTGTCCGTATTATACGTACATAAATTAGGAAAATTGACAGTGCAGTTAAATAGGTGGTGGGGTGATGCAATACCTCAGTACGGCTCTGGATACAGAAAAGACTTTTAGTTGTGGTTTTAATGTTCAGGTCCATCCTAAAATTAATCCTGGCAGTTAAGGATCAATGATTGCATTAGCCAAGAAAAATTACTGAAGCAGCCACTGTCATGGTATTTATATATTAATATTTTACAACATGAAGGTTGTGGATTCTTTATGACGAAAAACCTACTTGAAGTAAAGATGTATTCTGAAGACGACTTGTATGGGTATTGAAATTTTAATTAGAATAAAGTACAAAACAACGTTTCGACCTTTTCAGGTTACGAAAGACGAGAAACATATTTTTCAAGACTTTTTGTATTACAGGCGTTTACTGTGGTGTATTGTGTTTCTAATAAGCTTCAGAACACGTCGTGTCAATAAGATGACCAAATAATGAACTACACACGAAAACTATTATTGCTTCAAAAATTTTTTTGTCTCACTTTGAGGTGAAGAAATTTATCGTCATTTGACGAGAATCGGAAACCAGATCCTCTTCATTTTCACATAGTAATACGATGCACGTGGAAATGGTGAAAATATGGTGTGAACATAAATGAGGATTATGGAAAGTACCAACCTCTGCTTTCTGTGGAAAAATATCATTAACGTCACATGTGATAAGGATCACATTCTACAGCTTCGCGTTTTCACACCGAGCGCAGTTGATTTTAGCCTAAAGGGTGATCACACCACTCTAAGTTGAACGATATATTTCTTGAAGAAAAAAAATGGTGGCTGAATGAAGCGACCTTCATGGTTATTGGATACAGATGGGACACTTTTGGGAGTATATCATATTGTCAAGTGACTTCGGGCATGAAAGATGTTCAAATGCATATTAGAATTTAGTTGTGTTTGTAAATTAGGTATTTTACGGTAACAAAAACCTTGCCAACGATAAGAAATTATTGCCTAGTAATCTTCTTTAATTACTTTTTGTACCATTCTACACACAATTAAAATCTCGTATCATTTCTAATAAAAAAAATCAGTAGTAATAGAGACTTCACAAATAATTTCAATATGATAATATCGATTGACTAATATGATTCAAACACTAAAATATATCTATATATTTTTACACTTAAATATACATAATATAATGTTACAGAAGTGTAAAATATGATGATACATATTTTGAAAAATAAAGTTTGGAATTACTGATGTTTGAATAATACATGATTTATAATCTTTAATTTAAAATAAATCCTAGATTTCTGGTGTTGTATACTTTATTTAAATTATGTTTTCCTCAAGGGTATGAATAAAGCTTTGTAGAGCGTACAGTTTTGCTAACAGAGAAATTTAAACATTAAGAAAAAAGCTGAAAAAATTTTAGACGTATATTTAAAGGACCAAAAGGGTTTGTTTATTACTGTAGATGGTTGTGAGAGTTGTAGAAATATATTTGTATCAACTCCGATAGAGGGCCTTAGTAGTTCGGATTGAATTTCGCGTACAGCTACTCGTCCCTAGCCGTCCCTGATTTAGAACTGTAAGACTAGAGGGAAGGCAGCTAGTCATCACCACCCACTGCCAACTCTTGGGCTACTGTCTGACCAACGAATGGTGGGATTGAGTGTCACATTATAACGCTCCCACGGCTAAAAGGGCGAGCAAGTTTGTTGCGACGGGGATTTGAATACGTGACCCTCAGATTAGAAGTCGAGTGCCTTAACCACTTGGCCATGCCGGGTCTAGCCGTACTAGTTTAGCGGAAATAAGATAAGCAATACGTAAATGAACTAACGGATCTGTTTTTATCGAGTATAAAGACTTATTATACATACATTTTTTTTAAATTCACATTAAAGGTATTTACTAACGAATGACCTATGAAAATTCGACAAACCTGAGAGCTAGAAAAAATGAACTATACATTAGTCTTAAGAATAATATTACGCACTATATGAAAACTACAACACGTTAAGTCAATAATTCCAAAAATTCTACATATCATTGTATCAGATTAAATGACAGAAACTACTGGAATAATTTATTTAAATATTTAAAATAAACAATCTAACAATACATTCAGTGAAAAAAATGTATTACTGATAAAATGTACAAACAGACGTTCATTTAATAGTAAACAAGTTTGTTTGTTTTTGAATTTCGCACAAACCTACACTAGGGCTATCTGTGGTAGCCGTCCCTAATTTAGCAGTGTAAGACTAGAGGGAAGACAGCTAGTCATCACCACTCACTGCCAAATCTTAGGGTACTCTTTTACCAACGAATAGTGGGATTGACCGTCACTTTATAACGCCCAATGGCTGAAAGGGCAAGCATGTTTGATATGACGGGAATTCGAACCCGCAGATTGTGAAGTGATCACCCTAACCACCTGGCCATGCCGGGCCAGGACATAAACAAATATATGAAGAGACGGTCATTCGCTAGTAAATAGTGGTAAGACCAGATGGTCAATTGTCAGTTGAAAAGTATAAGACCAGTTGTTTATTGATTAAAAAATATTAAAAATAAATCAAAGTTATTGAAATATATCTCAAAGAAACGTAAATCTAAGACTGAGCTTAATACTGTTACCGGATTCAGCTATGTTGGCAGAAACGTACACGTGTCCAATGTGGGCGTCTTCAAAGCACACATGAATAAATGTAATGCATATTACGTATATTTAATGTTTTTATAAAATTGTTTCTTCTTTGTTTATACATTTCGGATTCAAAATTAAAGTAATGTAAAAAATATAATTTAAAACATAACTTTTGTTTCCTGCAACTCACAAAATTCTGCTTAAATTGTTTGATTTCTTTGAAGTAAGTCTGTGGATTTACAAGGCTAAAAACCGGGTTTCGATAGCCGTGATGAGAAGACCAGAGGTAGCCAAATGTATAGTTTTGTGCTTAATTTAAAAGAACAACAACAAATTTCGACTACAAACCTTGGAGCTGCAACAGGAATTGCTTTTCAATGTCAGCTTTGTTAGGAGCTGCAACAGGAATACGTCATTGCTTTTCAATGTCAGCTTTGTTAGGAGCTGCAACAGGAATACGTCATTGCTTTTCAATGTCAGCTTTGTTAGGAGCTACAACAGGAATACGTCATTACTTTTCAATGTCAGCTTTGTTATCGTGGCACTTTTCAGTTATTATATGAATTTTTCAATAAAGAAACCCACGCATGTGACACATTAATTTGCTAAAATGTTTTAATCCCATAAGACTACATCTCTTATTTCAGACCCGGCATGGCCGAGCGTTATAATATGATAGTCAGTCCCACTATTCGTTGGTAAAAAAGTAGCCCAAGAGTTGGGGATGGATGGTGATGACTAGCTGCTTTCCCTCTAGTCTTACACTGCTAAATTAGGGACCGCTAGCACAGATGCCCTCGAGTAGCTTTGTACGAAATTCAAACACAAACAAAATCTCCCATTTTCTAGACGACATCTAAGTTCGTTCATACGTAATCACGAGAAACTGAGGGTTAATGGTTCTTTGTTATCCGTACAGTGGCACAAAGAATGACCTCTAATTATAATTGGGAGTGATGGTATATTAAAGCTAATTCAGTGTCAATTTCTGATTTTTTATACTAGCTACTTAGAGAATTGCCACTAGATGTTTCTAAATAATTCTACACAAAATAAAATAAAATATAACGGAACATTAATCGTAAGGCAGTTGCATTCGTTCAGATTTTAAATTAAGTGAGGTTAGTTAATCTTTTGTTTCCTGGGTTATCATTTCGGCTTTTACTTGGAGAGGTTTTAAATTTATTTGGCTTGGAGAAAAAAAAGTCACTGTAAAAGATTAAGCATAGCTTAGATCTCTACAAAAAGACACTCGCGCAACCTTTATCGGTACGAACCATTTGAGACACTCAATTTAATTTAATGAAGCTCGTCTCTAAGTCTTCCAACAATGGTTCTGCTCAGGAGAACCATGACAACACAAAAAGGATTCATTTTGTTTCTTAATCTAATTTCTACTCGAGCATCTAAATCTCGCAGCCTGTTCCAAGCATAAATTATATACTTCTTATAGCGTACCAAGAAACAAAAAGGTTTTATCGTTTTGAAGCGCAGCAGAGATTTCTTTTATATAGTTTAATTTTTTTTCTAATTATACGGTTTCACCCTGAATGTTACAACACTCTGCCTTTATAGGATTACAACTTAACATTTCGAAACTATTGACTATTTATTTATAATAGAACAGACACAAATGTTTTATGAAATACTTTTTTATACGAGTGTCAGTTTAACTCACAACTGCGTAATAAGACAAAAGAGTATTTACATTCAAGGAAAAGCAAATAATATAATTCTTTTTGTAGACCAAACCTCAATATTCGATGTTAAAGTTTTATTACATAGAATAATAAGTAAGGTAGGATTTACAATCTGTGCGAAACACCAGAATCTGGCAAGGCCAGATGATTAAGGCGCTCGACTCCCAATATGAGGATTGTCAGTTCGAACCCCAGTTACCCAAAACATGCTTGTTCTTTCAGCTGTGGAGGCGTTGTAATGTGACGGTCAATCTTACTGTTCGTTGGAAAAAAGAGTAGCCCAACAGTTGGCGGTGGATGGTGATGACTATCTGCCGTCCATCCAGTCTTACACTGCTAAATTAGGGACGACTAACGCAGATATCCCTCGAGCAGTTTTGCGCGAAATTCGAACCTAACCATTCCCACTTTCTTTTTGTTTTTTATTATACACACAAAAATTTTTGGTTTTGTTAACGTAGTACATAATTTTGTATTTCTCATTCATTAAAATTGCTAGGTTTGTTTTTATTAGATCTTTATTTGTATAATTTATGCAATGCTTTATTTTTCACAGTAGAAAATACAAGTGGGTGGCGACCGTAAGTCAACACCCAACAGTGGTGCTTTGGTGCAAGTGAGAAATTTTACATCGATCAGCTCTGTGAAATATTTAAACACGATGCTGATAAATTTTTTTTGTCTTTTAGTCAGCCATGTAAATAGAGATTTTGTTTATTATATAACGAGTTAATTACCCATAAGGCTTAGCAGAACAACATCTTTGCTACATTAGTCAGTAATACTGATGGTTAACTTCATATCATTAAATGCTAGAAAAATCAAATTTCAGTTTCCGGTTAAAACGATCTGCAACATGTGAAATTTTCAGTAATAATGATAAAATATTGAACGTAATGAAATAATGAGGAAAATAGCAAAGAAAACTTTAAATCTTCGACAGAAAACAACTCAGACACCATGTGGAAGGATGGTGGGGGAAAAGAGAGGATTTTCAATCTTCCATAGAAAACAGCTCAGACACCATGTGGAAGGATGGTGGGGGAAAGGAGAGGATTTTCAATCTTCCATAGAAAACAACTCAGACACCGTGTGGAACGATGGTGGGGGGAAAGGAGAGGATTTTCAATCTTCCATAGAAAACAACTCAGACACCGTGTAGAAGGATGGTGGGGGGAGAGGAGAGGATTTTCAATCTGTAACAGAAAACAACTCAGACACCATGTAGAAGGATGGTGGGGGGAAAGGAGAGGATTTTCAATCTTCCATAGAAAACAGCTCAGACACCATGTGGAAGGATGGTGGGGGGAAAGGAGAGGATTTTCAATCTTCCATAGAAAACAACTCAGACACCGTGTGGAAGGATGGTTTGGGAAAAGGGGAGGGTTTTCAATCTGTAACAAAAAACAACTCAGACATCATGTGGAAGGATAGTGGGGGGAAAGGAGAGGATTTTCAATCTGTAACAGAAAACAACTCAGACACCGTGTGAAAGGATGGTGGGGGGAAAGGAGAGGATTTTCAATCTTCCATAGAAAACAACTCAGACACCGTGTGGAAGGATGGGGGAAAAGAATAGGATTTCTAATCTGC